>VMKM01001051.1:0-189846 GCA_008360985.2 Macquaria ambigua | reverse complement strand
TAAGCTGTCTGGGATTTGCAGGTGGAGGAAGCTGCATGTTGTTGGCAGAGGTTGTAGGTGGAGGTTGAGGCCTCAGCTGTCTGCCAGAATCTGCAGGTGGAGGAAGCTGCAGGTTGCTGGCAGAGGCTGTAGGCGGAGGTTTGGGCCTCAACTGTCTGCCAGATTCTGCAGGTGGAGGAAGCTGCATGTTGCTGGCAGAGGCTGCAGGTGGAGGTTGAGGCCTCAGCTGTCTGTCAGAATCTGCAGGTTGCTGGCAGAGGCTGTAGGGGGAGGTTCAAGCCTGAGCTGTCTGCCAGAATCAGCAGGTGGAGGGAGCAGCATGTTGCTGGCAGAGGTTGGAGGTGGAGGTGGAGGCCAACTGTGTTGTGCGTAGCAATTCCAAAGACACTGATAACCCTGTGTACAAAACATTACCACGCAGTAAACCTTTCAAAAAGTCTGTAAACATTCGTGGGCACACGCGCGGAAGTATTTTTGCCTCCCAGATTGTGAAAGTGAGTTTGCAAGCTTGTCTGAATGTCTGAAGTCTGAAAGCACAGACTTGCAAAACGGAGTTTGCAGGCAGAAAACAAAATGTACAAGTCTACAAAACTAAGCTTACAGATACAAAACCCTGTTTTCAAGCACACCTTTTTGAATGATATAATATTCCATAGGAATCATTAAATATATATACAGTATATATTTGACTTATATTTAACTGTAAAAATATTAAAAATACAGTATATATATAGATACTTTTATTTGTGGTTTTAAATTTTTATTTTATTTCAGTATAATGCCTTTTGATATCCTTTTGGCACAGCAAGACAGTGAATAGCAGGTATTGGATTTCCAATTTTGACATGTTGTCTTTAAAATAAAAGCCTATAAACAATAGTTTGTCAAGTCAAGTCAATTTTATGTATGTAGCCCAGTATCACAAATTACAAATCTGCCTCAAGGGGCTCTACAATCTGTACAACATACGACACCCTCTTCTTTAGACCCTTGATTCAGATAAGATAAGATAAGAAACACTCCCCATAAAACCCTTTTAACAGGGAAAAAGTGGAAGAAAGCTCAGGAAGAGCAACAGAGGATGCAATAGACCAACATAATGAAATTACAGTATGGACAACATTATAAAAGATTGTAACATATATGAAGAATGGATCCGGGAAGACGTCGAGTTACTTCAGGGGTCGCCAAACAGACCTGAGTCACACGACCTCCTGTTGTAAGCATTCCTATTGGACTGCATTCAGCAGCATAACTAGAGCTCCATTGAATGGTGTTAAAAAGTCAAATCTATGAACTCCAAATGTAAAGCCCACCACAATGCTTGAAAGATTGTGAAACTAGTATTTAGAATTTGACTTTGATCCAATAACTGTGGCACAATGTTCTGCATGATTATCCAACTTGATTAAACATACCTGCTGTCAAAGACAGAGTAAATCTTGAAACATACAAGTCAGTTTAAAACAAACACTACAAAGAGTACACAAGAAAAAGGTGTTTAAAAACCTTCACTTATTATTTTCAGTTCCTCACAGAAAATTTTCATTTTGTGTAAATCATGCTCTCAGTATTTCCTCTAGAGTTTTATAGAGTAAAAGTAGTACACGCATATAAATAATAATTTTTATTTTAGTTGCAAGTACAAAATAACATCATGTTCTAGTAAACTTGTCAGATTCACGTGTGTGATTGCATGTGCCCACCTTGTAGCAGTACATCTAAATATTGACATGGATGTGCACATTTGGCTGTGTATCATACAGTCTTTCTTTATGTGGTTTATCTAAACCGCCAGCATATGTGGACACCCTGGATTTGTGCTGTAAATCCCAAAATAGTCCTATTTCCATTCATGTTTTCTTCTTTTATGTTTCATTTTATTGTGTTATAAATAACTTATATCACATGCACTGTGACTCAGAGATTACAGACTTCAAAGGACGACCAAAAATACAAAAAAACACAAAAAATAATAATTTTGTTTCATTCTTTAATACAGCCAACAACGCACATGGTACACACCCAGCATATATGTGGGAAATGAATCTGTTTTCATACATTGTTTCTTTTGAATATAATATATGACCACCTGTTATCATGTGACTGAAGTTCCATAATTAGATCACATGACTACACCTGAGCCAGCTCCCTTTGTGTGATGAAGACTGTGAGATAGGTTGAAACCTCAGGAAAAGCTACACAGTGGCCCTTGAGTTGAGATTAGTTTGTCACATACTGTTCCCAAGATATTGTACATTTTATTTTATATTGTTTGCTCATTTTGCCAATGGCACTGTACTAATTTCCCAACTGAAGGCTTTTATTTTGTATTTAATTGGAACGGAAGTGTGTTTCTTATTCTGATTAGCTTGACAGTAGTTGTGACACCGGTTAGTTTTCTGTGGAGAGGTGGACGCGCAGCAGAGGGCTCATCATGGCACCACTTGGACTAAAAGCCATTGTTGGAGAAAGTAAGTACTGTTTATTTTATTTATAAGAATATTTTTACTTTTCATATACTAAAATGCTGACATATCATCCACAGCTGATTTAATGATTATTATCCCACAGCCCACATGGCTTACAGTGCTTTGGAGTATTGTGTAGGCATGAAGGGCTATCCCCATTACTAAACATTCAAGTGAGATATGAGCGCTCCTTGCATTATATGACGTTTCTGAATATTTGTGGTTATATAGGACACTTGTTTTTCATTTTGGGAAGTTCGATGCGCAAAAGACGCACGGAAACATCGGAGCCAAGCAGCTCTCCAAATTGTTATTTCTTCAAATTGTATTGTCGTTGAGATGAATGATATAAATATGAAGTTGTTCGGCGGTGTTCTGTTGGACTATGATGGATGTTTCTATCGTTCATTGACCCATTATTGGCGTTTGTATGAGGTATAAGAGCCCGGAGTCCTGGTTTGGTGTAAATCCTGCCTCGCTAATCTGTGTCTGTGCGGATTAAGTGCTCTGACATCATCCTCAAAGGAAAAGGAGAGGTGCAGGAGGTCCGACTGTGACAGCCTCGGTAACAACTAAACAAGTGTTTGTGTCTACTGTCTGATGTATATCAGCATCAGTCCACTGTAGTCCATTATCAAACATTATGTAGTCATCATTTTAATGTAGACACACGCGTCAGTGGACAGATGCCACACTGGAAAAAAAAAAATCAATCACCTTTATTGACGAGTTTTCTTTGAAGGCAGATCATTCCACTAGAGTGAAAAGATCTTTATATTGGAAATTATCTAATGGTACACTCTTTCATTTTAGTCTCAGTGTCAGAATAAACGGTGCCTCTTTCTCATAAGGCATTCTTTACTAAGGGT
This sequence comes from Macquaria ambigua, assembly GCA_008360985.2. Classification (NCBI taxonomy): domain Eukaryota; kingdom Metazoa; phylum Chordata; class Actinopteri; order Centrarchiformes; family Percichthyidae; genus Macquaria; species Macquaria ambigua. The sequence goes on along the minus strand of VMKM01001051.1, from coordinate 186,506 downwards.
TAATAACTGATAACTAATGGCTTTATTAGTGGTTAATAATTATTAATTATGAATACTGATACTTTATAGATTAGTTATTATTAGTTATTAGTCATAAAACGTTCATAAGAACACATTTGGGTGTTGAGAAAAATTAAATTGGCTGGTGTTTATCCTTTCTATTTGTTAATAATACAGTTATTAATGTTGGTAATCAATCATCTTCTGCTGCCTGCTTCTAGAGGGTAGTTTGGTCAAATAACTTTTTTACATCTTGCCAACTCAAAAGCTGTTCATATTAATGGCTTATAACTATAAAGCATTAGTAAATGATTTAGTAACCATTAATAAAGCCATTAGTTACAACTTGTAAGCCCTTCAGATGATAGACTGTGCAGTGTTTAAAACAAAAAGAAAGAAAAATTAACAATGGCAAGACATTCAGAATCTAGATCTAGATTTTATTTTTACACTTGTTTCAGGATATTATTCAAAGTGGCCTCACTGCAGTGGTCAATGGTATTTCTGGTTTCAACATTTGTTGCTTGAAATTGTACTGCTTGATGCAGGCCGTTGAACACATTCAGAATGAAACTGGTTGGAATGTCAGTCATATATCATATCATTCAGGATAAAGGATAAATTTACTTGCCAAGTATATACTATAATTTTGAATCAATACAAGGCATGTTGGGATACATATTTTTTGCCATGACACCTCGTTAACAGACAGCAGCAGATCTTCAACAAACAGTTATGTCAGTTTCTAGAAGCTGACACAGATGCTGTAGGGACTGGGATTCGCTTGGCTGTGGCTGCTGCAGTGCTGTTTCATCTGATCAGTTTTACAGTAATGAGTAAGTAAGGCAGGTTCATTGCTAAATTATCTATCGTCATCCCAATTTTTCTTTCACCTTACAGTCCTAGTTGTATGAATTAAAAATAAAAAAATAAAAAACACAGAAGAATAAGAAGACCTGTCCTCTGGTATCAAAAGTTTATTTTTATCAAAACAAGTGTTGACATTTTAAGGTACAGACATAAATTCAACCTGAGCTAAAGGTACAGTGGCATTTCTCCAGCATGCGGTACGACAACATGGCACTGTATCGTACCTTGATAATAAGATACAAAGGTTTGCTAGGGGGTTTCTTAAGTGCATAGGCATCATTGAAGTATAATTGCAGGCCCATGGCCATGTTGCCCGGTTGGTAATCAAGCCTTGTTGCAGATGTTTGTCAGTTGAAAAAGCTGCTCCAAGAGGTGCATCTTCACAAATTGATATGCACTAAAACAAGATAATAATCTCATTCTGTTTGCAGATGTTTTACTTTTCAAGCACATGTAAAAAAAGTCATTATTAGTGAATGTTACATTAAATAACTTGACAGATACCTTTTCATAGCTTGAGCTAACTTAATGTCTCTTGAAGACAGTTAAAGGTTTCAGTTAGTGTCTTTGAGGATCAGATCAGATGCCCTGATGTGAAAGCATTGGAATTTAAAGCTGCATTAATTAATATTTTCATATTTACAGTAGATCAGATAACTACATGTAATGTGAAAGGAGTTACTCATAATGATGAACCCACAGAGAATTATCCCCACCTCTGCAGTTCTCCTCAGTTCCAAGGAGCATTTAAGCATTCAGCTCATTGTTTTGGTTTTATGGCCATTAACGTTACAGTTTTGGTTCAGTCTCACGGCTCTCATCAACCTGGTTTCTAGCAGCAGCAGGCAGCTGTTTTCAGTGAATTTAAGTCCAATATTCACTCTCCTTTTAGCTCTGGTTTGGTCTCCACCAACTACTGAGAAAAATATCTGACTATTAGCTGCTAAATGCTCCACTATGTTCACCAGCTAGTCTCTAACTGTGTCTGTCTGCTGTTTGCTGCTGAGCAGGTAGTGGACAGTGGCTTTATCAGAGCTTTTTCACTGAAAACAAAGAGGAACTGCAGAGTTGGTGATAACTCTCTGTGGGTTCATCACTACGAGTATCATCTTTTACATTATGCATTGTCATTTGATCCATTGTTGATTTAAAAATATTGATTAGTGCAGCTTAAAATCATCAGGCAATGTGGTACTGTGGACATAAGAAACCTGGGCCTCTTTAGGAATCTGGTATTCTGACTCCAATGGTTGTTCAGTTGCATATTTCCTAGACAAAAGTGTGAGTTCCTCACCACTCAAATCCTTAGTTTTTAGTATTATAATCTGGAATCTGTCGTTAGGATTTGAGTTAGCTGCAATCTACAGTATCAACACAGACTGTGATAAACAGAATGGCTGTTGTCAGTTTAGGGCTAGTTGGATTTTTGAAGGTTTTTCATACAACATGGACACAGCAGTGCTTGTGGCAGGGCTGGAAACGTTACAGTAAGTCAGACAGCGTTGTAACTAATGTCTCAGTGGACACTACAATCTCCCCTTCCATCATGTCTGCTTTTCTGAGTTGACATAGTGTTTCCCAGAGCAGAGGAACTGCTCCACTACTTTAATTACAGTTAGTTACTGTGATGAAATACAATATTATAAACCTGGATTAGACAGATCTGTCTGCTGCAGCAGCAGCAGCAGCAGCCTGTTGTTGTTTATCCTGCATGTGAAAGCTGCATGTCAGGTGGCGTCCCATTCTGTCATGGACACTTCCACTTAATCCTGTTGACTAATTGGACAAACGGGACCATTCACTGATGTATACATCATTTACCATCATTACTAGCTTTCTTCAGACAGCAGCTTCTGGCTGACCGGAGAGTGTGGGCTTTGAAATATCGTATGGAGATGTTTTTGAGAAATCATATAAACTTGTCCTTCAATCTTTGACAAACATTAGAGAATTATCTCAAGTGTAATATTATGTCATTCACCATTATTGTCATTAGCCACACTGTTGGCTGACTATTATCACAAGGCCCCAATGTCATGATAATGTGCTTATGACACCAGATCTTCAAGTGAAATGTCACCCTGGCCCTCTGTGGAAACAGGACATGTTGACTTATTTTGGAGGACGAGTGCTTGTCTGTGTATTTATCTGTGTGTGTGTGTGTGTGTGTGTGTGTGTGTGTGAGCGAGTGATGCTGCTTGCCCATGATGTCATGTCCGCTGACACAGAAACGGCCCACAAATAGCGATGGGGAGTGGTGGAGGAGGTAAGAGGATTGGGAGCAGATTAGAGGCAGTGATTGCAGTGGGCCTGTCCCTCCCAGCACTGGGTCCCTTCATGTTCAGTGTGGCTTAAACCCCCAGTGAGGGAAACTTGGATGTAGCTCATCAACACAAGTGACAGGATGTTGTGAAACGCAGGATTCTGTCAGTTTCATTCACACCTCAGGAACTGACTCATCTCCCTATGTTATTCTGTCCCTAATAAATTCAACCCTATATTATTGATTATATTACAATGTATATGGTATTATTTTGCAGCTGTGATGATCCAGTTTCCTCATGAGGGATTGTGTTATTCCCCTATCCCTCTGTTTTGCTGTTGCTTGTGAAAAACGATTTGCACAATCAGGGTGTCATGGGATTGTGTGCTTGTGTCATTTTTGTTGCATGTGTGTTCAGTATGGAAGGTTATTGTCATCAAGGCTGTCACATTGAGAGCTCAGTATTCAGGTGTTTTCTGTGAACTCTGGGGGAGATATTTGGATATCCTTTACCAGCATACAGATATTTCAGAAATATCTTTTTTTAGCAATACTGAGAGAATCATAACGTGCTTGCCACATTATGTAAAACTTGTAAAAATTGTAAACTTGTAAACATTATCCATACAATAATTATTCCAGCTTTCTTTGCAGTGTGACATTATAAACTGAAATGATATATTGTACTTCCATGGTGCATCTTACTAAATTAAGTTGTGCTTCAGTTTCCACAAACCAATTACTTATTACTAACTAATACATACACCATGCACAGAGAGTTGGGGAAACTAGGAGATCAATAGTGGCCCACAAATTAGTTTTGCCCTCGGGCCCCCTGGATTAATCCAGCTGTGCTAAATTCAACATTACAACAGGCGGCATCAGAATCAGAATCACATTTATTTGCCAAATATGTTTAAATGTACAAGACATTTTCACTAAATCTAAATCTAACTCCCAAGAAGATCCCAGGTATCTCACTCAAGGACTCTGGAGTGTCCATGTTCAAATCAAGTGGTCCTTCTGCTATGGAATAGCCCTTCAATCTTTTTTAAAATCAAATACCAATACCTGCAAGGAGCCTGTGTTTTTACACTTTGGCTCCAAACCCATTTTATAAAATGGTTTCCTAATAAAATAATCTAAGCTCAAACATCCACTTACTTTCCGAGTCTTTAACTGCATCTCACTGACTTTTTCAGTGAATGGAGCTGGCTCAGGTGCAGTGCCAGCTCTAGCCTAGGTGGCGCCCTGGGCGAGAGCTGACAATGGGTCCATTTACAGGTGCCCAACAATGCCACTACTGTAAATACTATGAGAAAGGTCACTGAGAACTCCCTGTAATAATTCAGACAGATTTTTTTGACTATCCAGATGAAATGTGGTTTGGAGATTTGCTTAAAGAAAACAAGTCAGACACAAAAGACCTTATTGTATGTGCATGAATTGGTGTGGAACAGCTAATACAAAAATACAGGTCATTTACCACTGGAGGATTCAAATAATTATGGAAGGTACCTGCTGTGTGTAAATTGTGCACTGTGCATCAAGAAACTGGAAACTGCAGATTTGGAGACTTTGGAGAGGTCTGAAAATTGCTTGCTAGATGGAAACGCTAGTAAACAAAATCTATTGACAGCATGGAGGGCATTTTTGCCTCTGTAATTTGCACGTATTGTTACGTTGTTTTTTTCTTTCTCTTTCTTTCTTTGTCTCTCTCTCCGCCGTGCCCTGCCCTTCATGACCCTAACGCCCCTGGCAATTGCTTATATCGCCTATGCCAGCATCAGGCTTTTTAAAATGACATTTGAAAAACTCAACCATGACAGTGCAGAAACAATGTCGTGGTAACTCAGGGTAATCAGTATCAGTCAGTCATTATGCTGACTGTATCACTGACTCAAACAGCTGGCAGGTGCTTAATTATTCTGTTTACTCCTCTGTTCACTCTTGGGTCATGTGCTTTTTAATGTGAGGTTCTAGTGCGAGTACAGTTGGACACTTGTCATACCTGCAGCAAGAAAACAGGATTAGAACTGGATTTAAAAAAAAGAAATGGATCAGGCTTCATACAGGTGATCTGCTTTATCTTGCCTCATCTCAAGATATTGACATTACGTTTTAAGAAAACTACTAAACAATGCAAAAGTGTATTGAACAAGAGTAGTTATCTCCACACATTGACAGAAATGTATATAAGTCACTGTCCATGCATACATTACTATGTCATCACACCCAAATTACCTTTAGCCAAGCTAGCTCACTACAATCAAGCCTAATGTCAAATTTGCATTTCATATTTTTATTTTCATTTTCATACATACACTACACTTTTGATGGTAAATCATCAGTGATCCTGGGTCTAACACTAAAGCGTTGAGAATAATTTTGTAAACGGTAGTCCAGGTTTTATGCTGATGTCTTGACTGAACTGTAATTACATTTCTCCGTCTTTACAGAGATAATGAACAATGTCATCAAGAAGGCAAGAGAAAAAGGAAAATGGAAGGTAGTGGTCCTGTTATTCTCATCATGTTTGGCATCATTCACCTGTGATCTTGACACAATGAAATCCTTATAAAGGCCCCTGCTGTGTGCGACTGTGTTATAGGTGCTGGTGGTGGACAAGCTGAGTATGAGGATGGTTTCCTCCTGCTGTAAGATGACAGACATCATGTCAGAGGGAATCACCAGTAAGTACAGCTACCCAGGTCACCTCAATTCACTTCAGTTGTAGCTTTGAAGTCAGTCTAATCATATTTAGTGCAGGTAAATTGAATTCAGTTCAGCTAAAATGATCTATTAACACCCACTTCCAAGTGGAGGATTAATTTCCAAAATGTTTTTTAATGCCTTTATTTATGGAAGTGTCACTTTAAAGGAATAGTTGGCTTTATTTCCAAGAGTGAGTTGGCAAGATCGATAGCTCATGTCTGTGCAACATCTGTGACAGGTGTTGGTAGGCACTTTGGGCAGAGCCAGGCTAGCTGGTTCCTCCTGTTTCAAGTCTTTATGCTAAGCTAGGCCAACCACATCCTGACTCCAGTTCTGAAGTAAAAGATAATGTCCGACAAGTTGTTCCATGATTGTAATAGATAACGCGGGAAATCCATTACAGTCATGGAATGTACAACTTGTTGGGTATTATCCCTATCTTCAAGAACAGACAATAGCACGAATGGTGCCGCGATATTATAAAAAATGTCTTTCCAGTGGCGATACCATAACTTTAGCTAAGCCTCACTGTTGCCCTGCAGTTTAATACTGGTGCATTCATTTAGAACTGCAATCAAACACATAGATCTCCGGTTACACTGTTCGGTTACTAACAGTTAATCCACACCTTCCAGCCAATCAGAATTGAGAATTTCCAGTGGCCATGGTATGAATTCTTATAATTCTTCTCATCTCACTTTTACAAAGAAAGCAAAAAGCGTGTTTCACAAAGTGTTGAACTGTTCCTTTAAGACAGCATCATTATTTCAACAAGAAAGAATAATGATTTGGATTAAACTGCAAAAAAACACAGGTGATAGCACTGACAATGAATCTAAAAACTCAACAAGGAGAGCAGTAGGTTTGGCTTTTTTTCTTATGAATATTCTTTTTACTGACTTTTACCTAATTTATAACATTATACTAGACCCTAAATATCCGACCTATTGTATCCCTCCATAGAGAAAAACTGGCAAAATTAGAATATACCACTCAAAGTTCCCTCCGCTGAACTTTTATAAAATCAAATAACTTATTTTGTTTAATTTCAGGGTGTGATAGCAAGATATCATGTAATGTTAGTAAATAGTAAAGGAGAAAAGTGTCACACTTTGTACAGAGAGTATATTGTATATGTATTTAGTATGTGAGACTAAAACCCTGAAATGATCACTAGACGCCACAAAGCAAACATGTTGAATGGAAGAAATAACATACTGACCTGACTCAACTATTAACTATTACTGGCACTGGTATACAGAAGTATAAAAAATGGCTTGGATGCCTACTTTGTCAAAGAACTCAACAAAGATATAATATCTCAAAACTTGATTTGACGGAGAGAATGATAGATAGAGAGACAGATACTTTATTGATCCTGAGGGAAATTTAGGATTTTGAAAAAAGAGTAAAAGAACACACTTAAGGACAGAGCTACTGGAGAGGCTGCCACTCGCGTCGGTGCCGGGCCAATGTTTTAGATTTTAGCTGTCCAACATTTATTAGTGTTTCGAAAAATGTTTGCTGAAAGTCAAGAACAGTTCCGTTCCTTTGTGCAGAGATGTTCCTACAAACTACAAGTCAGAGAGCATAGTTCTATTCTACTTAAGCTGATGGATGAGTATTGATTATTTCTGTTTTCCTGTGCTCTCTAGTTGTAGAAGACATAAACAAGCGGCGTGAGCCTCTGCCCAGCATGGAGGCCATCTACCTGATCACACCCTCAGATGAGGTAAATGATACAGGTCCTGTACAAGCTGTTTATAATTCTGTGGTACAGTACATACAGTCTCTAACTGACATCACATTGGCTTTCTTCATCCTACAGTATTTTGCAGTTTTGTCCAGCAACTGAGAAATGCCCCTTTATTGTCATTTGAATACTTCAAAATGAAGTGGCTGTCATGGTTAGTTTGTGTAGTGGGGGCATAAAGATTTACTTCTTCTTTTATATGTCATGTTATGATAAAGTAGGAGACACACTGGGTTTTTATTCAATATTTCTTTCCACTAACTTCTGAACAGAGTGAAGCCCTTTCACATTCACACTTCATAAGCTAAAACCTTGTTCTCTGCTGTCTCAGTCCGTTGAGGGTCTGATTGATGACTTCAGAGACCCGCAGGCTCCGAGGTACCGAGCTGCTCATGTCTTCTTCACTGACAGTGAGTAAATCCATTCCACACCATCAAAATATGGAACATTTGCAAACTCAAAGTTAATCTAGAATCTCAACATTCAAGATTGACATAACGCTGACATTCTTTTATCCAACTACTAACAATCTCAGTCAGTCACCATGTTTTTCTGTGATTCTTGGCAGCGATCCCAGACTTGTTGTTTGGACTGTTGACCAAATCCCGCGCCTCCAAAGCCATGAAGGCCTTGACTGAGATCCACATTGCCTTTCTGCCCTATGAGTCTCAGGTGAGACACTGTCTAGACTGGGATTAGCCGCTCATAATCGTCTACCTCAGATATGATGGATGAGGTCTCTTGTTGCTTTGAATGGAGTTTGTTTTCATGGTGAATTGTTGTGTAAGGTATTCTTATTGCATTATTTGAAACCTGTGTGTGCACTGTACATCATCATTTAGGGACTGTATGAACATTTTGGAGGAGGACGGATCCAGTAAAACTTATAAAACTTATAACGTTTTATGTTTTTTTAATCAATCAGTCAAGGCCATCTCCAGCATTAGCAGTCCTTGAATTGCACTAGTGGCTACTGGCTGAAGAAGTTATCTGACAAAACGGACATCTACTCACATTTTTGTTGCAATGCATGTAGCAAACTTGGTACCTCATATTAACCACATATGACACATTAAGTAGTTGTGCATACAGTTATTGTGTGGCTCAGTGTATTGCAAGATAAAGGTTTGCATTATTATGTAAAGAAAACATGATGACCAGACTTTCATTATCTTTACAAAATTAGAGTAATCTCGCATCTACCAGGCGCGTAATCACTGCAGATTTAAAATGTAGAAAACTCTAAATATTGCAAAAAAGTTTTTACGCTTGGCTGAGGTGGAAAAGTTGGTTTATCAATAAAAGCAAAATGTGACAAAGTGTAATGGAAACAGACTTAAAGCATGTGTGTGCTCCACACATAGATCACATAGATAAGTTCATACTGAAGATACAAAGAAATACTTCAAACAAAACATGCTCAAACTGCAAGGTCTGACTGAAGATTTTACCCTTGGCATCTACTATAACTGCATAATTGTTCTGCTGTGTAGCTGCTGTCACTTACTTTATTTCTTAGAGAAGCTGGTTTGCACTTTGCTATCCATTTAGTGAGCCATGATGGATAGGTATTAAAGGACAATTCTGGTTTCATACAACTTGGGCTTATTTTCATTTTTCCATTCCTTTCATCAAAATAACATTGTACTCACCAAGTTAATAGCTGTGATCTTGGAACATGGTGACATAGCTAAAAAGGTAAGAAACAAGAGCAGTCAGACGATCACACAGGTTGGAAACAAACCTGCAGGTTAGACAAAAGACAGGTGACCAGTAAAAACTGTCTGTTGTAAACATCTCTCACAGTTTACAGCATTATTCCTTCTTTAGCTTTGACCTACTGTACTTCCTGTAGTTGTGTGCACACAGTTTTCCTGTACAATGAGGGATTATTACTACATGCGCTCACTTTCAGTTTGACCTCTAAATTGGATTGGTTTGTTTCCAACCTGTCAGATCATCTGTCTGCTTGTGTTTCTTGTCCCTTTGGACTTAGTAGTAGTGATGTCACCGTGTTCCTAGATCTCAGCAATTACTTTGGTGAGTACAATGTTATCATAACTAAATACTTTACTTTTACTAATAAAAAGACTAATAAAAAAGCAACTTATTTGTGCACTCGATTTAATAATTTGTGCACACCAATTACTCATTTTTGCTTTTGATTTCATATCATTATATATTTTGTCTCCTCTCTCACCCTCTGATATTGACAACTGTAGAGGACCAGACCGACGGTGTTTTGTGTTAGATCAGCTTTAGCCTTCAATCCTCTGCTGTTGTCCTGTAGTTTTAATCCTGAGAGGGAGGGACATCATCATACCAGCCCTGCCCCCCTGCCCTACACTCATCCCTTTACCTCATTGGCTGATGGAACCAATGCTCATACTCTGCAACCAATGGAAGCACAGATAAGATGTGTGACAAGAGAAAGCACAGGGATTGTTAGCATGTGATGGAGTCAGTAACAGATGGGTGCATGTATACGTGTGTTTGTAAGTGAGTGTGTTTGGAAAAGGGTTTAATTATTATTCACTTTTGAGTGCCAGTGCAAATAGACAAAAGCTTCTGGTGGCCAATATTTTTTAATTTATTATTTTACCTTTAACCATTTTCAAGCCCAAATAATTATTATCTCCTCAAAAATTCTCTTCATCGTTCAAACATGTTAAAACACCATTTAGGTCATCATAGAACACTAAAACAAAGCTGAATATAATAAAATATATGAATGCATATCTGTGTCAAATAAAATCATCCTTGTTTTTGGATCAATTCAGGTTAAGGTCTCAGACAACCAGTGTAGCATTAATCAATTCAAATGTTGGGGACAGGAATGAAGCTGAGATTGGACCTTATGTTGTCTCTCTGCCATGTCCTCTTTGTCCAGGTCTTCTCCCTGGATAAAGTGGATGCCTTTCAGGACTTCTACAGCCCCTTCAAAGCTGATGTGAAGCATAACATGCTGGAACGTTGTGCTGAGCAGATCGCCACCCTCTGTGCTACACTCAAAGAGTATCCTGGAGTCCGATACAGAGGGTGAGACCAGCAAAGACAACCCATTTCAATAGTTTTTTTCTAATTCTAATACCCTTATATATATAGCATTGGTGTGATAGAGGCTACAAGTCATCAAGTTTTGCAAGACCAGACCTCTAGTCGTATTGACATGTGTCTGAGGAATATTGTACTCCCATTTTTGCAGCGGTGGATTCTAAAGCAAACACTCTGAATGGATCCACTAGCTGCCAATCATGGGTGACATGACATTTGTGATTTTTATTAGTTTGTTTTTGGTTTCTCTGCCCCATCTTGTCTGAAATGAGAAGAGAAATCTAACAGGATCTTAACATTTCAGCTGTTTTTACAGTACAGTATGTAGAGTACTATACATTCTCAATGAGTGGCTTTATTAACTTAATTGCAGAGTGAACCAGGCCTTTATTCTGAACTGGCTTATTTTAGAGAATTTCTAATTAACTCTATTACGCAGTTAATATAATCTCACAACTTCTTTCATGCTTACTCATGTTCTTGATAAATTTAGTATAATGTACATTTCCTTAGCACTAGTTCCATCTGTATAAATCCAGAGTCACATCATACTCACCATTTGAGTTTCTCCCCTCTAACAGAAATACAATTTTCATTCCCTTATTATTTCCAGTCACTTTTATGATACTGTTTATTGCCATTTTGTGGATGGCTGTTAAGCTACTGTCAATAAAACTGAACACTTTCAAATTCTTCCAGCAGCTCCAGGCATAATCCCCATCCTTTCCTGATGGATACTTAAAGTGAAATACCTACAGGATGTGTTGTGTTTTATTAACACAACACGGCGGCTGTGGCTCAGGAGGTAGAGCAGGTCGTCCATTAATCCCAGGGTTGGTGGTTTGATCCCCAGCTCCTCCTGTCCACATGTCCTTGGGCAAGACGCTGAACCCTCGTGGAGGCCAGTACCTTGCATGGCAGCTCTGTGGCATCAATGTGTGAATGTGTGTGTGAATGAGACCAATCTGTAAAGCGCTCTGGGAACAACTAAGGTTGAAAAAGCGCTATATAAGTGAGGTCCATTAATCGTCCATTTAATGGTAGCTTAAAAAGCAAAGAAATAAATAAAAATCAGAAGTGACTGGAAAGAATTATTTAATTAACAGTATTTCTGTTAGAGAAGACAAAATGAGAGCAGCAGAGTGGTGAGCATGACACGACTCAGTTGTTGTGCTGATGGAATTAGTGTTGTGGAAATGTACATTATACTGAATTTACTGTGTCAGCTACGAGAGTACATGTAATCTCTTTTTGGTTCCGCAAAGAACCCTGTTGAAAAGGTTCCATATAGCATCAATCTCAGGCAGTTGTCTAACAAGTTGTATACTGTAGTACTGGAAATAACCCTTTAAATAAGCATAACTGCTCCAGAATAGCAGTATTAAAACATTTGTTGGAACTACACTGGGTTCTGCATTCATATTTCTCAGGATTTTTGTCTAATTTGACAAATTATAGAGATATTTGAATCATTACAGTTCACACAGAAACAGTGGAGAACCCTCTCTGTAACATCTCTGTAGATATGATGTTTTATACCACTGGACATTTCTACTTAACTGTTTTTCACACTTTCTCAAGTTCATCTTAGAACAAGTACAGTGTACAGTTTAAGTGCAGTTTGCTCACCTTGTTCTACTCACAGACATTCTTAAGGAAATGGTGATCAATAGACATGTCATCATCATGTTCCGTTATAAAGGTGGTTTTGTATGATGCTGTATGTGTGTGTTGGTTCAGGGAGTACAAAGACTGTGCAGTTCTGGCCCAGATGCTTCAGGAGAAGCTGGATGGCTACAAGGCTGACGACCCCACCATGGGAGAGGTAGGGAAGTGGAGCTAAATGGCTAAATTACTTATGGGGAGAACAAGATGCATCACTGAAAGGGCCTCTCAGATAAAAGCTGAAAACTTCAGCTGAAGGATTATATGCTCTATTGGTTTAGAGACCCTTTCAAGTTAAAACCAAGGTAGTGCAGATGTGTTTTTAAAGGATGGGCAGTAGTGTGGATACCTTAAGTCTGTGGTTAGCAAAATGCTCAGACTTCAGTTGACCGGATCAAAGTACAAACTATCTGTCAGTCCTCCACAATGTATGCAGTGTTTTGTGTCTGTGCTGATGCCTCCAGGGTCCAGACAAGTCTCGCACTCAGCTGCTCATTCTGGATCGTGGCTTTGATCCCGTGTCACCTGTCCTGCATGAGCTCACGCTGCAGGCCATGGCCTACGACCTGCTGGGCATCGAGAACGACGTCTACAGGTAAAGATGCTACTGAAGGAGGTCTGACAGCTGCAGAGCCAGTGAGCTCAGGGTGCACCTGTCATTTCAATATTTGTCTTTTATTTTGTTGACTACTGTGACTGTCTGGTTATATATTTCAGTGGTGGCAGGGTGGTGCTGTGGGTTAAATGCAACCAACATGTCTCAGCTTCACTCCGCAACATCTCATTAATTCTGAAAAATGATCCAATAATAATTTAAACCATGTATTTGTTAGGGTAAAAGGCCAATATGGTAAAATAATGCCCTGTCTTAGTACGAGGAAGAAGCAAAGAAATGACTGCACTGCACAACATAAAGATGATAAAAATTCTTCTGTGTCAATCTGCATTGGAAAAACATTTCATTCACACTGACATATTTATGTATTTACTTTAACAAATAGAAGACTCTCTCTCTTAGACACACACTGTTAACCTCTCTTGCACTTTCTGTCAGTTTTGAGACCAGTGGGATGGGAGAGACGAGAATGAAGGAGGTAGTGCTGGATGAGGATGACGACCTGTGGCTGACTCTGAGACACAAACACATCGCTGAGGTGTCAACGTGAGTGGCTTTGACTTTCTGCTCACACATACACACTCATGGCATAGAGAAACCCCCACAGAAGCAACTTCCTCTACCACAAACCTACAGCTCTGTCACAAAGCTGTCACATAGCAATACTCCTCTCAGGAACCAGCATACAGAGAACATTCTCAGTTTTCATTCATCAACTCATTTTTCCTGACTTTCCTTGTCCTTCTCTGTATCTGTCTCATTGTTCTGCACAGGGCTGTGACTCGTTCTTTGAAAGAATTCTCTGCCAGCAAAAAGATGAACACTGGAGAAAAGGTAGAGGACACACTGTATCACTCTGCTCTGGTTTCAGGATCTATTACTGTGTTTCTGCTCCCAGCTGTCCTTCACACAGTCACACAGAGGTGGGAGGAGAGTCAAAGTATCATGCAAAAGTCCAGTACTTCACTGAATTATGGGTGAAGACAATTAGTCAACAAAAAATAAAACATTTATTGTAAAATATACTTAAAGCGGCTATAATCGATATTCTTATAACAATGTATCGAATGACAATGTGAATGGGGTCTCTGGTAGTGATGAACTTACAGAGAATTAACAGCTGAATCTGCAGCTCCCCTCTGCTTAACAGAGCTTTATAGGGAGTTTCAGCTCAGCTCAGTTTAGCTTTAACTTTACTTTCCTGTTTTGGTTCACTCTCACTGCTGTCACAGTGTTGATTTCAGCTGCATCAGGCTAGTTACTAGTTAGAGAAAAAGCTCTAAAATCCCACTGTACACTACCTGCTCAGCACCAAACAGCAGACAGACAAAGTTAGAGACTAGCTGGTGAACAGAGCCAGATATTTCTCTCAGGAGCTGGTGGAGACCAAAAACAGAGCTGAAAGAGAGTGAATATTGGACTTACATTCATCAGGTGGACACAAACACCACTCCAAATGAATGATGTTGCTCTGTATCTGCTGCATGTGTAAATAATCTGTTTGCTAAAAAGTTCACCATATGAGCTTAAAAGGTGATGACAAGTCAGTGTTGTGTTGACAGCTTGTTTCTGCTGCCCCCAAGTGGCCAAAAATAAATCAATTATTGCAGGTTTGAAGTAAAAATACTGATGTGTTTCCTTTTGATCTTTTTCCTGAAAGTGGGCACCAGCCAAACAATCATAGTGGTGGCCAGGCTGAATTCACTTTGGAGAGACAAAGAAATCTCTGTCTTGTTCATTGTGTTCTGCATGTTGGTACTCCGTATGCCTAATAGTCGTTATTTCGAGTCAAATACTATTTCATTCACTAAGGTAACATTATATACAGTCCAAGCTTACAAATAGGAATCATAAATCATGGGCATTTCTTTTTAATGAGATGACATCATAGTAGTATGTGTCTTAGGAAATCACTGGAGGGCAGAAGATTTTGCTTATCACCAAGATTTGGATACAGTACAGATACTGTAAGCCCCTAATAGTCTTGTGGGCAGAAATAATATGACAAATTTTCCTTTTTGAAAGAAATGAGCCAAGAACTCTATAAAAGTAGCTGGTAATTTCAGAAAACACAAGTCTTTGTCTCCACTTAAACTTGTCAAAACTAGCTTATTTAGCAATTGGCAAGAATAGCTATGCACAAGAAAAAAAGGCACTGGAAAATTGGTGCTGTGTGAGGACACCAACAGAGCAACCAGGTTTTGGTCCACCACTGGCCACCGTTAGCTCAGCTATTGCTGGCCACAAGTATAAGAAAGCTTGTACCTTTTGAAAATGACGTTTTCAATGTGTTGGGAAGCCAACAACAACAACAACAAAAAAATAGAGCCTTAAAATGTTCATGCCAAAAAATGAACAGCTGATCAGCATTCCAGAGATGCCTCTTCCAAACATGTCTATCCTATCTGGCACATCTGTCCAACTGCTTTACCGGCTGAGGCCATGTCTGACACACGCACAAAAAAATGAATTTCACATCAAATTGAAGTGATACGAAATCACATATCAATAATACTAAATACTAATTAATTAACACAATTATTTAACATTACCTTCACATTTTAGTGCAGGATGATTTAGCACTTTGTGATCTGATACAGGACTTACTGAGAGCATATGACAAGCTGTGCACTCCTTGATGGATGTAATTGAAATGTAGATGAAGTGCATTCCTCAGTCACTAATGTGTGAAATGTTTGACTTTAAAAAAGCAAGTAGTAAGTGGAAGTATCAGTAGCACACTGTAAAAACACCTTTGTTACAAGTAAAAGTCCTGCATTAAAACTATTAAACTATTACAGCAAAATGTACTTAAAGTATCAAAGTAAAAGTATTCATTCTGCAGGCAGAATGGTCCCTGCCAGTGTAGTGTATAACTATAGAATTACATTAGTGGATTACTATTACTCATGTAAGCAGCATTTGTTTGAGGTAAAACGATTTTAGATACTGTTGGGTACTTCAATCCAGAACAATGTGTCTTATTTTATTAACAGATTATATGTTTTGTATGTAAAATATTAATGTGTAATGTAACCAGTAACTGTAGCTGTCAGATAAATGAAGTGGAGTAAAAAGTACCATGTTTGCTTCTGTTATTAGTGAAGTAGAAGTAGCTCAAAATGATACAAAGTATAGTGCTGGAGAAAATGTATTATTTACACCATCACTGAAGAAATTAGATTAAAGTAAAGAGGGTAACTGTAATTCATCACTCCACCATCACTAAAGTATATCACTCATCTGTGTCTTTCAGACCACCATGAAGGAACTGTCTCAGATGCTGAAGAAGATGCCTCAGTATCAGAAAGAGCTCAGCAAGGTAGGACACTGTACATCTTTACAGCATGTCATGGTGCTGTATTTAGTAGTGTTCGTAAAGTGTTTTCAAAGCATCCAAAGCACCACAAGGGGCTGCATCACTACAAGTGGGAATTAAACCAGCCAACCTTTGTCAGTGCAGAGTTAGTGTATCACTCTTTGAATTAGAAAGGAAAAAGGAAAAGTTGAAGGTAGGGTTGCCAGGTTTACATTTTGGTCAAATCTGATACTGTGACATTGTGTGCAGTTGTACATTTGGGCACTCATGTGTACATATGTGCATATACTGTATGTACAGACACCTGGATAATCCAATTGTAACAATGTGTTGCTAATCATTCAGCAAGAAAAGAAAAATGACACTAAACAGGTGTTAATAATTGTAAAAAAAATTAATTAACATGCTTCTTTTAATATTGTTTGCTCTGACCTCAGTATTCAACCCATCTCCACCTGGCTGAGGACTGTATGAACCGCTACCAGGGCACTGTGGATAAACTCTGTCGTGTAGAACAGGTAAATCACACAGACAACTCTGTTCTAAAGTTAGATCTGTCTCTAGACTGTGTAATAATATGTGGAAAGTAAGGCAATTTACCTCAATGTGGCATTCCAACCTAAGAAACCAATGGCAGTATTTATGTATGAGTGGTGTGGGAAATATGCTTATTTGCTTTCTTTCCACAAGACTGATATCAATCTCCCGTCTGTGCTATAAGTGCAGAGCTGGAGTCAGGACATCCACCAATACAGCCACAGTGTCTGTGACACACAGTTCATAGAGGATATTAATGTACTTTAACCTGATTGTTGCAAGTAGCACCAAAATCACACTCCTTCTCTGAGTCATGACTCAGTAAAATCTGAACACCCAGACATGATGCACATATTTTTAGATTCAGTGGTCCATAAATTCACTTAGAAATCACAGAAATAAAAAAGGCCCCTTATAACTCCAGAACTTGCCTGAGACTAATACATCTTAAGCTCACTAATTAATACACTCTATCTTGTTTGTTTACACAAAGAGACATGTAAAAACGTCAATTTGCAATTTGCAGCTGAGTTACATGCTTGAACTAAGTGTATCCATTGGCCAGAGTTTCTGTATAGCATTTTTAAGTGCTTAAAATGATAGATTAATTAGATTCAGACCAGTGTTGAGAGTTGTATGTAGAAGGGTTTGTTGATGGGATGTGACAACTTCCTGCTGACCCTCCTGGGTGTAATTGCAGCCACATACAGGCCCTCCTCTAACATCTAAGCTAGATTTCTACACAGAAACTTCTGACCCTATGTGTTGTTAAAATAGAACTTATGTGGCTCCTTTTTGAGCTTTGGCCTCTTCTGTCCTCCATTGTTTTGTAGGATCTGGCGATGGGCATAGATGCAGAGGGAGAGAAGATCAAGGATCCCATGAGGCTCATTGTACCAATTCTACTTGACGCCAACGTCAGTGTGTCTGACAAGATCCGCATCATTCTGCTCTACATCTTCCTTAAGAACGGTCAGATATCCACTCTCCTGTTCCTGTTGTGTTTCATATCAACAAATAACATTTGGAAGGAGGGAAATTCCTGCATGATGATGAGAAAAGCAGAAAAGCCCACTCAGAATATTTTGATGGAATCTTAAATATGTATGCATTCATATTTTGTTCTTTTGTTTCTTTGATGCTAATCCATTCTCAATCTTCCTCGTGTTTGCATGCATCATACCATATTTGTAAATGTGCATGCTCTCAGGCATGTGTGTGTTGTATGGGCGGAAGATATATGCTGCATATGCTTGTGTGTCTCTATGTGTGTCAGGTGTTACTGAGGAGAACCTGTGTAAACTCCTTCAGCATGCCAACATCCCACCAGAGGACAGTGACATAATTTCCAACATGGCCCACTTGGGTGTTCCCATTATCTCTGAGGTGAGCTGTCCTGGTGCAGGACCTCATTGTCTCATCATGAACCATATTAACCTTAATATTGAGCAGGTTGTCCCCAGGTCCTTAACACTCCTGAAGTTCTTCTCAATGTTTCTGAGATGCAGTTGTGTGTAATAACAACACGAAACCCTACATACAAACACAATAATTAATGGTCATTGGTTTATTATCCTTAGATTACACATAACATAGATTTTCAGAATCACTCGTCCTTTAAGAATAAGGCTGGTGTTATTCTGTATTTTTTTTTCATTATCAACAAATCCCATGAAATCCATTGGTTCCTACTGAAGATGTAAATCTTTTTAAACCAGCTGACAAATACATGGTTTTATTTTTTTAAAAGATTCAGTAATTTCCTTAAACAGCTGGTCACTATAGTTTTTAGCAAACATTACTCAAACAGGAGGAAATAGTGTATTTGTTGGGGACTATTTTCAGCAGCGGATTAATGCACATTTGGGGCAGCAGGACGGTGTATGTGGGATTGAGTCAAAATAAACTACAGTGTGTGTGCTCCAACAATGGAGCTCTACTGTGCAGAGGAATAAGCTATATCAGGCGTATAGGCAATACTTGTGAGTAGAATGCATTGTTTTTTTAATGTGATTTGTTGACAACAAGAAAATATCAAATATCACCAGATATCCTTTAAATCTGTCAAAACAACTGTAATGATAAAAAATCAGTAGCGATCCTGGATGTTTTGGTGCCCTAGGTGAACATAATTTATAATGAAATAGATTTAAATAATGAGTAGTGTTTTTATTTATTTATTTTATTTCTCTTATAAATATCCTTATTTATGCTTATGACACTTACGCCACAACTGGTAAACATGTGGAACATAAAATTTAACTTGCAGTTGCTGTCATTATGTGCTATTTGGCCAATGCTGTTACATGTAAATGTCATAGACATATTATTTATTATATTATCATATTATTGCCTCTGGTGTCATTTTTCATATTGTGCCCAGGTATAATTGAGAAACTTTACTCAGCTTTGTTTGTCTATGTTGTTTCTTTGTTTCGTTTTTTTAATTTATCCTAAACTTCATTCCAGATTCTATTAAAATTTGATTCCCTGCCATAGTGGATTGAACACACAAAATATGGAAAAACTGCTGCAGGCCCTGCATGAGCTACTCAGCTGTATGCACATGCTGGCTAATACTGAGCAAGTCAAAGTGTGCTCTGCCCACAGACAAAAACACATTGGGGTGTGAAAGGGAAAAGCTGCTGTGGGCCCTGTACAGGCTAACTGTAGTTGGCCCATACTGGTTTTCTGTGGGTGAGCCCAACTGTAGGCTGCCTAGAGAAGAGGGATTTTGTGGTGGTAGTAAACCCCAGTGAGAATGTTTGTGAGAATGTTTGTTGAGAATTTGTAGGCATCACCCAAACTGATTCCAGATGACAGTCTAACACCAACCTGAACTGGAAACTTTTCACTGTAGAAGCACGGTTTTTCAAAAGTCTGTCATGTTCAACTTATCTCTGTGCCAATAACACACATTTCTTTCTAAATAACTAAAATAAATGATAGAGATAAGCTCTATTACCTCAACCCAGTAGCACAATATCCACTTTTTGTATGAAAAGTATATTTAAAGGTTGAATATGAGCCTAACTCAAGACTGACATTTGGCACATAGTCTTGAAAACTTGACACTCTTTAACTGTCTCAGTGAGTTGATCTGCTGATGTGTGAATTGTGAAAACACACGAGTGATCAGCGTTGTTTCTTCACAGGGCACCGCCAAGAAAGCCAAGAAGCCTGATCGTAAGGAGCGCATCAGTGAGCAGACCTACCAGCTCTCCAGGTGGACTCCTCTCGTCAAGGATCTCATTGAGGTACTTCCCATGTGCTATTACCATGCAGTAATATTGGGGATTAGTGCTACTGGACATTTTCTGTTAATGAAAATGTATCTTTAACTACTACAGATATGCATCTTACATTAACATTTTAATAATGTAATATCAAGTGCTGATACTTAAAATTTTATTTTTCTTAAACCAAGTGATACAATCTTCCATTGTGATAAGGTAATGTGTCAAATAACACAAACTGTACCATACGTTATTGTGCTTTACTCTCACATTTAAAGGAAGAATTTTAAAAATTACATTTGGTAAGATGGATGTTTGTGGCAGTTTGTGTTCAAGTCAAAAATGTTTTGATGATCTGATAGACAGCAACATGCTAACACCAACATATAGGCCTGTTTGGGAACCACATACAATGACGGAAAAAATGTAAGCCATTAGGAGAGAAAGAGCTCATCAAATGGGTGTTGTAATGACAGCTACTGGTGTTCTCTTTTAGCTTTGTCCTGCTGAATGTCCATGTCTATTACAGGTCAATTTTTTTTATATAGCCCAATATCACAAATCACAAATTTGCCTCAAGGAGCTCTACAATTTGAACAGCATACAACACCCTCTATCCTTAGACCCTTGGATTGGATAAGGAAAAACTCCCCATATAAACGCATATTATGTAGACATATATGAAGAATATGGACTTTGAGCAAAACAGGACTTGAGCCACTTAATCTCCTCTTCACCATGGAAAGAGGACAAACAACACAGACTCACAAGAGCAAAGCTCAAGCACACCATTCACACAGGTAGGAGAAAAGAACAAACACACACAAGGACAACATGCACACAAGGGAGAGAGAGAGACAAAAGGAGAGGCTGAATCTCCTGGAGGATGGAGATCCAGACCCAAACATCTGGAATGAGGCACCGACAGCCAGGGGAGAGAGAGATGTCCCAGGATGGCCCATGGTCCAGCACAGAGAAGCCTGAGGGAAAAGAAAGGACCAGAGGGAGAAGAGAGAGACAGAGACAGGCACAGAGCTGTGCTTGTGGGACACAAACAAACAGAGGGTTAGAGAGACAGAGCTAGACTGTCTGATATCAGCAGGGAGGTTATTCCAGAGGAGGGGGGCATGACAGGAAAAGGCCCTGCAGCCAGCTGACTTCTTTTGAACTCTGGGGACAGACAGGAGTCCTGAATTGTGGAGAGCACGGGATCTCTCCATCAGCCAAGGACTGAAAAGATCTAATTTTAGCTATATTGCGTAGGTGAAAAAAAGCAGTCTTGGTGATTTCTTTAATGTGCTGATCAAAAGAGAGGGTAGGACCAAAGATAACACCAAGATTCCTAGAGTCAAAATTTGAGAAATCACATAGTTACTGTTACTTGGTCAAACTGGTGTCCGTGTCAAGCAGGGCCAATGACCAGCATCTAAGTTTTATCAGAATTTAGGAGCAGGAAATTATGTGGCATCCACTTTTTCACAGCAGACAAGCAGGCCTCTAATTTAATAATTTTGGAATGGTCATCTGCCTTTACAGGCACATACAGCTGAGTATCATCAGCGTAGCAGTGGAAATTAATTCCATGACTGCATATAATTTGGCCAAAAGGTGAAATATAAAGAGAGAAGAGCAGAGGGCCAAGAACAGAGCTCTGAGGTACTCCATATTTCAAATCAGAAAATTTTGATGCAGTATTATTATTATTATTATTATTATTATTATTATTAGGTACACACTATGTTCTTTCAGATAGGTAAGATGTTAACCACGCGAGAGCCAGGCCAGAGACGCCAAACTGATTTTCCAGTTGGTCTAGGAGTATACAATAATCTATGGTATCAGAAGCTGCACTGAGACCCAGTAATAGAAGCACTGAGGTGGAATCCGAAGATCATTTACCACTTGAGTAAGTGCCGTTTCAGTGGAGTGATAGGCCCTGAAAGCAGATTGAAAATGTTAAAAAAGATTACTGTAAAATATGTGTCAAAAGTTGCTGAGACACAACTCTTTCTAGTATTCTGAAAAGAATGGAAGGTTAGAGACTGGTTGATAATTATTTAGAGACCCTGGATCAAGGTGTGATTTCTTTAGTAGAGGTTTAACTACAGCAGTCTTAAAGCTAGTGGGGGCAATGCCGGTGACAAATTAACAATATTTAGCATTGTAGGTCCCAGAAATGGCCAGAGATCTTTAAAAAGTTGATCTGGTAGGGGGTTTAGGAGGCAGATAATTAGTTTGGAAGCCAACACCAGTTTAGACAATGTTTCATGGGATAGTTTCAAAATTTGTAAGAACAGAAACTAAGTGGGATTCAACATATGAACATTGCACTGCCGAATTTACAGAAATATTACAGACCACATCCTGTAATTTTGCAATGGTCACAGTGAGTTGAATTACTGAGGAGCACAGTGAATATTTTATTCCCCATCTCCTCCCTGTAATGTTAATCCTGTCTGAATGTGACTTCAGATAGTATTTTGGGTGAGAACTGTAACATGGGTAACACTGTTTCTGGTGCCAACTCTTGTAATTTTAATGTTCCCACAGGATGCCATTGAGGACAAACTTGACCCCAAGCAGTACCCGTACATTTCCCAGCGACAAGTATCTGCCAAAGCCAGTGCTCCATCAAGGTGTGTAGTCTTTTAATGCACATTATCTACACTTCAGGTAACACATTACTTCAATAACTGGCTTCGATAATTAAAAAAATAAATGTAAGTAGAGCCATTGTTATTGTTTAGAATTGCAAAATCCTGTTTTTTTTAAATAAGAGTCATACAATATTGACTCAAAGGAAGAAAAATCTACCTGCACTGAAAAAAGTCACTACCTTTCAATGTTTTGCAGTAAATGCTTATCTATTTCCTATGTATTATCTATTATGTAGCAGTGCTCGCTATGGTAACTGGCACAAGAACAGGGGCCCCACAGAGATGAAGACGGGGCCCAGGATCATCGTCTTTATTATTGGAGGGATGGCGTTCAGCGAGATGCGCTGCGTTTATGAGGTCACCCAGGCCAATGGCAAGTGGGAAGCCCTGATTGGTGAGTTCACTGGACAGAAAGAGTAAATCATTGCTAGTCCCTCAACTATTACTGACATGCAATACTAATTGAGTGGAGTACCCCTCTATATATTATCATTTTCAGTAAAATAGCACATACAGTATACAGTGTTTGATCCAGAATGCTATTCCTATCAAGGTGTCTTCTAAAACTAAATTTCAACATTCATGGGACCAAACTCTGTTTTGATGCAGTGTCAGAATAGTAATTGTACCGCTTAAAACATTGTCCTACATACCACATACATACGGGTGGAATACAGTTAAAATTCATTATTAATATGAATTCTGAAGAAGGGTTTCAGCTTGTGAAGTATTAACATCTAGTTTTTATTTAAAGACTAATCCCTCCCTCAAGTTGAACTGTCTAATTTAACATGGCAGATTTTTCTACCTCAATATTTCACTGTGATTTGGTATTCATTACATATTTCATATAGAGGACTGACAATAGCATGACTTGGTAATATCCTGGTATAAATGGATAAATCCTCCTGAGTGTGTGGATCTTGCTGATGTGTTTAGAAATCTTATATTTATGTTCCCTGCGCAGCTGATTCAGCACAGCTTGACTTCTGTATAACGGCATTAATCACATTCTCTGGGAGAGCCGATATGTTGTTGTGACTCTCAGGGAATGGATGCAGTGTCAGGTATAGGAAGGAGGAAAGAACAAGTGAATCTGCAAAATCATCTGCAGTTCAGATTTCATTAGGCCTTTAATCAGACTGACCTCTCAGTCTTATTTGGGAGCATTTTGTACATTTTCAATAGGACTTCTGTGAATTAATTTTTTTGTCATGACCAGTCTAATGTGTATCTTGCATAATAAAAAAGCTTTCATCCAGGATTCAGTCCTTGCTGAGCTTTCAGGCTTGTGTCCCCCATAGGTTCCACCCACATTCTCACCCCCCCTAAGTACCTAAAGGAACTACAGCACCCAGACTTCCTGGACCCCAACGCCCCACCAGAGGGCACAGAGGAGCCGCCTGCAGAATGAAAAGATGTTTGGAAGTAAATACACAAGTCATGATGTGTTCCCCCATGTCAACCTACCTGCCCATTGTCTTACCTTTGAACCATTGATCCCTGCAGTATTTGTTGTCAATGGTTTTCACTGACACTCAAATGCTGCCTAAGTAACTGACCCCGGTCCTTGTGTTTCATATCTATATCTTGAAGGAATACGTCAGACTGTCCTGATGGTAAAACAAATATATTCACTGAAATCATCCATGTATTCCTGGTAGATTACTGGCTCTACTGTTTCATGCTAACACTGCATATACTGTACATAGCACATAGCACATAAAGCTTAAGATAAATAATATTAAATGGCTATAGTATCTATGGTAGTTTTATGTAGGAGATTCTAGAAGTTACACAATATGTTCAAATTATATACTAATTTATAGAAAATAAGGTTAGGTGATTGGAGACTGTAGAATTCTATTTAGCACATACTACACAGCCAAAAGTATGTGAACACCCAAACAACATAGTGGACACCCGCTGTACTGTGTTCCAGTAGTGACACTGCTGTCACGTCTCCACGTCCACCGGAAGCATTTCAAAAGTGTAGGGTCTAAAGCAGTCACAGCAGACACATTTCCTATATTGTATAGATTTGTGTTGTTATGTTTAACAAGCATACTTACATAATTACTGTACTACATATTATCTTTATTTTGTACCTGCATTTCCTCAACAGTGGGTATTAGCAGGAAAAATGTTCCATAAACAACAGTTATATATAGCAAAACAATGTTAGACGTTTGATTTAGGGGTCCTGTGTCTGACCATTTCTGCAGTTTTCCGAAACTAGCAATCCTTCACATTCACACCCACTTCGCTGTGATTGACCAGGCGTGTGGGGATGTGAAAGTAGGCAAGATTTGAACTTTTCCTAAGCTCTTTTTTTTTTTAATTCTACACACAACTTCTTCCAACATTTTTTATGTGTGAAAATGAGTGAAGCACTTTGGATGCCTTCAAGGAGTCTGAAAGTTTGAGCTGTTATCCCCATTTGTGCGATTCATGGCCTTGAGACTACAAAAAGACAGTTATTGGAGAGAGATTAGTGAGGCAGTTGGGTGCAGCCAGAAGAGGCTATGATGGAGGGCTTTTCACCCCATTTTCCAGTGTGGACATTCAGGAGAGGCAGAAGCACTTTTGACTTTAGACGACATGTTGTATGAACTAGTTATTTTCAGGCACACTGAACCCCTAAATTGCCCAAACCATGAAAACCAGCCCCAGACCAAAAGGACACAAAAGTATTTTGGCCATACAGTGTATTTAATTTGTGAAACAGGCACATACAGCTGAGTATCATCAGCGTAGCAGTGGAAATTAATTCCATGACTGCATATAATTTGGCCAAAGGGTGAAATATAAAGAGAGAAGAGCAGAGGGCCAAGAACAGAGCTCTGAGGTACTCCATATTTCAAATCAGAAAATTTTGATGCAGTATTATTATTATTATTATTATTATTATTATTATTATTATTATTAGGTACACACTATGTTCTTTCAGATAGGTAAGATGTTAACCACGCGAGAGCCAGGCCAGAGACGCCAAAATTGCCCAAACCATGAAAACCAGCCCCAGACCAAAAGGACACAAAAGTATTTTGGCCATACAGTGTATTTCATTTGTGAAATCTATAAATCTATAAACCATTACAAACCATGTTTCATGGATGGATTATGACATGTGGCATCTGGGCACAGACATGTAACAGGTCGCCTAACCCTCCTACATAGGAACCAGACAATCAGTCGTTTGCATCTCTTTGTAGTCTTTGTAGTCATTTGTATCCCTTTGTTGTCATTTTGCATCTCTTTGTAGTGGTTTTGTGTCTCTCAGTGTTCGTTTTACGTCTCTTTGTGGTTGTATTGTGTCTCTTGGTGGTCATTTTGCATCCTGACCCCTTGGGCCCCATGGCCTGTGCCCGGTAGGCCTGTTCAGTAATCCATCCATGCATGCTATGAAAACCACTGACAATATTTTATTATTGAGTGGTCGAATAATGTTAACTTACTACAGTAATAGCCAAAATAGAGTATAAAATATGCTGGGGGGGGGGGGTCATTTTCCTCAAACCACTGTTCAATACAACAGTAAACTATAACTTTTGATTTTCACCTTGGTTGCTCAGTTTCTGAATAAAACCTTCCATAGTCATTTTTTTTCTCTTCATGTATTTCCCTGTCTGACCGTGTTGTGTTGTACCTCACCTCCCTTTTTATTCCCTCCAGGGCCATTGTTGTGATTTGTTTCCCTGCTCTGCCACTGTTCTTTGTCTTCCTTTTTTGAATCTATAGTAGCAAAGTTCTTGCTTTGGTACTTTTCTTCTTTGTGCATTCATGTCCTTAAAGGGAGGAACATCACTGTAACTTTGCTTTTCAATGCCATGCTAGTTGAGGATAATCTTTGTTGATGTCTCACTGCTGATTTGTTTTATCTTTCAGTCTTTATACAGAACGTTTTATGTTCATTGTTTAGTTGTCATCTTAATCACTGACCAGCCAAGACACCAAAATGAACTGTGTCTGGAGATCTTTTGTCTTGGTTCTCTGTGCGCTGCCAGGACCTCTTATGTTGTCACAACATACACAAGCAGTGCAATTATGTTAGTAATATTACTCTCACTTAGCCATGCAAGCATAGGTAGGTAGGTAGGTTACAAAACCTGGTGCAACTATAGGCCACATGACAATACAGTTATGCCGGGATCAGGCTTGCAATATTTTTGTCTGTAGAGTTGGTCAGTGTGGCAGATTAGGCAAAGTTGTTGGCACACATGGCACATGTACAGAGGTGATGGGTAAGGTGCCAGGGACCAACTTTCCTCTTCCACCTGACAGCACCAACAACAAATGTTTCTGTATGTAATCAGGGTTTTCTGAATGAAAATGAAGCAGGAGCTACTCATGGTCACTGTGCGGTGAAGTTAGGCTATGTTTTTTTTCCTTCCCAGTCAGTAGAAAGATGGTGAGTGTGTGGGTAAGCAGCATATATTTTAGTTGAAGAGCACTCTGTGCTCCTACTGGAAATATCACGGAACATGTAGTAGAAGTTGTCAAACTAGATGACTAATTGGCCATTATCAGGCTGATAATGTGTAGTCTGATCCTGGCATTAGCACAAATTAGTCTGTACCTAAGTAAGCTAAACAGCAATTGAACAAAACATTATTAACAGAGAGCTCATATTTCTACCATGGCTCCACAGTTCTCTAAATTTGTTAGCTAAATCCCGAATGAGAAGTTTAGGACTTTGTACAAAATTTTGTTCTGTTAGTGTAATTGAACCTTTTGTGCAAATTAATCAATCAAGGTACAATCAGGTAGCACTATCAGCAGGTAGCACTATCAGCGTTATCAGCATCAAAAACTAATTGTTTCAAGGTCTAATCTTCTACAAAATTCCTTTAAATCTGTTTCTTAGTGTTTGGACTGGCAGTGGGGATTGGATTGTAAGTGCAGATGCAAAGGCTGATGGTGAGCAGAGCGAATGTGCAGCAAGCAATCAGCTGTTAGAGATTTGATCAGCTTGCAGTCAGCTGAGCAGGGCACAGCAAATAATGTTGCCTGACCTCCACACCCTTAATTTAGGCCTCGCTACATATACAGTAGGGCACACTACTTCCTGCGATGGCACCAAACGCTGGCACTAGATGTAATGAGGTGTGGAATCGTCCAATAAGGATGTCATTTCTAGAGATACTGGGCTGGTTAAATTGTCATTTGTCTTGCCTAACCAAACTTCTGTGATGTCACCGTGTTCCCAGAATTGTTCTCAGCAATTAACTTGGTTACTACAGTCGTATTATTATCGACAGGAATGATGACCAAACCCATGAAATTAAGACCCAAGTTGTAATAAACTATTATTACCTTTTAATTTTTAGATTTATATTGGATATTAGATTGATCGAAGTTGACAAACACTGTTGGTAAAACATGAGGCATTCCTTAAAGTATTTATAGATTATTATATTTCATTAAACTGAAAAGTGATCATACATCTTGTGTCTTTCAGGATCAACTGAAATCTTCACCCCTTCTCGCCTTCTAAAAGCCCTCAAAGACTTGGAGAAAGAAGAGCAGACCAGTTAAGAAGCTCCTGTAGTGCTCTCTCCTCAGCCCTCATACAGCAGTAACACCAACTATGACTTCTCCTTCCCTCCCATCTCCTCCCCCTGACATGACATAAATATACACTTCATGTTGTATATGACTCAGTTGCTGTTAACTCATAAACTAAACTGTGTTTTAAATCACATCATCTGTTGCTGAATTTTATGAGTGTGTTGATGTTGATCAAAGTTTATTGGAAGAGATTGGATTTGTGTTGAATGTTGTCGACTGTATAATGTGGGATGTGTATTTCTTTGTAAAAGTAAAATTAGTTTAGATGACTGGATGAGATTCAGGGATTATGGGCTATAAATGAAAACTGGTTAAAGAGTATACTGGGACAATTATTCCACTGCTTTACAGTTGTAATGGAAAACAATTTTCATTGAAGACTCATTATCTGTGTATTCATTTTTATTGTATTCTCTCCCCTACCAATCCACACCCTTCTTCTTTTATTTTGTTGGAGCATGCTAGTTTTTATGTAGTGCTTTCCATGCAGTAGCAACCATGCCATACTGTACAAATCATGCCAATGTTACTCCACTTTGGTGGTATATTTGTAGATCAAGCATTTTGAAAGAAACATATACAGTATAGTTGGATTGTCTCTCGTGCATTGTCTCAATACTCAGCAGTGTTTTTGGCAGTGTATTTTTGTCCTGTAGAGATTCAGTTTCCTTTTGGTTTCCTGTGTTTGGCCATAATGTTGTCACTGGTTATTGTTGTATAGTGATTCTCTGTAACTAGTAATCCACTGTCTATGAAGAGAGATGTCAGTAATATAAGAAGTCTGTGCTTTTATGTCCACATCCATGAACAATACTTGCTGCAGAATGTGTGTCGAGATAATAAAGTGGCTTCCATTAAACTCTTCATTTAGGTTTTGTTTAACTCTGCTCTCTCAAAATGAATATGAAACAGTTATGAGTGCTCTGAAGTACAAGGTTTGAGCATACAGTATACTGCAGATAGTAACTTTTAGTGGTGGAAAAATTATTAAAATCTTTTACTCAAGTAAAAGTCATGTCAAGTCAATTTTATTATATAGCCCAAAATCACAAATTTGCCTCAAGGGGCTTTGCAACCTGTACAGCATACAACACCCTCTCCTCAGACCATGCAATACATGTAAATCAAGAATAAGTAAAATACTAAGAAAGGATTAAAAGTAAAGTGATCTATTATGCAGAAAGCATTTTTAAATTTGCACACTAACAAAGTCTGGATAACCAACCAGGTATATTGTGCATATGCCCCCAGGGCCCCAGACCCTAGAAGGCCTCAGAGGTCCCAGTTTGACTGTGTAGCAATTATACATCTATCTATCCACTTTCTGCTGCTTATCCAGGTTCACATCACTGTGGAACAGGCAAAGTAAGGTAGGTCAGACATGTTTCATGGCCAGATGGGGTATATTCCATCCAGCATGTTCTGAGTCTACCCTGTGGTTGGATGCCCGGATAGATGTCAGAGGGAGGTATCCTTATCACATGCCCGAACCATCTGAAATGGTTTCTTTCAAAGCAAAGCAGCAGCAGTTCTCCACCAAGCTCTTTCCAGGTGTCAAGGCTCCTCACACTGTCCCTATGTTGTAGTAGACTGTACTGTACTCAATATTATAAACTTGTCCCTCACCTCTGGTTTTGTCCCCAATCAATTTAAGACCGCTTGTGTCCGGCCACTTTTTAAAAAAACCCAGCCTCGATCCATCTGTTCTGAATAATTTGACCCATTTCAAAACTACCTTTCATTTCTAAAGTACTGGACAAACTTGTCGCTGAGCAGCTCCTTCAAGTTATGGGAGTTGAAGGGAAACTTATTATAGATACATTTTCAGTCTGGCTTCCGCCAAAAACACAGTACTGAAACTGCTCTGTTAAGAGTCATGAATGACATCCTTGTGCAGGCTGATAGGGGGGGGAACAGTCCATCTTGGTTTTACTCGATGTAAGTGCTGCCTTTGACACCATTGATCATACCATCCTCATTAATTGCCTAAACAGCTGTGTTGGTATCTCAGGGAAAGCCCTGATATGGTTTGTGTCATATTTGTCAATAGATTTTTTGGTCTCTATGGGTAACTTTGTGTCCTCATCCACTCCACTGTCATATGGGGTGCCTCAGGGGTCAATCCCCGGTCCTATTCTTTTGTCTTTGTATATGCTTCCCTTGGGCTAGATAATCAGCCACTTTGGTTGTATATCCTACCATTATTATGCAGACGACACTCAGTTATATGTGTCAGTAAAACCAGATGATCTCAGCAATCTAAACACTCTCCACAACTGTTTAGCTGCCATAAAAGACTGGATGTCACTTAATTTTCTTCAACTTAATTCTGACAAAACTGAGCTCCTCATCATTGGCCCTGAAAAAGCAACAAATGGCATTTTCCAGTGTATTGGTCCACATGGCCCCCTATGTCAAACCAAACTCCAGGAATCTTGGCATAATATTTGACCCAAAATTGAAATTTGAACACCATGTCAAGAAATTGGTTCAATCCTGTTTTTTTTCCAACTCAGAAACATTGCAAAAATCAGACCACTATTATCAGCTTTTGATATAGAACGTATCATTCATGTTTTCATTTTTTCCTGTCTTGACTCCTGCAACACCCCCTTCACTTGCCTATTTTAGCCGCACTGCATTGGCTCCCAGTGAAATTCAGGATTGATTTTAAGATGCTTTTAATCACTTTTAAGGCACTACATGGCTTAGCTCCTGCCTACTGAGCTACTAAGCCCTTATACTACTGAGCCGCCACTTAGGTCATCCAACCAAAACCTGTTGGCTATTCTGCGTGTTCTTTTGCTGTCCTAGCACCCAGACTTTGGAACAATCTCCCCCCTCACATTAGAGCATCCGAGTCTGCTGACTTTTTAAAACAACAATTAAAAACACACTTCTTTAGATTAATTCTTCAGGGTGTTCTGGGTGGTGGTGGGTTTTTATATTTTCTCATTTTTATAAGCACTTTGTGTTTGTGTTTTTATTATTATTATTATTATTATTATTATTATGTATATATATTTTGTATTGATGTTGATGTAAAGCACCTTGTAACCTGTGTTAAAAAAGGTGCTATATTAATAAAGTTTTACTTACTTACTAGACTGCTGTTGTGAAGAGGTAGCTGAGCTACCTTTCAACTCTCACATATGGTCACAATTTGGGCAGTGACCGAAAGAATGAGATCGTGGATCCAAGTGGCCGAATGCAGGGCGTAGCAATTAGTTTGTGGTACTTTGATTTAGAGCCGAGCCAGGTCCAAGGCAGAGGAGCAGGGCTGACGAAACGAAGGGCTAAAGACAGGGGCCGGAGCAGAGCAGGGAGGACAGCAGGAAGAGGAGAAACAAGATTAGTCGCAGGTAAACAGGCAATGAGCAAATATAACTAGATAGGCTGGAAATGCAGACTGACTGAGCAGGAACTATGATCGGGCCAAGTGGATGTGGCAGAGCTGAGTCTTTGTAGGAGTCTTGATTATAGTATGGGATGCAGCTGGTGGGGTTCTGCTCTTCAGCACACCTGTCTCCACTCAGACCATCACTCACACCCAGACACATAGGGAGAGAGAGGGAGCTGCAGGCTAGGAGGAAGTGGAGGCAGAGGTGGAAGGCATGGCAGTTTTATTTAGTTTTAATCTTTTTGTGTTTTTATACTTTGTAACTATGTTTTGAAAAGTGCCATATAAATAAAGTTTCTTCTTATCATTAATATTATTATATTAATAATCATAAACTTACTTAAGGGCAACAGCATACATACACAATGCAGTGGAAGGAATAGTGGGTCAATAAGGGGGCGGCAGCTAAAATTTGCCCCAGGCGCCCAGGATTATGTGTAATGCAACCCTGATAGTAAGCAGTAACTATAGCTGTCATTAAGTGCAGTACAACATTGCTCTATGAAATGTAGTGAAGTATAAAGTAGTTGAAAATGGAAATTCTCAAGTATATAATATTATATATCTGCTCATGCTCACATTTTTCTATGCAACACGTTTGTTTGCCGTGATATGTTATGTTCAGACCTCCCTTGAGTTTTAATGGGATTAACCTGGTTAAATAATACATTACAAACATACAGCTGTCATTCCTCATGAAGCCACTGGAGGGAGCCTTTGCCAAACGCTGATGAAAGCTGTTAAAAGTGTGGGACAGATGAGGCTCCTTCATCATGAGAGCTTTGAAGCATGTGAACTCAGCTGCGATGGAAAGACTATTTTTAGAGTCGTTTCCCACTAAAGCTGCATTGATATTTTGATCAACATGATTTTTCTTGTTAACGAAAACAGAATTTTTGTGAGCTGTCTGGATGTCTAACCAGTGAACAAGGGCAGCGGGAGAAGTCAGTGTTCAACAACAGAAATCCTCACCAACCTGTATTCTACCTGCCCAGTGAACACTATTCTGCCTGAGGATTAAGCAGGAACAGCTGAGCCTTTTTTCCTTTCAGAAATCTTGTGGGAATAATGCTCTGCCATCAATCTGGACAAGCTCTGTTTATGCAATGCTGTAGTCCACTGAAGGCTGCAGGCAGAGAGGTAGCATGATGTTGTGAGTCATTTTAATGCTATGGAAACCAATATTTTCTAGACAAAGCTCGGAATAGCTGACCACCTCTGCTGAGGTAGCACAGTGTGGAATACAAACACAAGCTTATATAACCAGAACATCTTATTGCTTTTCTCAGAATGCCCCACCACAAAGTTGTGTTTTTCCTGTACGTCACTTAGCAGAAGCCTGTTGTAGTGTGTAGTGTAGTGTATCTCCACACGTTGTTTTAGCGCTGTGCCAGCACTTGAGAAAGGTCTGGATGAACTCATTATTATTCTGGTATAGGGGGAAAAAACGCTCTGTCTTGTTTGTATTTCTTTAAACCAATCACAATTGTCTTGGGCGGCGCTCAGCCCAGGATGCAGGGACTGCCCATAATTTTTTTTCCCACCCCAAGTCCAAGGAACTCTGCCTCTGATTGGCTATTACTCGTTGCCTCCATTGGTTAGGTTTTTTAAGGTTAGGGTTATGGTTAGCTATTGAGGGAGAGTAGGTGCGGGAAAAATCAGCTCTGCAAATGTTTTATGATTAAGGAAATTCATTCAACACATTTGTCAGATCTCAGATACACAATGTGTTTTGGTGAGAAACAGTGAATGTAAAAATAATATGTATGTGTGTTTACACCTTTAATATGTAAAAGTAGATTTTCACACACTGCCCCTCAACAAGACGGAGCCTTAATATTAGGAAATAATGTAAAACTCAGCTGAAGCCTCTTATCATTTCTGTTGATATTATAATTCAGTGGTGCATGTTCTCAAAAAGTTATCACAAACCAACTGAGGCTTCCATAGCCCCTGGGAGTCCTGGGCCAGCTGCTCACATTGCCCTGCTGAAAATCCAGCTTTGTGATCAACACTTCCAACACTGCTACACCACAGTATGTTAGCTGTCTTTCTCCATACATCCTCAAGTACTGTACATAAGTACAAATTTTAGTTACTTGTACGTTCTTGAGTCTTTTCTCTTCATGTCACTTTCTATTTCTACTCCACTACCTTTCAGAGGGAAATATTCTACTTTTTACTCCAGTGCATTTACTTGATAGTTACTTTACAAATTAAGATTTTTGCATACAAATTTACAAATAGCTTATAAAATATGATGTTTTGTTATAAATTAAACTACCCAACAGTAAATACAAGTACAGCTGAAACGATTAGTGAATTAACTAATCAATTAACTAATCGATTGACAGAAAATGTATTGGCAACTATTTTTATCAATGTTTAAGTCATTTTTAAGCAATAATGCCAAACATTTGGCCATTTTAGCCTTTATTATTATTTAGTGAGAGCTGAAAAGAGACAGGAAAGATGGGAGAAAGAGAGGGGATGACATGCCACAGGGGACTCGGGTCGGAGTCGAACCCCATCCGCTGCGGTAATGGTTCGCTCTCTACCAGGTGAGCTACTGGGTGCCCCACTGCTTGTACTTTTAATGAGCTTAATTCATTTTAAATAATTTAGAATTTTGGACTGTTGGTCGGAACACAACAAGCATTGAGAAGGTGTCACTTTGGACTCATTTGGACGGCATTTCTCACTATTTTTACAAACCAAACAATCGATGGATTAATGGAGAACATAATCAGCAGATTAATCCACAATGAAAATAATCATTAGTTAGTCTGATATAAAATAGTTCAAAATGAGCTCCACCTCAACCAACTCCAAGAGTAAAATCCTGCTTTTACATGAATGCATGAAGAATAATCGTCTAATGTGATAATAGTATAACAGTCACAGGAGCCATTTTCCTCCTGATTATACTTACAGACTTTTACTAAAGCAACATTTTCAATGTAGGACTTTTACTTGTAGTATTTTTACAGTGTGGTATTAGTACTTTTACTTAAAGGTTGGGTAGGCAGTATTGTTATGGCGTCATTGGGCAAAAATGCCATATTAACCGTGCAGCATATTGTAATTCAAGTGGTCTGAGAGCAGACCTCTACTTCAGCCCCCCCCCTCTTGCCTCTGTTTCAGGCTTCAGAAAATCTAGCCCGTGACGGTAGACTTTAGCCTACCTCAGGTTATTTCAGAGAGATGGTGCTTTCCTTCAGACAGTGAAAACCTGATTCAGTGGCGGAAAATCCTGCCGAAAATCCAGCAACTTGTGATAAATTTCCAACACCTCCTTTGCCCTCCACACGGAGCTTCGGGCTCATTAGCTCAAGTTGTGGGTTTGGTGGGAGGGGCTTAGCAGAGTGATACCAGGCAGCAGAGAGAGAATCGGAAGGTTTTGCATAGGTTGCACAGATTTTGCCTACCCCAGCTTTAAGTAAAGGATCTGAATACTTCCTCCACCGCTGCCTGTTGACCAGTCTGCTTCATTTTCATCGCCCAAATCTAATAAATTCTCAAAGATTACACAGTAGCTTAGTTACTATACTAGCTCAATTTACTGTAACTACTTTATTCACCTGTCGAGCATATTAACCACTGCAGATACATATAAGCACTGTTAAAAAAAGCATCAGTCTAGGGATTCAACTCACAATTATTTTCATTATAAATTAATTAATGATCAATTAATTGTTTAGTCTATAAAACGTTAGAAAATAGTGATAAATGCCCATAACAAAGTCCCAGAGGCCAAGGCGATGTCTTCAGACTGCTTGTTTTATCTGACCAACAGTCCAACAGTCCAAAACCCAAAGATATTCAGTTCACATACAACAAGTTACATATAACACAGAACAGCAGCATCATCAGTCAACATGAAGTCAGAGACTGACACTTGCTGGTAGGAGGTAGGTGTCTAACTGACTTAAATTTCACTCCTAACTTTGACCCTGGTCCTAACCCAGCCATATTTGATCAGTTTTCTGCAAATGGTTTTCTGTGTAAACATGCAGATTGGTGTAATCTCCATAAACTGTAGAGATCCAAATGGTGTCTGATTCAGTGATATTTTATATTTTGTGGACCACAAAATGAAAAGCATCTGGGAGGAGGAGCTGGGTATGCAGATTAATATCTTGGGCAGAGGGATCCAGCAGACAGTGTTCTGTTTAATGTGTCAGTTAATTTAATTCACGCACCAAAGGCTTCACAGTTCAACACTATGGCTGCTCTAGATATTTTCCACTGTGCTGCAGCTTCTCTTTGTGTGAACTGTGACATGTGAATCAGCAGGGGTTTCTGTGTCTCCTCTTTTCTGGGCATGCTGGTGTTTGCTTGCACTTTACAACTTCCCCCAGGAACTGCACTTTTCAGCTTTTCACTCTAAAATACAAAAACCTCTCCGGAGCACTGTTATTTGCATTGTGGTTATTGTGAATAGAATAAGACGGAGGTTATGGAAGTCAGATGCTGTCACATGGTTCACAACCTGGCTTGCTGAATTTGTCTTACAGGTACTATCCAGTGATAGGAATCTGCACCAAACCAGAGTATGGCAACCTGTACCAAACCATGCTGGCAAATGACAAGCAATATATTTTTTTATTGTATTTAATTCTATTTTACTCTGACTGTATATATAACATAATTTTCTTTTTTTTAAATCCAGACTGCCCTTTAGGCTTATTAGTTTTTCTACTCATGCACATTTCGTCTTGAATGGTTTAAATACTTTATGTATATTTTTCTGTTTGTGTTTTTAAAGGATAAGGTTTGTGTTATTCTTATTGTCAACAGAAATCCCATGGAAAGACCAAAACCAACAATATGTTAGTCCATCTCTCAATACTTTCTGACTTCCCTACCCTGTATGTGGCTCTCAGCCCTGAGCCCACTGGTTCCAACTGAATATGTAAATCTTTCAAAACACCTCACAAATATATAGTTACATTTTTTTAAAAGGCTCAGTAATTTCCTAAAACAGCTGGTCCCTATAGTTTTTAGCAAATGTTACTCAAACAGGAGGAAATAGTGCGGTTATCAGGGACTCTTTTCAGCTGCGGATTAATTCACATTAAGTGGGATAGTGAGTATTTGGGGCAGCAGGATGGTGTATGTGGGATTGAGTCCAAATAAACTACAGTGTGTTCATGGTAATGAAGGAACATGTCAGCCAGTGTGGCTCACTGATGTGTTTTTAATAGTTTTTGGACAACAATGGAGCTCTATGGCACAGAGGAAGAAGATATGTCAGGCTTTGATACACACACACTATTTGTTAGCAGGGTACATTCATTGTTGGTTTGGGTCTGCACATGGGATTTGTTGTCAAAAATAAAAATATAGAATCTCACCAGACAACCCATCAGCAGCTGACACAGAATCACTGCACAAGTTAGAATTTTTTAATGCTATTTTGCATCATCTCTCAAACAAATCCCAGCTCTTTATTTTTTATACCTCAACAAACTCCTTCAACTCCTTGTCAGCTAATTTGTTCATGCCAAATATGCAACATAATGTGACTGCTGTAGCTTAATCAGAATTTTTATTGTGTCTTCAGGAAATCTGTTTGGAGAATATTTGTAAGTATTTCACTCTTTCTGCCATTTGAAAAAAAGATTGCAAGAACCAATACAATAAGTGACTTCTTCTGAAGGATAGTTTTGTAGTGAGACAGCTGTGACACGGGAAGGGAAACACACAAGAGATGTTAGCAGTTTCATCAGCCTCAAAGAGGTTACATAACTGTGTTTAACAAAATAATTCTCTAATCTCTCACCATTTACTGTATATACATCTCTATAAATCTATGTGCAGCCTTTTCTGTACAGGATATATCATTTTTAACAGTTTGCATTCACAAAAAACATCTCATTTAAATAGCACAGTATTCTCACACTTGAATCCAGACACTTCAGTGTTACGTTACTCATACATCTTATCACTAAACATTTCTCTAGTAATCACTTTTATCTCACTGTAGTGGGATTATATCATTAGATTACAAAAATATAATATAACCATGATAAATAGAATCAGGCCAATATATATATATATATATATATATATATATATATATATATATAAAAGCATGTACTGTTTTCTCAATTTGCATTACTTGGCTCTACAGTATTACTTTGGATCATGGTTACAATTATGAAAAGAACAAATATTAAAACATGTCTCAGCCCTATGGAATGAGCAATGCTTTTGTAGGAACAGACCAAATAAAAGCCACATGTACGACTGACTGTTCTGCCCTTTTCCACAGCAGAGGTTTCCAACCACTGAAGTTAAAAACACTCTGCTGTAGCCAACAACATGCTTCTGATAAATCAGCCATAGTGCATTTATCTGGGTGTCCACAGTCAGTGTTGAAAATTAATTATTAAATTAATTCATGCTGTAGATCATAATAAGTAGAAACAATCAGTTTGACCTTTGCTGAAATAGGGGTCTTGTAAAACAAATCATATAAATACTTTTAAAGTGGACCTCTAGTGATTTAGTATTGCACTGTCATAAGATTAGGATAGTCACAAGAGACAGATTCAAAGAGTAATAATTGAAATTTGAGCAGCAGAGACTGAGATATCCAAAATTTTGGTTCTTTGTATGGTTAAAGCTCCAAAACCACTAGATCCTACATTTCCCATAATGCAACCAAAAGCATATTTTTGTTAGAAGTCATGTCAGAGACATTGACCCTGCCTGGTAAACTTTACCTCTCCAATTTTTAACACTTTTTTGTGGTCATAAATAAAGTCTCTAAGCCCAAGCCCCTATGACATCACTATGACATCATCA
The DNA here is from genome assembly GCA_008360985.2 of Macquaria ambigua. Taxonomy (NCBI): domain Eukaryota; kingdom Metazoa; phylum Chordata; class Actinopteri; order Centrarchiformes; family Percichthyidae; genus Macquaria; species Macquaria ambigua. The sequence continues at coordinate 148,037 of VMKM01001051.1, read as the reverse complement.
GGGTTATTTTTCTCAGACTTAACAAAGCTCATCCAGAGCCACAGAAGACATTATACAGCGGTTTTCTCAGGCTGAGTAGTACTCCTCATGATTAATAGACTGAGTTTTATGTGTAAAATCGGTGGAGTGCCCCTTTAACTGTAATTGATCTTTTCCTATATAAAGGGTTCCCACACATTTTCACCATTTCCATGACTTTATTTGAGTAGTTTAAAATAGGTAGGCCTATATAGCAATCATAGTGCGCGATAATGAGGCTCTTACTCCAGTGTGCTATGCCCTAAGACAGGGATTGTAGCAACAATGTAGCACGGAATAATATTATGGCAACCATACAGTATTCTTGAATGTCAGCACTTGCCTCAATTATCAATTTAGAAATTATGATGCATAGATGTTTTAAATTGCAGTTGTTTTTTTGTTGGTTTGCCTATGTAAAAGTTAATTTCCTACATACCATTTCCAGGCCTGGAAAACAGTTTTTCTAATTTCATAACTTTTCCAGGAATTTCATGACCGTGGGAACCCTGTATATACCACTGCAACACTGCAGACACAGTGCATACATTAACTGCCCCAATAAGATCTTGTCAGAGTCACTAATCAGTAGCTGTGGTTACATGGACAATATTTCTTTAACCCGAGTGAAATTATTCTGATTAGAAATTCCAACTTATTCCAATTATTAGTGGAATATTAGGGTCCATGTAAACGCAGCTAGTGTTCTACATCTACAAATCTTTGCACTTCAGTTTCCAAGAACTTTTGTCTGTACATTCATTGTGAGTGCAAATACTGTAGCTTCAGCTCTAAAACAAATCTACAAAGCAACGCTGCAACTAAAAGCCCCTTTATTGGGGCAGCACTAAAAACATTTCTACCTCAACAAGTCAATTAGTTTTTTTCTTGAAACAAATTAAAGGTCTGTCAATGGGATTATATTATTTCACCCATTTCCAAAACAGGTCAACCTGTATCAGGAGTTTTACACAATCAAGTGTATTTTTCTTGATTTGAGTGTAACAAAAATTTATCTTATTTTAAAATGCAGATAAGCTCTTGAAACAAAACAGCAAATAACAAACGGAATAGTTTCACCCCACTGACAGAACCTTTAATGAAAAATACGTTTTCAACCCTTAATATGAAACCTAATGACTTGTTAAGACAGATGTTATTTTTACAGTGCGGAGCCATAGTGGATAGATAGATAATAGATTGTGATAATAGTCATTAGATCACTTTAGAAATGATCTCGTAATACAGTTTGGGAGAGTTGGTACTATGTTAGTGAACTACACAATCACACAATTTCACACAATCTCAATCGAAATGGCCTCAGACACAAATACACATTAGGTGGGCAAAATAATGGACATTTACACTCAGTTGCCAGTTATAGGTTAAAACTATTTAAACCAATGTAATCTGATACAACAGTTCTTCAATAAACCCTACCTTCATGAAGGCTCTATGGTTCAATTTTTGTTTCAGAGAGGTGTTGATTCAACAGTTTTCTCATTTTGGAGGCTGCAGTTTGGGCTGCTGTTGGATTGTATTGGGTAATATAGAGAGGTGTTTCTAGTAAATTAAGTCGACCCTTCCTGATACACTGTAAATGTGACACACAATTGTCTCACCGTTCCTTTGCATATAATCTTAAAGCTTGGTTAAAGAGCTACCAGACTTGCCATCATCCCTATTAGCTGCATGATTGTCTGCCCTTACTTGCTTGACTTCCTGTCTGTTTCTCACTCTGCAGTCTTGGTTTTACCTTGTTCTTGTGTTATCATCTACCTATGATTGTCATGTTTAACAGCTTGCACTGATTATGTGTATACCATGTTTTTGTTTTCTACTGACTGCAGTGAACATTTGCTGCTTTGTAAGTTGCTTGACTTATCTTTGCATTTCATTCATTTCTCTGTTTAGCTGAGTAGTTACACAAAAAGTAAAGGCAGGATTTACTGCAGGACTGTTATATTACAGTAGGCTGCATTTGTTTTAGCATGGTGGACCTAATAAACTGGCAAGTCAGTGTAATTATATATGACCATGATGGGCAGACAGAAGTCAGAAGACAAATTGCCACTTCACACAGTCAGTGAACAGTATGGCTTTCTGAATTGGTCATACTGTCTTCTGTACAAACCTGAATGAGGGCCTGACTTTCTGCTTCTGCTCCTCAGTGTGTGCACACCTTATTAATTATAAGAGGATACTCCAATCTGATCAGTGTTTCCTGTACAGTGCATTAGCAGCTTGCTGATTCATTACTGAGTCTCAGTCCTCATCATTATCCCACAGAGCGCAAGAAATGGTTATGTTAATTCATATAGGACCTTCATTGATCTCCACTGTGTAGGCGTTTGGATGTGGTTTCATATAGAGGGTTGAACATCCTGTACTTGTAGATATTGGGGGAAGAATATATAAAGTATGACTGATGTGAAGAAGTATTATAGTCTTGGAAAATATTAAATGCTCTTCTACTGTAATCTATTTAATATTATAAAAAGTTATATAGAGACATTTTATGTAGGGACTATAAGCAATCTACAGAATATGCACACTATCATACCATTAATATTTGTGTTATAGCTATTGAAATACATATGGTAATCTTGCTAAAATATTAAAGGGATGTTACAAAATGGACATATTCAAAATAATGTTGATGGGTTAAACATGAATATGCTCTGAAAAGAAAAGCACCATTTTGGTCATAATGAAGGAGATGCTAGTGTATAAATCTGTGGGGACTAAGAGTTTGATGACGTTTGATTTCCAAAAGTTATTAGTTGATTAGTAAGTAGTTGATTAAAGAATGAAAGTCTCTCTTAATAAATTCTTCTTTTAAGGCGACCAATGGGACATATTCTAATTTTGTCAATTCTTTTGCCATTTTATTCTGGTTGAGATATGGGAATTATGGGTTTTCATTAACAGAATATCAGGGTAATTAATTCTGCCAAACATGAGTCAAACGATATTTGCAAGAATGTTTGTTTTAACTTGTCAGTCAGGTGTCAGAATTTCACTTCCATGTAAACTCATCAGAGACAGAGGGGACAGAAAGAAATCTTCTGTTTTAATAAAGCCTCAAATGGGCAGAGCCAAACCGCCAGTTGTTTTGTCGAATTAGCGTTGGACCAAAGCTCAAAGAAAAAGTGAGCCGTGACAGAGGGAAGTTAACATTATGAAATCTTATACTTTTAGTAACTGAACAAGTAGGCATACGTTTATCTAGGGTAGTTTATTACTCTGGCTGATGTTTTAAGCTATTATTAGCCATCCATCTTGCTTAGCTAATAAGCAAACCTGCAGAACTTCCACAGTCACTAAGTTAATATCTTTATTTATACCAGAAGGTAAAACTGAGAGTAAGCACACCAGAAATTTCATAATTCCTCATTGCACAGGAAAAAAGTTGTGCACGCAAACTCAGCAGGTATGGTAAGTTAAAATTTAACCCAGAAGTGGGTCTGTAAACTCCTGATGGATGTTTACAACACAGTTTGGGTAATAAGTTTACTGTTCGCCTTCATTTTGTCTCCTAAATAAGTTTGACTAACCTGGGGGTTTGTTCACAATCTGATCGTTCGATCATAGTTGTGCGCACAACTGGATTTTTACTGTTGTTTTGGGTGTGTTCACTTCCTGTTTTACCTTGAAACTAAAGGTGGTGTCAGCGATTCTGGAGAACGATTGTTGATATTTATTCTCCGATGTTATTTACATTTCATTGACATTATAGTGTAGCTCTGTTCCTCTTCGGGGGGGGGGGGGGTAGGATGTGGAAGAGGGAGAGCAGCTGGCAGAAGTCCTGTGCACGAGCATGAATGCCACCTGTTGCTGTGGCGGGAATAATGTGTGGCTCGGTCCAAGCCACTTTGTTTGTTTCCCTTTTACAGAGCCAGGGCTGTGTACACACACCAGATTTTTTTTCAGCACGCACACAAAATGGACAGCTAGTGGGCCGTGAGGAGGTATTCACTGAATTTGACAAAATTTGACAAGTTGTAATGGATTAGAATTGCTGACCCCACCTTTAAGTAGTAGCTAATCTGGCTAAACTGTTTGCTTGTTTTCGACATGTCTGGTCGTGTTTCTTGCCCTCTCTGACTTGATGTTCAAAGATCACTGTATCTAACAGTACAGTACAATGTTATTTTTGCCTCCCTAGATATTGTCTCAAGAATTAAAAATGCAAGTCACTTGAAGACTGACTTTACTTACTGTAGTATGATTGGCTATTTTTAATATTATTTGATTTTATTTGACAACATTATCAGTACTAATTGTCCTCCTGGTGAAACATACAATAACATTTCTGGTTTAAAAACGAATGAAACAGAATTAACTAATGAAACAAATGCAAATAGCATTTGACCCAGGTATGACTTTTATGGCAAATATTAACGCAATATCCTTTTCTAAATTTAAATTGTGCAAATCTCGATAGAGTGCAATCAACAAATACTCAACACATCTTTCCACAAATCCTTTCCCTGAAATTAAAATGAGGGCCATGATTATAGGACATCATGTGGAGTTCATACGGTTCCCTCAAAGCAGTAAAACAGTGTCCTCTTAAACCAAGCTGCATGAAGTGCAAAGTCCTCATACTAGAGTCCTGGCTCAACCACCAGGATGTCAATGTGGTCCTTCTCTTTGGTCTTGAAGGCCTCTGCGATGATCCGGGCGGCATCCTTGTGCTCCCGACCTCTGAGGGAAATGCCGTTGACCTCCAGGATGACCTGACCCACCTTCAGCTGGCTACAGTTGTGAGCCGAGCCTCCTTTCTGTCAACAGGGACACGAAGGGAAGGAAGGAGGGAAGGCAGACAATAATATGACATATTTAGAAAGATAGCTCCATTCAATTACAGATGAGTGATTAGTCAGTAGAAATGTGTGTTTGCTGTTGTTATACGTACTTACAGTACAAGGCCACTTTCGAACAGTTTGATACAAACTAGGGTTGAAAGTTTACCAGTGATATTACAAGTATAACTTCCCAGGAAAATACCACTCTTCAGTTTTGTTCTTGGATGTTTACTGTAGTTGTAATATTATTGTTATCTCCTTTTTTTTGTTTTGAAAGAATGATTCTGGTATTGTTTTAGAGCCAATATTCTTAAATTATGCCACAAAATTAATCAAAATAAAGAGTATGGTACAGTATTTTTCCACCAGAATTATATCCTGGCATTGTGAGAGACGGCATTAAAACAACATTTAAACCATTGTGTGGAGAGAGAAAATATACAGAATCTATAATTTAACAGTTAAATTAATGAATTAAATGAAAAATATATATACAGACATTCTGTATATAGAGTTCTATAATCCTAGCCTCAGGCCTGTCTGTCTGCACTATGCTTCATTCACACTTATTCTAAAAATATTTTAGAATAAAATACAGTTGAATACAGTCCAGTTGCTATTTCAGCATAAAAAGTAATTAAAGGAAACCATTTCAGCTGAAAAGATCCAGTTATATTACTGTAATAACGGCATGTCAAGGTCCGACTTCAGTATTAAGCTGCAACAGTTGCTTTGTGGCGTTAAAGAGGTTTGGAGATAGCATCTTTGTTTCAATACATATGACCAGTCCTTGATGCATGAACACACAAACCCAGATGCTGGAAACCCTGCGTTCCTGCATGTATTTTTCCTTGAGGAAATTGAGTAGATTTTGTTGAGAATTCCCAGGAAATACTGGGATATATGTTCCTGCTATTCAGCTCTAACTACTACCTAAGGTTAACTGAACATAGGCTGATTAATATTTCTGTGATGGTATTGTTGGTAAGACTTGGTCAAATCTTAAATAATTGTACATTTGGGAAACTCTATGGCATGAATAGACTAAATTACACCCATCTCAATAAGTTGCACTAATCAATATTTTTTTATAGTACAGTGGCTCGAGTGTAATGTAAAATGTGTTGCTCATAGTTTAAAACCCACAGAGAATTAGCACCCCCTCAGCTCCACAGAGCTTTTCAGTATCTTTTAGCCTAGCTCATTGTTATGGTTTCACTGCCCTGCAATTCCACTCTCATCAACCTTGTTTTCAGTGAAAAAGCTATTATAAACTCACTGCACACTACCTGCTGGCAGACAGACTACTAGCTTGTGAATAAAGTCAGCTAAAGAGACAGATATTTTACTAAGGAGTTGGTGGAGACCAAACCAGAGCTGCAAGGAGACTGAAAATTGGACTTGCATTCATCAGGTGGACAAAAACACAACTCCAAATGTTGCTCTGTGTCTGCTGGATGTGTAAGGCATTATTTGCTAACACATTCAAAATAGAAACTTTATATGGTGACAATCTGTCAGTGTTGTGTTTTCAATTTGTTCCACTGCCCCAAAGTGGCCAATAGAAATGAATTAATGCAGCTTTAAAATATTGGAATTGTCAGTAGAATTCACAAGCCACAGACCTTCCTAGTTCCTACTTAAAAGGGACATTTTCTTCCATTCCTGTAGTTGAGATAAATTTAGAAAATCATCTATTTTAACTAGTGAGCCGCTTTTATACTTGACATTTAGAAAGATTGGTCAGCTGTTGAAGATAGTGAGGGATCTGAGTCGATGGCTCAGATGAGTCATTTGTCAGTCTCTGTGTGTGTCTGTGTGTGCACAGTGATACATGACCATTTGCTCTTCTTCTCAGTCTAACAGAGCCACAGGGTTAATCTATCTATCCATAAATTGATTCTTCCTCCACTCAGGACAAACAGGACAAATGCTAAAATTGCCTGATTCAATTTAATCCTTAGTGCTAAACATGTTTTTTTTTTTGCTGTGACATTCAATTACAAAGTAACAGCTGTAAACATCGCTGCAGGGCATACAGGCCAATAATAATGAATTGTGATTCTGCAGACTGGCCCATAAACTCTGAGTAGGGTAATGAATCAGACACACTCAGCTGCTTCTACAATCATCACCAATATGCCTATGAGCAAGGCATTAACCCCAAGCTGCTTCAACACAGCAGCTCCTAGTGGCCCAGAAAACCAGGCTGAGGTCATAAGTAGCTCCCTCTTGTAAAGACTGAGACACATACAGGGTTTCAAGCATCCCAACAGCAACATGTGTTTATGACTACTAATACTAATGAAAAGAAAGGAAAGATTGGTCAGCTCTTAAAGGATCTGAGATTTGATGACTAAGATGAGTCATTTGTTTGAAGAATCTTTGTATGTGTGTGAGTGAAACTGGAGCAAATTTTGATGCCAAACACACTTGATTTCCAAACACAGCCATAGTTTTCTACTGCCAGCTACGCACTGACAGTTTTTGGTCAAGCATCAATCCACCGATCAACGCTGAGGATGTTTCTGAAGGCGTCATAAGGCGGACAGAACTGACCAGCTGTTCAAGCCAAGCAAAACCAGGATTGATCCCACACCATAAACAAGGTTGTTAAGTAAACATACATACAAGCATAAAGTGGCTTCCACATACAGTAGTTCACGAACTAGCGAATAGTCAATACTTCACCAAGCTTTAAGCACCACACATTTCGCACGGATGCACAGATAAACTTTGCTGTGTCCCTTTCTTGGCTATAAGAAATCTCTATATGAAGATATGTAATTGACTATATCCAGGTCTTGAAGAGTACTACTGCATATGTGAATGAGTAATGTCACTTGAGTCAGCGTCGGTTGGGTCTGAACACTGCAAGTTTGAAAATAAAAAAATCTGGGGGTGTGGAGTTAGAAAGAAGTGAGTTTACCAGACCTCTGTAGCGCACTCCTCATCTCTGCTTGAGGCTAGCAGCTCGAGGCTATATTAGCACCTACATTAGTACATAACCAAATCTCCGAATGAACTTTTGGCGGCAGAGATGCATTGTTGGCAGAGCAGGCGCCAGGCTTTGACAAGTAAGAAGAATGTGGGGAATAAAAAAGACAATATCTTTGGTTCTGCTTCATTGATTTTGATCCTTTTTTTTAAACAGCCCATCATGAGTCCGGGAAAACAATGCTAAATTGGTAGAGCACTCTTTTAATACACAGACAGGGGGCACTGTGACATCAAAATGTATACAATATAAATTTCTCCCTTTTAAAGTACTGAAAGTTTTCTTTAAAATAAAGCACAGGACATGTGATTTACAGAGCAGGTTTGTAAAAACATGCAATTTCATTTCTGTTGGACTGTGTGTATGTATATTGTAAGCGTCCTTGCCTCCAAGCCACTGCAAATATAATATTCTGTCTGCCAACACTTTCAACTTCTCTGTCAACATAGCTGTTTTTTAAAAAAAGGATCAAAATAGATAAACCTAAATTAAATCACAGTTTAGTCTCTTTAAGACCAACAATAATGCCAATGACTGTGTGCAACTATTCGGAATAGAGCAAAGGGAGCTTTATCAGATTACAGCCCCTTGATACCATAAGAATATAACTGGCTAAATGTGCATGTATTCATGTTCAATGTCATGTTAATTATAGGGGACGCCGTGTTTGATGAGCTGCTAAATGACTGTGAGGGTTGCCAGCATACTGACTGACATTCAGTGTCATCCATTGTCCTGAGATTCACAGAGACGGGTGAAAGGAGTCATTGTTATGAAAATCACTGCAGTCACGAAAACTCCTCAAGGATGCCCTGCTCATAACAGAGACTGAGAGGGGGGTTGGGTACTGCTGAGGTGAACGAGGCTATAACTATTATATATAGCTATCACTATAACTAGTGATTAGCTGATCTTATCGCCTCTCACTCTCACCTGCATATAAAACACTTCTGTTATGGACATGCACCGCTTTGCTTTCAATGGACTTTGTTGGAAATGTGAAAGGTGTCAGAGAGAAATGTCAACAGGAGGACCTGCATTTGCAGATTGCTTTAGAATTCTGTCTGTGCAAAACAAATGCAAGCTAATAATCAGATGCTGAAGGAAGAAAGAGTTTCTATTAAAGCAGAAAGGGAAATGTTAATGCACCGGAGTGAATATTTTCTCTGCATACTTTTCAGTTAAGTAATGTACAGTAGTTTTTAAAGAAAAGACATTGAACATTGGCACAAATCAATCGCTTCAAACCGTAAATCAGTCAAACCCTATTGTATTGCTGTCTCACCTGAATGGTGACTATGCGTGGTAAAGGTTGCCTTGTGTTGGCTCCCCCTTCTATGGCGATGCCAAGGGTATTGGCATTTTTCAGCACTCGTACCAGGGTAGCAGTGAGCGCTGGGACCGGTGAGCCAGTCTGCTGGGACACAAAGTGGAGAGGGATTAGGAGCAAGAGCCATTGAGAGCACGGTTATTTATTGTCACCATTGCAACATTTTGAAGATCTAGATCCTCGTCACCTCCAATAATTTTTTTACTTTCCGGAACCAACAGTCCGACAAGCAAGCCCACTTCACACAATGATTGGTCAGGTGTGTGGAGGTGTCAAAGTAGGCGAGGATTACACTTCTCACTCAAGCTCTCTTTTTTCATTCTTCACAGAACAACTTCTGTAACCTTACATGTGTACAACTGCGTGCAACACCACAAATGCTTTTGAGTACAAACTGTCCAAAAGTGTGTGCTGATATTCCTATTTGCACAATTTATTGCGCCTCATCTAGTATGCAAACTGCCTTTTTGTTTTCAGCCGCTGTTACTTTGTCCAAATAACTGAATGTTAAAGTGAGCTAACTTTAGCTTTGTTTGGCCCATCAACAGCAGCGTCTGCACATGTACATGGTGTGACGCATAGTTTGCCACTATTCATTTTCTATGGAACGCAAGCGATTTGATCCTCAAGGCATTGTAGTTGGCAGCGTATTATGCACATCAAAACATACATACGTATTGTTTTTTGTAACAGTACAGGGAACAAGGCAATAAGATAGAGGATCCCCACACAAAAAGGAAGAAGACAGGGGACTGTCAAATAAACAGGCTAACAGCCTATGGCTAGGGCAGGAAGGCAGGTTGCAGACAGCCATAACATCAAAACACAGGTAGCAGAACACAAGCAGGTAACAGGATGGCTGGAACACTATGACAGAACAGGAGCATGGACGATGTGGCAAGAAGCTGGTACGCTATATACTAAGTGGCTAATCAGGAAATAAAGAGCAGGTGTGCAGGTGGGTGTGGAAGATCAGTTGACTGGGAATGGCAGAAACACTGTAGAGACATCAGGTGGGAAATGACAGGGTAGGGGGGTTCTATTACAGTTGTTTGCACTTGACTACAGGCAGTTCCCTTTTTCAAAACTCTTCACACAGTCAGCACAACAGCAGTTAGTGTGGACAAATCTGTGGATCACCTGACACTGCTTTGACACAAAATGCATTCAATAAGCACAAAATTCATGAATTGTTTTCTCACTTAAACTCAACCACCACTAAAATTCTGTGTATTTACAGTCCATTTTGCATGTTTACATACTAACATAACACAAAATCTCTGTAAATTAGACTGCAATTGGCTTCATTCTGCTACATCTAAAAAAAAAAAAATATATATATATATATATACTAAACTCCTAATTGGGACATATAACACTAAGTGCCTAATAAGACTTGTGCCAGGTGAGGAAAGGGGGCAGGTGAGGCGGAAACATTTTGTAATTGTATGGGATGATGTGGCGTTTCACCATCTCTTCCAGTCACAAAGTGGTTTACACTCCATCCTAGGATGGTGGCGCTTTTCCTTCCACCTTAACTCTAGCCATTCCTCAGCCCCACAGAGGAAATCTTTTTCTCATGGAGGAGGAAAGTTTATGACCAGCAGCCACATGATCAGATGTCCCTCTTGGATGCAATGAATGCTGGATGTCCGGACATATCTGCAGAAGAGTGGCAGGAATGGATCAGGCATGCAAAGAGATTCTTTCCCAGGTGTATTGCAAGAGAGAGTGCATAAGGTGTGATGTGGATGAGAACTTGTGGCCAAATGCATAACCCAGTGTTGACTAGCACTGTTTCTGTAGTTATCCTATACAGGTAAGTATAGTGAATATGTATAGTTTTGTATTGCATCATAGGAATTTCTAGTTTTGTTTTTTGCCATCTGACTTGTGATGATACAACAAATACCACCCACCTGGTTATCCTATTACTGTAGCTTATAGCTTGCCTAGAATTACTTTCAAATTATGCATTATGTTAAATTATGTTATTTAGTGTGGGTAACCAGTGCTGTGTTTTCATGACAAGGATAACCTTGAAAGATTAAATGAGTGCACTCACAATGTTACAGAGAGTGTTTTGTCTTGCTCACCCAATTAACTAATTTGAACGAATTTGCACTGGAAGCAAATCAAATTATTTGACTCAAGTTTTACCCAGTTCAAGTTATTTTTTATAAATTTCCATTTTATTTTTTCCGCATATAAGACAATAAATGTTTAACTTAGTAGTTTGGTGGCCAACAAGACAGTATAGGTCTCCACATGAATTCCAGGGTTGGCGGTGCGATCTCTGGCTCCTCCTGTCCACATGTCGAAGTGTCCTTGGGCAGACACTGAACCCTAAGTTGTTCCTGATGGAGGCCAACACCTTGCATAGCAGCTTCGTCCCCATCGGTGTGTGAATGTGTGTGTGAATGAGACCAATCTGTAAAGCTCTTTGGGAACCGTTAAGGTTGAAAAGCGCTATATATGTGAAGTCCATTTAAGTGAAGTAAAGTCCATTTCCATTACAACCACAGACCCCACTCTATTAAAAACTGAATCTATTATTACAATTTAATAATGAAAAAAATAGTTTATATTATTGTCACATACTTCGCATCTTGTCTTTTGTTGATGTGATTGATTTTCGCAACACAATCTTCTCCTTGTATGCACATGAGTAGAGACAGAGGGTACTTAATTTTTCTCTTGTTTGTTTCTTCATCTGTTTGTTTGATTGGACTGCTGCCAAACAGTGATGTGCTCAATAGTTTCTCATTGTGAGACAGCACATAATGTGGTGTTGTATAATTAATCACAATGTTGTATCTGCAGTGCTTTCATTTGTCTCAGTTTGTGTTTGCTTGTTTGCTGAACTTAATTCCATAAAGGTAATGAAAGCAACAGAAGTAGTGATCCAGAGAGCTGAAACCACAAACTGATTATTAGGTTTACACAGTAAGTCACCTTGGGATAGGACAATCTTGACTTGTTAAGAATAAACTACGAGCAACATGGTGAATCTAATGACTTGTTGAAGTGGTTATATATGACAATGTGAAGCCCTCACTTGTCTGGTGGCCCCTGGAGGAGGTGCGTGGGCCCCTGGCTGTTCCAGATGGCCGTGCTGGTTCTTGCTGGGTCGAGGGCTGCCGTCTTTACTGAGGCCTCCTGCCTCAGCTATATCCACCCCGCTGTCCTCACTCAGAGTCTGGCCACTGTCTGACAGCTGGGACAGGGTGGCCCCTGGATGGGAGACTATAATGTTAGTATATATATTTTTTCACATTTCAATATGATTTTATCATATTTTAGTATAATAATATATACTGTTTTCCACAATACATTCCAATATACAGTATAGTCAATATTGTAAAATATAGCTACACACTGGATTTCTGTTGCACACATATTTGCACAATTCTTTCCTAACATATTGTAATATATATATTGTATATAGCTTTTTTATTGTCCTCTCTCTATTTAATTTTGCAAATTGATTGTGTTGGCACTGCAAGAAGTGGGAACGATCATAGTTTTTAGAACGCCATTTTGAGGGGCTTTTTTAGCTCCTACTTCAGAGTAGGTACTCTCCCAGCACAAGAGGAACCATGAGCCAATGCAGCACTGGCAACCGCCATTTTTAAAAACCTGTGTAAAACGTTAGCCGTGTAAACAACAGCTCATAATGGTAGCCTTAAAAACTGAACCAAAACATGGACAAATGGGCCGACAGTGAAGTCCAGGCTTCATTGAGCGTATATGCGACATGGGAAATACAATGCGATTTTGACTCATCAAAGCGAAATATACAAATATTGTGTGTGATGTAGTAAGCGATGCTGCTATCCACCGGCTGGCTTACGCCACTTCAGCGTTTCTTTTGGTGGTGTGAATGCAAACAGAAAAAAAATCCTTGAAGGTATGTAGTTCTCAGGGGAGCTCCCCAGTGGGCAGTTCCTCTCAGGAAGTCCCCAGAACTGTTTGGTCTGATAACACCTAATGTAACAGTTAATCAAACAGTACAGCTTACTGTGTTAGAGTACAATTTTACTGATTTCCTGTAAGCAAGCAAAGTACTGTCACGTGAAAGTAAATGTGTTTGCTCTGAGAAGTCGGGGAACAGATACTGTTATAATTGTTTCACCTTGAGCTTAATAGATAGCAAAGCCAATGTGTGTGTATGCAGCTACCGGTTAGAACCAGTTATTAAGGGTGATAATAATGTGATAGTCAAGTTGATATGTGAGATGTTTTTCATTCATTATAAAAAGTATGGGAAATTCCTGAGGGACAGAGACAACTCAGAAACTGCTCATTTTGCTGTCCTTATCTTATCTTATTCCATACACTTTACTGTTCTCACTCACTCACTCTAAACTAGTGGACTAACGTCAGTTTCAGACAAAATGCGCAAGAGTGAATCGTTTTTGTGAAGATGTGCACAGAATAATAATATGGAATCCCCATCCTCTCTTGGTAGATCAGAGAGCAGAGTTACACTACTCCGAGAATTTAGAGATAAATAAAATTACCCTTTTCTTAATTCTTCTCTTCAGTAAAATTGTCGTGGCCATAACTTCCACCTCTCATCAATGCCAGAATGCCATTGGATGTGTTGATATGTTTGAGTTCAACTTAGTTGAACTTTGGTCACACAACCTGCCCAGAAATGTGCCTCCATTGGCCTACAATGGTCTTACTCTGCATCATGTCAAACTTGATTTTAATGTGAAATATCTGCAGAAATGTTCATTGATTCATGTTCAGTTTCATTGAAAGTAGCTCACCAAAACATCTACCACCATAAATATGTTGCTTAATACAATCACATAGGCAATGTAAATTATGATAAAAATTGTAATTGTAACATTTTGCCCAATAATTTTATCTTGTATGTCGAGGCATACATGAAATGTATTTCTGCACAGGGAGACAACACACAGAGACACACCCACAGACTTGTGTACCTCTTTGCTGTGGTCTGGAGTCTGCAGACAGCCGGTTCATGTCTGTGATGACCTTCTGGGTGAAAGCAGGTGAGCAGGGCCGGTCAGGACTACAGGGTGGAGCAGCAGGTGTGATGAGAGAGGGGCAGGGGGAGGGACATGGCGAGGGACGGGGTGATGGATGAGGGGAGGGCATGGGAGATGCTGCTTTGGAAGAGGACGCAGACTTTGACAAGATGGAGGACTTCTCATAGGAGCTGGATCTGGAAGAGAGCTTGACAGATGCTTCTGGCTTAGCAGAGCTGGAGGAGTCCCGGTGGGGCACGAAACCTGGGCAGGTGTGGTGTCCTGAACTGGGCCGGCTGTGGTGGGCAGCATGGTGGTGGAAGTGATGAGCGAAGTGGGTGTGGTTGTGGTGTTCAGAGTCAGAGATCTGGAGGGAACTCTGGCAGGTGTGATGGAGTGCATTGAGGGAAGTGTGGTGGATGGCACCAGTGCAGGTGTGGTGGGCAGAGGCTGGTGAGGGCTGGTGGGTGGTGGGGAGGGATTTGAGCGACTTGTGGAGGCAGTCCTGGAGCAGCCGGGTGGGGCCAGTGAAGAGCATGCTGGAGCCGGCCTGCACTAGCCGGGCTGAAGGCTTCTGGCTGAGCTCCTTCTCCCTGGACGGCCTGCTCTGACCCTGTAGAGTAGCAGCCCTGAAGGGTGGAGGAGATTCACCTGAAGCCCGCATTTCATCCTGTCAATGAAAAGAAGGAAACAGTATACATGAATCCCACATAAAGGGTGCAGTTCCTCTCTCTGAGCCTAACACCTGTGACCTAACTTATTTTCTTTTCTTCTGAGAATGAGAAGAGGGTGAAAGAAAAAAATGTAACTTTTGTAACACATTTTACAGAAGTAAAATATTTACTTATTTATGTTTAAAACATTATAGAAACAACAGAGGTACACCAGCGGGAAATTACCAGACGGCTTGGAGAGAGGAGACAGTTCCCACCAGGGATGACATTGGATGCTCACTGGCCAGTTTGATAGACGCTGAGATGATGGGCCAGTAGTAAGTAAATTTTAAAGTGGGCATTATTTTGATATCTCAACAAAATATTAGTAATCTAAACAGTTAAAGGTTCTATGTGGAGTTTTCAGAAATTCTTTGTTATTAATGACACTGGTGGCCATTTAGTGAACTGCAGTCAGCATCCTGGTGCTCAGGCTCGCACTCCGTAGGTGCGATTGAGCATCCTAGGCATCGGTCAAAACAGGGATTGGACGTGACATACACAAGACTGAACGTGATTTACAATCACATTAAGAATAATGTTACTATCTGTAATGTTCCTATATTTGATTTGGACCATTGGCTCCATGATACTAACTAGCTTGCTGTTTGCAAATTACTTACAGTTAACGTTACTAAGCAACCAACGCCAGATCCATGCCGTGTAGCTAAGTTATAGCCTGCTGGCTAACCTTAGCTTAGCTTAGGTTACAGTTAGTTAGTTGGCCGCCCCTGACTTGTATCCCTCTTGGCTAGTAGAAAGCAATTGTTAGTTATACACCTTTGCTTTGTACCGTTACATCATTTATTGTTGGCTAATCAACACCGTTTGTCATCATATCGAGTTAACTGTTGAAGTAATATGGCAAGCTAGCCAACTAACATATCCACTCAGACAGTATTTTGCTAGTGATGGCGTTAGCGAGCCAGCAAGCTAAAGTTAGCCAGCTAGTTGTAACTTAGATACACTGCATGGATCTGGCATGACTGCTTCATAACATTTGCTGATAAAGTAATTTGCAAATGAGAAGCTAGCCAATTTACCAGCCAGATCAGCCCCAGGAGTCTAGATGAATTAGCTGACGTTATCTATTCAAGACAGTATTTTGCACGATAGCTAGCTAGCAATTAGTCTGTGTTACAAGCACACATGGACTGTGTGTTGGACTCTGTGTTGTGGCAGGTGCTGGTCGTTTGACGTTAGTGGACTCCATTTCTAAGCTAACGTTAGCTAGTGTTGCACACTGTTGCACACTGTTGGCGCAGCAGGGGAGCTGAAGAGAGGCAAGGCACGCACACGTTACATCCTTTGGATTTTCCTTTTTTAACTTACGTTACAATCCATTCACACATTGGCAATACAAAGCGATTATTACTTGCTAATGTCTACATATAGTAGGCTACTTTTGATATCTTGCCTGAAAAAATATCAAAACTTTATTTGGTGTTTATTTGGTGGCTGTAATATTTGGAGGATTAAAATTATATATATGTCTGATGTTTCACAAGTCCACAAAAACACAAGTACAGACAAGAACAGATATTGACAAAGACCTAATTTTTTTATAGCTTTGTTGAGTTGTGATTGTGTGTTCAATTAGGTGTTTCAAATGAACAGACTGCTCTATTACCTGTTTTATCCAATCACGTTAGTCCACAATCAAGAGGTGCAGTTTATTCTGTTAATTGCTAATGAAATTGAAAACAAGCTGTCATAGCTTGTAAATTACATTTAGCTAGTAAATCAATGTTTATTGTCAGATGTTTTGGTAAGCACCCATCTAACAAAAAGGTGCAACAAGGTGGTCATTAGTACAAAATAACCTTGACAAAGTTTACAATTCCAGCATGCCAGTTGCCCTGTCAGTGTTTATCTTGCTCTATTATGACTTATTTATTTCATATACATATTTGAATATGGTCACATTAAAGTGGCGACATGGAACAAGTCGAGAAAATAGAAGGATTATACCACACAATATTACAATGGATGTCACATTTTCAGGTATAGTAGATAGGAGATCTACCATAGCAGGGACGGTGTGTCCTGCATCATCGATCACAGGTGCTTCATGGTTGCAGTGGCCCTGTGGATGCAGCACTCCCAGGCCTCCATGCCAAGCCTGGTGGGCCTCCTTCTCATGGTGCAACACCAGCCTGTCATACAACTCCAGATCCTGGGGAGTCACCAGACTCCTCACCTCAGACAACATGGACAACTGGAGGGAAAGACAAGAGAAAAAAAAAACTGAGATAAAAGCAGGCATGAGGGAAAGAACAGAGAATTGCTGAGGTCAGGCGAGGCTGTTTTAAAGTTACTATGTGTAGGATTTTTATGTGATTACAATGCCTTTCAAATTCAAATAAATCTCCAATCCTGCACATTGTGACTTAGGTTGAATAAGCCCATACAATGTATTTCACAGATGACAGCACTGGTCTGACCAATCAGACTTGGCCCTACGTCACGCGTCAGCACTACAGAGTGGTATGTGTTTCAGGACAGCAACACAGACACATACACGGACAAGGCCATTAGCTACATCGGCAAATGTATCGATGACGTTGTTCCGAGGATTACTTTACGGACATTCCAAAATCAGAAGCCCTGGGTTAATGGGGAAGTCCGTGCCAAACTTAAAGACCGGAGCGACGCTTACAAAAGGAAAACCAGCAATGCTGAGATAATGTCTGAATCTCTCCCAGATGAACTGAACACCTTCGATGCACGCTTTGAGAACAACTTTCTGGCTGATGAGGTACAAAAGGCCCAGGACCCCTGCCCAGTAGCAATATCCAGAACAGATGTGTGTGGATCCTTCTAAAGAATTAATCCACGCAAGTCACCTGGATCTGATGGCATCCCTGGTATGGAATATTATATCATTCTAAAAGGTGTATTTGAAAACAGGGGTTTGTATCTGTAACCGTAGTTTTGCAAACTTGTACATTTATGTTTGTATCTGTAAGCTTAATTCTGCAGACTTGTGCATTGAAGTTTGTATCTGTAAGTTTAGTTTTGCAAACTTGTGCAGTGACGTTTGTATCTGTCAGCTTAGTTTTGTAGACTTGTACATTTTGTTTTCTGTCTGCAAACAGGGTATCTGCAAGGGAGGGAGGGCGGGATCTCCAGCTTCTGACCAATCAGTGTCTTTGAAATTGCTAAGCACAACACAGTTGGCTAGTCAACACTGTCAGTACTTTTTTGGAAAGGTAAAAAAACCCAAAATGTTCAGAAATGTTTTTTAATAATGGGCCTAGTCAGCTAGCTAACGTTAGCCAGCCAGCTAACTAGCATTAGCATAAAGTAAACTTTAACCAGTCCCTGTATGTAGCATCATTGGTTGGGATGGGGGTAACGCTAATGTTTCTACTCACTATATACTGTATATAACTCTATTTTCTTACTGTTGTGTTGAAAAAGAAATGTTATTGTTACCTGACTAGGACGGCCCATTATTAAAAATATTACTATATTTCTAAACATTGTTTTTTGTACCTTTTCTGACACAAGTTTATGTATTTTGTTGACTTACTGGTGGTCACAGAGGCATCATGGTTGGATCTCTTTTTTTTTAATGAACATTATAAACATACAGACAACCAGCTTGTGGACATGAAATGAACATCTTTGTACAAAGTAAGATTCCAATGTGTGAAAAAGAATACAATAAATTAAATAATCAAATGGAATATGAAAAGGTAAATGAAAAATATTAAAACATAAGAAAAACTTCAATAAAAGTCAATGTAGCTTAATCAGGGGCTACAGAGAATAAATCTTTAAAATATAACTGTGTGTGTTCAGGGGTTGGATCTCTTTACATGGCTCTATGTTGACTGAGCACGATGGTTGACTGACAGTGTTGACTAGCCAACTGTGTTGTGCGTAGCGATTCCAAAGACACTGATTGGTCAGAAGCTGGAGATCCCGCCCTCCCTCCCTTGCGGATACTCTGTTTCTTTTGCGAAACCCTGTTTACAAAACATACCACGTAGTAAATGTGTCAAAAGTCCGTAAGCTTGTGCGAGCACACGCACGTAAGTACTTTTGCCGCCGCGATTGTGAAAATGAGTTTGCAAGCCTGTGTCTGAATGCACAGACTGGCAAAATGGAGTTTGCAGACAGAAAACAAAATGTACAAGTCTACAAAACTAAGCTGACAGATACAAACGTCACTGCACAAGTTTGCAAAACTAAGCTTACAGATACAAACTTCACTGCACAAGTTTGCAAAACTATGGTTACAGATACAAACCCCTGCTTTCAAGTACACCTTTTAGAATTATATAATATTCCATACCCTGGTCGCATTCTCAAGGTGTGTGCAGATCAATTGGCAGATGTCTTCACAGACATTTTCAATCTCTCACTGCTCCAGTCTGTAGTTCCCACATGTTTCAAGAGGACCACCATTTTCCCTGTCCCAAAAAAATCAAAAACCCTCTGCCTGAATGACTACCACGCAGTAGCACTCCCCTCCACCATCATGAAGTGCTTTCAGCGGTTAGTCAAAATCTTCATCACCTCCTCCCTCCCTGACTCACTCGACCCACTGCAATTAGCATACAAGCCAAACAGATCAATTGACGATGCCATAGCCCTTCACATGGCCCTCTCCCACCTGGACCAAAAGAACACATGTGAGAATGCTGTTCATTGACTATAGTTCAGCATTCAATACCATTGTGCCCTCCAACTCGTCATCAAGCTCAGAGATCTGGGATTCAACACCGTCCTGTGTGATGGGATCCTGAACTTTCTAACGGGCAGACCCCAGGCTGTGCGGATAAGCAACACCACATCCTCCACCCTGACTCTCAACACCAGCGCCTCTCAGGGCTGCATGCTCAGCCCTCTCCTGCACTCCCTGTTCACACACGACTGCATTGCCACCCACAGCTTGCTGAAAACATGACCGTCATCGGCCTGATCACCAGCAGCAATGAGAACCTTCTACAGAGAGGAGGTCAGAGCCATGACATATTGGTGCCAGGACAACAATCTCCATCTCAATGCCAGCAAAACGAAGGAGCTGACTGTGGATTACAGGAAGCGAAAGAGAGAAAGACACACCCCCATTACCATCAAAGGGACTATGGTGGAGACAGTCAGCAGCTTCAGGTTCCTTGGGGTTCACATCAGCGAGGACCAGACCTGGACTCACCACACTAACACCATCACAAAAATAGCAAGACAACAGTTCTTCTTCTTCTGCAGGCTGTGGAGGCTCAACATGGACTCCAGGATACTCTGCAACTTCTACAGGTGCACCATTGAGAGTATCCTGACTGGCTGGATCACCGCCTGGTATGGCAGCTGCACCGCCCTCAACCATAAGGAAGAAGACCAACAGGATCATCAAAGACCCCAACCCCCCCAGCCAAAAACTGTTCCTACTTGGCAATAAACTTCATTCTGATTCTGCTGTACCTTTGCATGTGTGTTGAAGAGCTCAAACAGAGCCATGGCTAGCGGTTCAACTCCTATGTGTCCCTCCTGGTACTCCTGCAAATAGTAGGCCATGGTCTGCCTCTCTGGCTCCGTCAGCAGCATGTAGGCCTGCTGCTCCAGAGATACCTGCGCACCTGGCGGGCCCACACCTCTGTATACTGCCGGCTGGACGGACAGATAGGTTGACGCATGAGACAAGATGAAAAGAAAAGTGAAGATAAAAAAAATGAGGGTCATAAACAGATAGGATAAGAAGAGTTATTTAATTCCACAAGCCCAGTAGCATGCAGATAAAAAGTCTTCAGATGTGTGCAGACCTTCCAGCCCCCACCACCCCTCATCCTGTACACACATGGCAGTGGCTGAGCTTATCACACTCAGAGAAAAGGCACCACTTCAAAGCTGCAGGGCGAGTCAGTCAGAACTTGTTTGCCTTTAAGACTCCATCATTGTTATCTTTATAAGCAGCTCGACTTGGAAACAGCTCTTCTCACTGTTGGTAGATTGACTGAGTTTCAGCAAGGTCCCATGGCTTTACACCAACTGTGAAAACCTTTGTAAGGAATAAAAGAGAATAAATAGGACCCTGCAAGCAGGGAAAAAGCTGCTGGGAAAGATTTTCCCTCCCACAGAGTTTTAGCTGTGAATGGGGCAAAACAAATAAACAGTTCATTAGATGGTGCAAATGGAATGTTTAAAAGCCTTGGCATGATGCTCATCAAGGTTGAGACTTACTTCTGTGATGATGAAGCTCAAGTAAAACATGACATAATTAATGGGACCGCAAAAGGCCATTAATGTGAAAGCTATTTCCTGTGCTTAAGGTTAAAATATGCATAACCAAAGGCTGGGATGCTTAGAGGTAACCTGAGAGAGAGAAAGGACAGAAACAGAAAGATGAAGACAATAGAAGGATGAAGTGGAGCTCTTATTGTAATTTGTTGAATTTGAAAATCAATATTTCATAAGAGTTAGTAGATTGAATTTGACCTTCAGCCTCCCTGTGTCAAGTTACAGGATTAACTTATGCCTGAGATGACCAGCGACCGAGGACTTCAGTGGTTTGATCTGAGATGCCCAGTCTGCCCAGTAGGTGTACTGTGTGTTTAGGGGCTTTAATGGGAATTTGTAGTTGACAGGGTGTGTATATACTATTGCACAGACGGCAGGGGGTAGGGGCAATGCGGTCGATAGGGGCCCAACAGCAAAATCTTCCCCTTGGGCCATTCCAACGGTAATCCAGGCTACGGTTGACAGTGAACATTTTGTAGGATGTGTTCAGCATGAACATTTTGTGTTGTCAGTAAACAGTTTGCAGATACATTTGTTTTAAATGTTTCCTTGTTATTTTGATTTGCTGATGCAGTTTAGTTGTATATGAACATCATTTTTAGGAGAAAGGATTTTTGTGCGTGTGTGTGAGAGAGAGAGAGAAAGAGAGAGAGAAGAAATTGTGCAACTTTAATTAAAGCCTCTGAGATGTCCTCTAATTTATGGCATGTCATGTTCTAACCATCACATCCTGAGCTGGGGCCCTTATTAATATACACTGCCTTCACTGACTATCCAGCTGCTTTTTGATAACTATCCCTGTTCGAGTCACTATGATACAAGTACTGAATAACACGTCTTATCCCTCAGAACCCATTCAGCTTTCAGAGCAGCATCCTTTATACGCCATTCTTAATTCATTAATGGTTACCCAGCGGTTGTTGAAGTGCTTGTTGGACATACATTAAATCAACATGGCCATCCATCCAGTCTTAAATTACGAGGTTCATTAGGCCTCGACTGCCTGGGACACAGAAATTCGACCCATTTCTGAAGAATAGCTGCTTAATTATAGCAGAGCCTTTGATGCAGACTGTGTTGGTTTTCTGCACACATTAGCATGTAGCTCAGCTGTTTACAGTAATAATGGAGATCATTTAATAAAAGGGACAATGGGTGGGAGGTGGGGAAATGAGCAACACAGGATATAATAGATAGTCTTGATTATTACCATAACTGTTACATCAGAGTGTTTTATATTCACTGACGTGGT
Source organism: Macquaria ambigua (assembly GCA_008360985.2). Lineage (NCBI taxonomy): Eukaryota > Metazoa > Chordata > Actinopteri > Centrarchiformes > Percichthyidae > Macquaria > Macquaria ambigua. The sequence continues at coordinate 125,666 of VMKM01001051.1, read as the reverse complement.
GTCAACATTACAACATCAGTCTATTCACTTCCACTTCATAACTGTAGCTCTTTATAGCTGCTAATATCTCAAAAGAACCTCACTGAAAATGTATTCACAGTGGGATCAGTATTACACAATGTCTACACAGCCTTTGTAGTGAAAGTAGCATGTTAGCAGAGCAGCAGCTGCAGCTTCAGTCCTCTATGTCTGTGTCTACACAGGATGCATTCAAGCATTGTATTGAGTGCAGGTCACCCGCGCTCAGAGTACAAATACACAATCACTGTAAAACGGAAGGAAATAGAACTGAAGCATAGAAATACATTTCAGGTGATTGTTACGCACATATATGAAAAATGAGCCGTTATGCAGATGGTGTAGACAGCTGTATTAATTAAAATAGAAGTGTATCTGTTCTGTCAGATGCGCATGAGACAGACGACTGAACAACGCGGCTGAAACACCTCCTGTATATAGACATTCCACCACTCAAACTCTTGTGGTTGTTTGTGGTGTGAAAGCAAAGCAGACCAACCACAGGACTTTGTGATATTAGATTTGTGTTTTAAGCAAACTACTATTCAATCTATCTGCTGATCGTCAACTGTAGGCTATAAGCAATTTGGTAACCAATACATATGCCTTAACACATGAGTGTGGGGATACACAGTAATTATCCCCCCGTAATATTATAGTACTCTCTTGTCCTGTTTATATCTGTTCATCACTATTTATATACAATATGACATGCAAGGTCCAGTTGCAGTCTCAACTAATAATGCTCATAATCCGTTTTTTCTTGGAGAGCTCTTTGTGACACCAGAGAAAACAAACAAACCCATCAGGTTCAGTGAAGGGGCTGTATGGCCTGTTGTCAGTCACCAGAATTTGATTTTCATCAAAACTGTCCAATGAACGAGTTATCTGTCTGTCTATGTGACTTCCAACTTACAGCTGGTGGTTTATTTGTAAAAAATCAGTGTGAATATGAAGGTCTGAACTACAGGTGTGAAAGAACCCTTTGTTACTTTAGTCTTGTTCTGTGGAATAAACTGCCTGATGACCTGAGATCAGTCACAACTGTGTCCAACATTTCTATTTTCTCAGGCTCACGATACTGTGTGTTTGGGAGCATGTCTGTGTCTGTGGTTTATGTCTGAGGGGTGGATGTGGGTTCCTTACTGTCTTTGCTTGAGTGGGTGGTTGCACATGCATTTGAATGTAAAGCACATTGAGGTTACTTCTAATGAAATGTTCTGTATAAATACAATTGACTTGCTTTGCCTTCAGAATCTGATTATTATAGAATATAGCTGGCTCCAAAAACTGTACTGAACTCAGTTACTCAAGTCCCAACTTCTGTGTTGAAATACAAAAACACAATTTTTTCAAAAGGTATTAGACTCTCAATTGTTGAATTAAATTTTTGTATTTAGGTTTAAATAATAAAATGCAAATTTGAGTCCTTGATTGACAGGTGGCTCAGCGTGTCATAGAGTCAGCCATGGTGGTTGCTGGTTGCTTGCCTACCCTTAGCTCTATCAATTAGAGTAGATGAGAAAATGCTTTTCCCTGCCTCAGCAAGTCAGTGTGTGCTTGAACTTCACCCTGAATGATTTCAGTAGAGCTCAGCAGCTGCCAGTGTTTTTAATGGTTGAATGTTAAGCAGGTTGAAAGAAAGCATGGGTGCTCGGGCATCATTCCTTGCATGAATCAAGACTAGAAAAATGTTGATGACAGGTACACTCAAGAGACAAGACAAGAGTCTGGGCCCGTCTACTAGATGCTACGCAAAAAGATAATATTAAAAAAAAACAAATAAAATTGCATTGCACGCCTATAACATAGTCGGACTCTTGTTTTTAAAAAAGAAATCGATGTAGCAGATCCAGAGATACCATCTTTTTATTTCACACATTCTTTTTCCTTGTCAAAACTTGACGCCTACATTACCCACTGTAGATAGTGAGTAATGTACAGCACAGTACAGTCGTAGATTTAGGTGTGTTACAGCTAATGTAGAGTCGAGCTGCTAGCCTCAAGCAGAGATGAGGAGCGGGCTGCAGAGGTCTGGTAAACTCACTTGTTTCTAACTACATACCCCAGTATTTTTCATTTTCAAACTTGAAGTCTTCAGCCCCAACTGACGCTGACTCAAATGACATTTATCAGATTTCACACTGCTCCCTCTGGAGCAACAAAATGCTTTATACAACTTTTTACACGTGCAGTAGTACTCCCCAAGACGAGTTATTGAAAGAAGTTTCCTTCCTGAGATATTATTTCGCAAAATGTTTCAAACTTCATTGAAAAAGTGAAGTGGCCTCCATGGACGGGAGAAATGCAATATCATTTCAATAAAGGGATAATGGCACACATTTTCAATCTCTCCTAAAAGACATTCATAGTGTTGCACTCGGTTGTTCACATGAAAAGTGAATTGTTGTGTCAAAAATGGCTCCTTCCTCACCTCCACACAGCTGGCCAATCATTGCGTGAAGTGTGTGTTAATGTCGGTTTTGCGAAGTTACAGTTACAATTACAAGTTACAATTCTGACACTGGAGAGATGTGGGGGGAGGGGGTTTCCGAAGACAATCAACCATCCGATAAGCACTTCTGATGAAGCATACTGGCAGCTTACAGACCAATCCACAAAGAAAGTGTTTTAGAAGCTTTGGTACAGATATGCTTCCATTTTGTCAAATATTTTCATCCACACTGACTCAAAGACACGCATGTAAGACGGCCGTCACCCTGGGAACCCCCACGTTTTGTTTTTTTTCTGGTATGCTTAGTGAAGCATAATCTCTACAGACAGCTATTTAAATTACACAAATGCTGTTTATTTGTGTAATTTAGTACACAGTGTAATTTTGTGTGCTAACGGTGTACCAGTACAGTACGTACTGATACAAGAGGTACAAGAGAATTTAATAGCATTTAAGAGCAAAATGATCAGATGTGCCTTGGCATATTATTCCTGTGACTACGGTTGGGGTTTAATTATAGACTGTATATAAAGATTGACAAAGTGAGGTGTGACATAACCCATTCGTTTGCATATAGAGCCAAAGACATGACGTCATGTTGGGGCTGGCCTCTGCTCCACTAGCTTCTGTAATTCAATACAATCTCTCATTCAGAATTGATTTCATCTGTCTTTCTGAGAAAATGAAGCAAGTTCCTGAGGTTTAGTGTCCATATTCTAAGACACATCAGCATCCACTACAGCAATTGATATTAGAAATTGAAACCATCATGATTTTAACAATGTTACTTTGTGAGCACAGAAAAAACTGCAGCTCCCATTTAAATGTATAAGCATGGCAGCCGTGATGTTCAGCCAATGAAATTTTGGGGCTTATGGGAAATGGGGTTAGTTAAGGCTAATAAATAAAGGAAATACTGAATAAGCAACAATGTTGATTGTTTTGTAAGTCTAGGTGAAACGTACCACACATGCTGCTTTGTTGAAGTTTATAGGAGGCGCTATCGAGCCCCCTTGTCTTACCCAAGCCTAAGATCCATATCAGATAACAAATTTCACCACTTCTGATGCATCTGCCAAGTTTCATGAGTTTTTGAGCATCCCTAGCCACATTGTGAAAAATGTCATTGTGTTTCATGGCCTCGCCATGGCAACAGCATTCGATGAAAATTCAAAAGCTTCACAATTTAGCATCGTGAAGGTCTTTACATTTTGCAGACCAAATTTGAGGTGGATCTAGTTAACCTGCTAGGAGGAGTTCATTAAAGTAAGATGCCTGTAAATTGCACCAAATAACTGACACTGCACACTAAAATCAAAATGGGCGATTTCCTGTTGTGCAAGATACTTTTTTATAAGTCTGGAGATTTTTAAAACTGTTTAGGGGGCCAAGTTTCTTGAGTTTTCAAGCCCCTGAAAAGTGGGATTGAGTTTGGGAAATAAAAATTATAAATAATAATAATTCCTTGAATTGCAATAGGGCCCTCGCACCAAATTAAAGTTGCAAACAGTGATGAGCGGACCCTCGCACCCCAATTTGCATCGGGGAAAGTGGCATTTGTGGTGGTGCTGGAGGTACTGGTTGACATGGCTCAGAAGCTTTTTGTGAGTATTGGACACTGCGTGAATGAGTCAAATATTATTTCCTGCATTAGAGATGACATATTGGAAATTTTGGATACATTTGATGAAGTATGCGTTACCTAGGCTTCACTTCCTGTTGCCAGTAGGTGGTGTCTCACAAGTGAGTTATTAATGCAGCAATACATTTACTGGAGGTCGAATCACTATTTGTGGTATGACTCAATACTGACATGTAGAAATCCTCAGACCTGGACTCTTACCAAACATGTGAAGTTTGAGGCTGATTGAACAATGTGCAGTCGATTTACAACAGCTTCCTATTTGATGGTGAAACATGCAAATAGTCAGTTCACCATGGCAACTCCGTTCCATGAAAAGTCAAAAGCTTTGAAATTTAGCATTGTGAAGGTTTTAATCGGCTAGGAGCTCTCTTGCCACATCCAAGCCCAAGACCCATATCGGATAATAATTTTAGCCATCTCTGATGCGTGTGCCAAGTTTTGTGAGTTTTCCAGCGACCCTAGCCCCTCAAAAACCATTTTCCATGCATAGTCGAGTTACAACAGCTTCCTGTTTCATGTCAAAACATGCAAATTGTCTGATCGGTGATCCATGAATACTCAAAGTATGAGTTTACCATAGCAACACACTTTAGACCAGAGATGGAAGTTCCGAATCTGATTAAACTGATAGATATAGATATAGATAGATAGACAGGTCACTGTTCATAACCCTGTGACAATACAGCGCTGCTTCAGTTCTTCTTCAGTAGTAACTTCTACTTTGGTTCAGTTCTTGCTGGTTCAAACTGTTTTGTTCAGTTGAATACAAAACTAGGCCTATATAACCACTGCTTATAAGGTTGAAAGCTCAGTACTATTTCTCTGCTGGGTTTATACTTGATGCAGCTAGGCATCTAGCAGCCATCAGTGGCTTTGCACGTACTTCCGCACTGGGTTCTGCCTCCAGCCATGGTAGTTGCAGCTTGGGTTTAATAGCGTTTAATCAAATCTGAATCCAAAATCCAGTTTTGAATCACTTATCAAATCCATTTGTATTTAGTTTTCAACAAAACTCAAAGATTCAATTAAGATTTGTACTTTTGTTAGCTGTAAGGCAGAAACAGTTTTGAGTGTCACCCTAATGATTGTTCACAACCTGTTGCTAGAACCTGAAAATGAGATGAGGATGAATTATTGGTTAAATATTGATCAGATACATTGGAAACTGTACTATACAACTGTACAACTGTAGTATAGTTACTTAGTTTTGCAAACCTAATTTTACACCAGTTACTTGCTCCATTGAAGCTGGAATTATGCTTCTCCAAAGATAAGTGCAAACGTCTCTGCAATCCTATGCAGATAAGGGTGGAAGAGGAGCCGACGCACACACCTCTCAAATTTCAAGTTGATTGGTTGATTCAAGCTGTACATGTAACAGAAAAACGAATGTCTCCAAGCGACCCCATGAACGGAGAAACATACATCCATCTTAAATTCATGTGCTCAAATTATTTATATGATAGATTATAGAGATTAAAACAACTGAAACTGATATAATGCAGCTAGATTGTTTCGCCAAAGAAGACTCAAAAACACACTGTCCACTCTCAATATTAGAGTTATGTTAAAAAGTGGTGTTTCCTTTACCTCACAAATGATCTTTGGCTGAGTACAGACACTGGCTTAATTTTGGCCTTTTGAAAAGTAATGGAATCAGCATTAATTACACCTGATAAATCTGCTGTCTATGGAGCCCCGGAGTGGCCATAGAGAGAAACAATATATATATCGAGGCCACGTTTTACTATATCGAGCGCTCGAAATGCTATTGCGTGCAAATGAAATACAATTCATTCCCACGTTTGGTTAATTCGTGTGCACGTTTTAATCCAAGTATACCCACTGTGTGTAAAGACGCACACAACTCATTCAATAACACCGTAAACTATCCCCTAAATAAAAAAGAGCTATGTGTCAGCTGTTTATATATGTTTTTTCTTTTTTTCTAAAACATTCAGTAACTCCATTGTCTATGGGTTTGATCTCTTACATTCTAAATGAATCATGTTCATGCATTAACCTTGGACCTTTACTCTAATATTTGCATTGTTTTTAACTAGCCCTAATACGCCTTCAGGGCAGAAGGTTGGAATAAGCTATGATTGTCTAGCAAGTTGTCAGAAAACGGACTGAGGTTTTTCGGCAAACTCTTACGTGTGCCACGTTACGCATACAAGTTTCTCTCTATGGCCACTCCGGGGCTCTGTAGCTGTCTGCAAAGTTTTTGTGTGAAAACCGGTGAATGCGTCGGTGAGAAGCCTGCTACCTGAATGTTTAATGTGCAAATGTGATAATCTGAGGTATCACCTGTTGTCTGTCTGCTGGTCCCTCCTGTTCTGCAATATGATTGACAGCATTAGGACTGATTCAAAGTAAATCAGTTATCAGGAAAATAAAGAGTTCAGTCTTTGGTCTTGGGGAGGATATTAAGTTATTCCATGTTAAAAGGATAAAGTCAAAGTGAAGTCACAAGTTAAGTCAAGTTGAAGGTCTTTTTTATTTTGTTGAGTCAAGCCCAAAGTCGTTAGATTGATGACTAGAGTCAGACTCAAGTCATTAGTCTAATGACTTGACACCTCTGGTCAGGAGTCAGAAAAAAAGACATGCTCAGATGGAGATACAGTGAGTTGGAGTGTAGAAACCGTGAGTCAAATCAGTACCTTAAATGCAATTTAAAGAGTGTTAATGAGTATGCAGAGGCATGGCTGCCATTCTTACCTTTCCTAATACAGGTGTAGCTCTGGCTGAGGATGGTCTGCAACAAACGAGAAAACAATGCATAGCATATTTAAGAAACAAATAATCTCCAGTTATATTCATCCTACAAACAATTTGAATTGAGAGCAACGCATAAAAGTAAAAGTATCAACATAAATACCTGTAGGTCTCACCAATTCTTAAAAACACAACAACATCACAGCCTAGCCCAGCCTGAGGCGGGACCAAGGCAATGTGAGTTTAAAATGTTGCATCAGACCTTCAGACTGGTAAAAATGAAAGGTCATTCCTAGTAGTTGCTGCCTATATCAAACAGGTGAGTTTTCCATGTCAGCACACTGTGACAATACAGCGCTGCTTCAGTTCAGTAGTAACTTCTACTTCAGTCAGTTCCTTGCTGGTTCAAACTGTTTTGTTCAGTTCAATACAAATCTAGGCCTATATAACTGTTCATAAGGTTACTGCTGGGTTTATACTTGATGCAAGGAGTTAGGGAGATCCTGTAGGTTTATAGTTCAGAGCCGGATTTCACTTGTTAATAGCACCTCCGCCACACTATAGGGATGTATCTTAACACAATGAGGCTGAATGGTGCTTTACTTATATTCCCCACAGTATAGAGCAGCGATAATGGGCTTATAGAACTGGAGCTACATCCAGGTAATTTCTACTTCTCCTTGTCTCAATACTAGGAAACAACTGACATGTGATGTGTGTTACTGAAAAGAGGAGATGAAGAAAGATCTTCGGCTCTTCGGCTGTCTTTATGTTGTCTTCACTTTCAACAATCTCCAGCAGCATCTGAAACTTGTCGAAGCAAAGACATGCTGCCCAAGTTGCCCTGTCACATTTCTTACAGCCAACACGTGGTATATTTGTAGCTGCCGTAGCACTGACGTGTAGTTACATTTTTGAAGAGGCGCATGTGAGCTATGGTGTAGCAGACAAAATGGAATAATGCAGTTTCCTGTGGCTTTAAGGTCTTTCACTAAGTTTTTAACCAGAAAGTATCATCACTACACTCAGTTCAACTTGAGGATTTCATGTTTAGTTTGTTCATATACTGAACACCTCTTATTTATACATTTTATGTATACATAAAGTATACATTTTTAGTTACAGGGTAAATGTAAGGTGGTTTCCCCCAGTACCATAATGGACACAATTTTTTCTGTCAATGGAAAAATATAGTATTTGACCCAGGTCTGTAAACCATATAGGGAAACAGAGAAGCACAGTTTATCATTTACAATGATGTCTCTGCTCCAATGCCATGGACAGTTCTAGTATTCCTATTATTTTGCAAATAGTCATTCTAACTCAGCATAATGAACTCACCTTGTACTGCAGGTATTGGCACTGACACTAGCGTGGATGCCAGCATTGACAATGGGGTTGGTGACAGAACTTGGATTAGCTGTAGCGTTGGTCTCAGCTATGGCCTGACTGCAGATCCATTTGGTCTCATCCACCACTGTGCGTGCATGAGGCAGACAACCCACATCCCTCACCTTCATCAGCAGGTGGCGTCCTGTTTTGAGGATGTGAACTGCCTCATCATGGGAGATGGTGACAAAGCTCTGAGAGTTCACTTCCAGGATCTGGTCACCCACCTGCAACAGACCAGCTTACTTAAAAAGAAGTTCTACATGCTCATCTTCCCTAACTGTAGACAGACACAGATAGGGTAGGGCCTGAAAGATCTGCATGTAACTTAATTTCTGATAATTCTGGATGACAACCAGATGTTGTCCATGTTTTCTATATGCAAATATAAAAAGAGATCACATGTTGCCTAGAATGATGTATGGTGTTACCTGCGCATCTTTATAAATGGCCCTGGCTCCCCTGCTGGGTGGGCTCTTTAATTAACCTGCAAACACTGCTCCCCTGGTGGTTTACTTTATATGGAAAAACATTAGATGTGCTCTTTAATTGTAGAAGAACATACTGTACCTTCCTTTAACAAACTGCAGGACATGTGTTATCGCCAGAACACTGGATCATATCCAGATGGTGCGCCCATGGACTTTGCCCAGTCATTGACATAAGGCACTGACCCTCTCGAGTTTAGCTTGTTTTGGGTCTTAACTCAGCCTGTGGTGCTACTGCTGAGGCCGCAGTCAGCATGCCTGTTAGTCTGAGGCTGAAAGGAGAAGATGAAACATGTCCTGTATCCACCATGATGTCATGTTTTTGAGCAGGTTATCATTGTTTGGGACTTTAGTGCTAAAGTAATGAAAACCACGTGTCTAGCTGTAAAGCAGCTCTTACTTAAGCAGCATCTCTTTTCAGAAACACTGTCTCTGGTACTCTGGGTAATCTACAGATCTCACTGTCAGCAGTTTTTATACAGACTATTTCTTTGGCAGAAGGTTGTTCCTTTAAAACAAAATATATTTGTTGTTATTTTTGTGAGCCCCTGGAAAAATGAAGCAGTAGGTTATGAAGATAGGTGCCTGGAACTGGAACCTGGTTTCTTTGGTTGCCAAGTGGCCAAAAATCATGGAAAATTCAGGCCAAAGGTATATCTACCACTATAACAGCAACACAACACAGACCAACACACATATACTCACTGAATTTCTCTGTCTTCTCTCTGAGGTTATGTATGCACCACTATGCGTGCCATGCATCCCAATCCCTGATTCAGACAATCGTTTTTTTCTTTCTCTTTTCTCTCACAACCTCTGGCCACAGATTTAATACCTAACAAGGAGTGTGAAATCCAAGGTCGGCCCAACTTTCCCAACTGTTGTATGCAGGGTGCCACACACAGACGTATATACACACATAAACACTAATGCTGCGCTGAAGCTAATTATCCTCCTTTAGACAGCCAGACAATAGGTGAGGTCCTGACCCTTCTCAACAGTCTGTCAGAGGAGAATATCACAGATAAGACAATGCGAATGTAATTCATCAGACTGCAAGAGAGGAAAACCAATCAGTGATCACTGCTCTGTGGTCTGAGACAAAACACTCATGGCTCTTTCGTAATCAGTTTCCCTCTTCCATTTCATTATCTATAGTATTTGGGTCTTACTGTGAGAGATTGTGCAAATGTACTGCTGTTATGAAACCTTTTACATTATTCAATTTTGTTGATTTTGGCGGTCTAGTTTAAGTAGAGGATGGTTCAAGGCCAAATGTTTTTTTAAACGTATGTAATGGAGGCTTAAACCAACTAAAATCAATGGCAATGTCAGTCAGTCCCTCTGTCAGTCTGTTCAACACTTTGGTCTGGATCAATATATCTACTACTATCAACTACTAGCTAGATTGACATGAAAAATAGTATGAATATTCATGGTTCCGAGGGGTGATTCCTCGAAATATATTTCAACAAGACTAAGAGTCTACAGCCATGCTGGCAGCTCTGTGAGGCTGTACAGCAGTGTTTAGAGGTATAATGTTTACCATGTTCACGCTCTTACTTCAGCATGTTAGCATGCTAACATTTGCTAATTAGCACTAAACACAAAGTACAGCTGAGGCTGATGGGAAGGTCATTCATTTTGCGGGTATTTGGTCATAAGCCAAAGTATTGGACACGTTGAAAATTTGACCTGATGATGGCACTAAATGAAAGGTCAGGACATCATCAAAGTTATTACAATTCATTCTCTGGGGACCATGAATGTCTTTACCAAATTTCATGGCAATCCATCCAATAGTTGTAGAGATATTCTACTCTTGACCTAATTGGAGGTCCCTAGAGCAACCCAGCTGGCTTGGCGAAAAAAGTACATCTGGATTTCAATGAAATTTGCTATGGATATTCATGATAAGCATAGAATAAACCCTAGTGTTTTAAAAGATCACAAGTCTATTCCTCTAGTGCCACAATCATGCAAAAAGTCCTACAAAATCTACTGTTTTTCATTAAAATGTACTGAGTACATTCATACTTCTCAGAGGATGATCTCTTTCCATTTTGAATAATTTAGCTTTTCTCTAGTGCCATACTGAGGACTAAATGTCAAATTTGAAACTAAGATATCTCCTGATTTAATAGGCAGCTTGCTTTGCTAAGGACACTGATGCTTCCAAGGAGATAAACCCTTTGGAATTTAATGATCCATGGCATGTAGCACCCTCAGGACAATGGGATGCGTCATTATGTTTCAAACAAAGTGCTTGTCGGATTGTCGAACAGCTTCTGAAACCCCCTCCCCACTCACTAGCGGAATTGGGGGACCCCGACAATTTATTTTACTTTCCCAAACCAACAATCCAGCAACCTTCACACAGTGACTGGCAGCCAGGTGTGTGCAGTTGAGAAAGTAGGCGAGTTAAAACTAAAGCTCCCTTTTATCGGTCTTCACAGTACTCTTTGTGCCAATTTTCATTAGAACTGAGTGCAATACCATGAATGACTTTAAAGAAAACTTTCCAAACGTGTGTGCCATGAGGCCTTTGGTAATCTAATCTCGATAATTTTGAAAGAAAGGTTAGTGTATTAATTTGGCCGACAAATTCTTACAATATTAACATATAGCATCGTACTGGTTTAAGGGTCACTCAAACAATTTAGTAATGAACTTCCACAAAGTTGGGGGATTCGAGAAAGAGACATATTAAAAAAGATTGGTCAAAATCAAAGCAGCAGAGGCTGAAATCCCTAGTTCCTAGCTTATGTCAACCTCCAAAACCACTGGATCCTACATTTCCCATAATGCAATTAATGCTATCTTTTTGTCAGACACATCCTACCTGGTAACCACTCATGTCTCCAAAACACCATATGCCCACTTTGTAACACAGTTGTTCCATTAAAAATGTGTAGTGTCAAGTTCAATCAAATGTGTCCAGATGATGACATCAACAGGGTTATCTTCTCTTTCTTTGACAGAAACTCCTCCAGAGTCACAGAAGACATTGTACAACAGTTTTTACAGACTGAGTAGAACTCCTCATGACTAATAAACTGGCCTGTGTGTCAAATCAAGTGCCCCATTTAACAAGGATTGGATGCTCCAGGGAACAATGCAGAAAATAATATTTATAACATTATATAATATATAATATTATATAAACACTGGTGGTAAGCTATTACTAGTGGTCTTATATGAACAGAAGTCATAGTTTACCTAATTTGTATTCATGCCTGCATTACTAATGGTCATCTCCTTGTTTGTCATACATAATACATAATGCTGGTTTTAGGTCCTGTAAAAGATGATTATTTGAGGATTCAATAATCCTATCTCCCGGAAGCAATATAGCCAAATGAGATTCAAGCTGATTTACCAATAGAGAGTTGTATTATGTCAGTTAGTGGTCAACAGAATTTATGTTAAACATAATAAATGTATAATTGGGCCTGTTTATAAAGACTGAGATAGAGAAGGATGCAGAAAGATTCAGGAAAACACAAGGGAGTGCAGAAAAACAGCTTAAACTGTATTGCAGCAGGACAAATAGAGGCAGAAATTAGTTATTGACTTCCCTCCTTCTCACCTCCCTGCACCACCATGATTATGTGAAGGCGATGCAGCTTCAATGAAATTCCAAGAGTGAGCCCTCTGAGGATAAGAGAAACCATGATTTACATATTTTGTTCATGATTATTCACAAAGAAGGACATGCATATAAAATACTGGCTGTAGGGGATCAAGACATTTTCCCTTTACCCTCTTTGGCTGGAATTAGCTTCTGTATAAACATTATAAACAATTAGTACAATCAAAATGATATTGATTATTAATTATATTGAATGCTAAGAAATAGCCTTCTTGCCACTCTCAATTGACATCCATGACCAGGGCAATATATTATCCCCTCCATCTGTGTCCACTCTCACCTTCTCCCTGCTGTAATGATTTACAAGTTCAGTTTCATTGATCAGTCGTGTGAAATAAAGTGTGTGCGTGCGGAGTGCTGGAAGTGCAATGTAATTGTCCTTTTCACAGAGAGAGGGCAAACTGCTATTTTCAGCGGCACAAGCAGTTTGCTGGCCTGCAGTGGCCTCCAGGTGGTTACAGAGAGAAGAGAGTGGCTGATAATGACACAGGAACCTTTCAACACAAGGTGTTAAAGGAACATACCATGATCAGCCTAAGCTCTTTCAGGATCAGTTTTGGGCCACTTTTGTCCCCTCCAAACCACCTCCACCACTGTATCCCACTATAGGGTCCGAGCTGTGCACTGCACAAAAATAGTATAACAAACCACTCCCTCCCTTCCTGATTTTTATTAGTGATTTTTTGCACCTCCAGTTTTGCCCATGCAAAGCAACGACAGCATTTGTTGTTTGTTCAAACACTATCTGACAAGCGACCTCTTGTGATTGTGCAAATATGACTAACACTGTGTCTACAGGGCTTACAACCTCCACATTGAGACTGAAATAATTAATTGGCTATCATTTTCCCTTTTCTAAGGGTGGTGGCCCAAGGTGAAATCAATGAAAGTAAAATTCTGTTACTCAGTATAAATACTGACTGTCTCTGATGGCCGGAAGTTGAGTCCAATCACTCTACTTCATCTTTTGTACCAATTAATGTGTTTATGATGCATATTATGGTGCCCTTTGGTATCTTAAGGCATTTATGCTACAAGAGTTTGTGGGTTACATTTTAATTCTCATTCTTTTGATCTTGATTTGTTGAAAAAGTGACAGCCCTATTTTGTTATAATTCCCAAAACTTTATCAATGAATTGGGAGGAAATGTGGGGATTTGGCTATATGTGCGTAAACAAGACCCAAAGCGTATTTTTACACTTACACTGGTCTTTTTTCTGCTGTTTTACCTGCATAACCACAGTGGTTGTGTGTTGGGTTCTGAGCACTGCCAAATTGCAAGTGACCTAAACTCAATACTGTGCCTGAACGCATCCTGTGTAGACACAGATAGAGGACTGAAACTGCTGCTGCTGCTCTGCTAACATGCTGCTCACATTACACTTGTAAACAGTGATCATAATACTTCATTCACACAAACCACATAATCAACTTCTTTATCAATGAAAGATTTATTCAGCTAACTAACTACACACACAACTAATAACTACGGACATACAAATGAATGAAAAAATGAAAAAACTGTGAATGAGCAATGAATACAGCAACAGACAATTAATGAATGAATGAGGATCACAGTATAGGCTCCCTGTAAAGTCTCAGGATGAGTGGCAGACAAGAACCCAAAAGCACAACACAGAAGTAGGTAATGTAGTGTAACCCTTCTCTTTACAACACAGTATAATTATCAATAGATAATCCACCTTGCAGTATACTAAATTAAGATAGGCCAATCAGAAGACTCTCAGTTGTCTCAAGGAGTGAATGAGTCACAGCAATGCATTTGGTTATAAAACAGACATTTATTGCCAACAACATATAATGCCAAAAATAATAAATAAAAGAAATTGTCCTCTACAGCAATATGCTGCTCTCTGAAGCTTACAATACAATCACAGTTCAATATATTCCTTAAGTGTAATATTCATCTCTTCTTCTAGTCCACTGTATTCTACCCTGGTAGTATGCGTGTTTTGTGAGATGTACAAAATATTCCGTTTTTTACCCTTATTCTGAAGAAGACAATATTCCCACTAAGCTGTTTACATGGCTAATGAAAATGAATAGTCCACTAATATTCCTGTTTACATGCAGCCGTGGAGACTCCAGCTGTGTTTGACAGGGGTCGATGCCGTAACATGTCGTTTATCACTGGAAAAGTGGAACGGCTGGAGCCACTTGAGCCATTTTGCTTCTTTGTGTCGGCGTTGTGATATTTGCCCATATCCAGAAACCAGTTGATATCCAAGTCCTTCATCATGTTTAACATTAGGTGTGTTTCTCCTTCTCTTTTCTTTTGTGCATGCATCTCTACCCCAGCCTGGCAAACTTTTGGCAAACTTTTGGTTTGTTTACAACGTACAGAGCTGACCGTAAACAGGCAAGAGGCCGTGCTGATAGCTAGTGTTTCCCTCAGAACACACATCAGCATGAGTGTATTTTTGTCGATGTGAAAAAGCATCATGGGACATGTGTTAGCTGCGTCTTGTCAGAGTTAGATATACTGACTGGCTGTAATCCACTGCGAAATAAAGGGCCAATATTCACTCAGATATCTGTCTAATCTAACACCAGCAGTTTCAGTTCTTCCTACTCTGATGCTCTTTTTATGGAGAAAGAAGCCCACTGTGCTCTGTTGCCTGTCAAGGACACATTCCAGTGCATTGGACATGACAGGCCAATCTGTGGCTCGACCCCCGGCAAGAGAGGGGCTGACTCTAATTAAAGATCAAGTTGTAGCATGAGATACTGGGATGGAGTACACACACACACACACACACACACACACACACACACACACACACACACAAAGACTTAAAAAAAGTTATGTCTTGAATAAAGGAGATCTGTCCTGAGAGGCAGAATTTAAACAATAGTGAAATATAATATTCAGAGTAACAAAATATTTCTCATCCAAACCACTGTGTGAAATAGTACTCAACAATACAAACACTGAATTAAATGTTTTTGTCTTCATATTTCTAATCTTTTGTCAAGGCAGCCTCTCCAAGGTTAGAAAACAGCCTTTAATTGAATGGATTTAGAGCAGATTTATATCACTTTCTAATGGATATGGCTGAGCGTTTCACTCTCTTAAAGTAATGAATGGGCAACACCAAGTGTCACTGTGTTGCACTGATATAAATGAGTAATGTGACTTTCAGCTGGGCCTATTCACAATCACAATTTCAAACTGTGTACAAGGGTACACTGCTGCTTTCAGCTTTATAACAACAAAACTATAAATCTTAACAAATTATTTAATCTGACACTCTGTCCTAAAATGAACCAAGTGAAAAGATATTTACAATATGCTAAAGTTATATTGTATTCACAATGCTAATTAATGTGTTTCAAGACCTTCCTTAAATCAAGAACTTTATATTAGTCTGGCTTGTAGTATTTGGCGTTTTGGCCTATAGATGATGCAGAGTGTTCAGAAAGGGTTCATCCTCTGGGAAACATGATTGTACTCAGTAAATTCTGTGGCAATCTGGCCATCAGATTTTGATACAGCATTTTTTGTGTACAAGCAGGAATTTTAGCCCGACAGTGGCACTATACTAAAGGACAGGAGGACGAGGGGGCCACCAAAGACATTCAGAATCAAACAAACTAGGTAGTAGAATACATCTAAAACAAGTGTTTATACGTGTCCCAACGGGCCACGCTCAAAGGTGGGGGGAGATGCCATGAATCGTACAAATGGGGACGACTGAAGTAGTTCTGTGAAGAATGACAAAAGAGAGAAAAGTTCAAACCCTGTCCAATTTCACACCTCCACAAACCTGGTCAATCACTGCACAAAGTGCGTATGATTCTCAGATTGTCTGTTTAGGAGAGTTCTGTCTAAGCAAAGGGGCTTTGAGACACTGTTAGGCTGCATTCAGACAGAATCAGGTGTTGTGGCGAAAACGCCGGTCCTCCCATTCATTTGAACAGGGGTACTGCGTCTAGGCGGCGGTGGTGGGGGGCACAGGGGGTGCCAAAAAAAAACAGAATTAACTTGTAACCATGTAGCATTGTAGCATTCCGCTGTTTACTGTAGCATTCCGCTGTTTACTGTAGCATTCCGCTGTTTACTGTAGCATTCCGCTGTTTACAGAGCAATGGTGAAGATGGAAGAGAGAATGATCGATCGGTGCCATGATGACTGTACATCAGCTGTTCGACCCTGCCACAACGGAATACAAAGATGTTAATCGCCATGCAGTCGCTTGCCGTTGTACCGCTCTTCAAGCTGGGATTGCTGGTGAGTTTGTGACACTCCCACACCACCGCACAACCGTGCGCTAACCACTGCAATGCCTGATTCTGTCTGAATGCAGCCTTAGACGATCCATTTTTAAAATGAAACTGTTGATAGAGCAGTATCAGAACTGTAGTTCAAAATAAATGTGTAATCTAAAAAAATCGACATATGTTCATCAAATGAAATGTTATATCACAGCCATCATAGAAAAGCATAAATTGGTGTTACTCTTAATAGTAGTCTAAGTAGTATCAAACTGATGTATTTGAATGAAAAATGCCTTACATTTGCTTTGTGATGATGACCTGCTGCAGTGTCTAGCCAACCCTCCATCTTATTTACTGCCACAACACTGGCAGACAGGGAGGGAGGGATGGTTTTCCAGGAAAGGATATACAGCCTCTTTTTCCGCCTGCTGCTCCCACTCTAATGGCAGGATCACTCAATCTGATGCATCTAGACCACCACACACACACACATACTGTAAGGATGGACAGCAGCTCTCGTCCACAAACAATGAATGGCTGCAGACAGCACATCTGTGAGAATTGGAAAGGTGAAGAGAAAACATCCACTGTATTTCTTTTTAAAAATGCCTCCTCTCTTTCACCCTCTCTACTCTCTCCCTTTTTCCTGCTTTCACATTTTCTGTCATAGCATATCAAAAGTTCCAGTTCTGCAGCATGACCAGCCAAAAAAAAAAGAAGTACCTCTTCATCTCTCTCTGTCAAAGAAACTGAGAAATGTCACACTGCATCTTTCAAGGGTCAACATTTGAATTTTTAGACTGCCTTTCAAGCTCTGCTTTTTTAATCTCCTTTCTCTCAGTGTAAGGCTATTTTTTTCCAGGTGTCCCAATTGGTTTGAACTAGTAAGGAATCAAATCGAAAATGAGATGTTTTATTTTTATCCCCAAGTAGGACACAGTGTGATATTATCATGAAAGCCATATTGAGGTTTCAGCCATATTGTTTACAGGTAGGAAACACTGGCGTCTGTTCTTCTTGCCTGAGGCAGGTTGAAAAATAGCACAGAGTTGGAGTGGCCTGCTTGTTGAGGCAGAAAGCTGACCTAAAAGCACACAGCAGAGATTTAGCATGGCTAATAAAGCATTTTTGCAGGCCTGTCCTGGCAGTAATGTCAGCTGCCTGACTGAGTGTGACTGTAAGGCAGGTAGCAGATGTTAGCAATGCTAAGCAGTCTAATAGGGAACAGGTAGCAGGAATGCTAACAGGTTCATCAGAATCAGGGAGCAGATGTTAGCAGTGACAGCTGGCACAGTGTTGGAAATCTTCACGTCAACAACTCATTTAATCCATGACTAAGACTTAAATGACCATCACAGAGTTTCAGGGTGTTCTACCTCAATCAAATAAACTTTACATGGCTGCTGACCTTTTAGATTTTTTTGAAAGTGTTTTCCTACATTTAATTTCCACTTAGTATGAAAATCAGTCCAGAACTTGTCTTAAGTAGGTTAGCTATCACAGTGACCATCACGTCTGCTTTTATTTTTGTCAAGTTTTAGGCAGTGCAGAGTTTCCAAATCAGTCTGCACTTACAATTGCATTACTACACAACAGTAATGTAGCTTTGACAACAAAGAGACAAAGTAGACGTAATGTACATTGTGATGGATTACAATATCTCAAGCTAGCTTCAATCTCTGTAAATGAATTCACATAGTACCGAAATGAATAGAAAACAAATGGATGCTTAGAAAGAGGGAAAACCACCATGTTATATTTGGAAAGTAGATGGTAGTTTACAGCATTTAAAAATACTGGTATGGTTCACAAAGTTTTTTCTTTAAAAAGTGGAAAATCAATCAGTATGATGAGACTATTTCAATCATTTTCACTGCAAATCAGCTGCTTTGTGCAGAGTTTAAATGAAATTGCATTGTGTAGGTTGCGTAGGTCACTCAGAACCTTTTTAGCCACGCTAGGCTATAGCAGATCAGACAGTTTGTTAGACTGAAATATCTAATATAACAATTGGATGGATTGCCATAAAATTTGGTATAGATATTTGTGGTTCCCAGAGGATGAATTGGAATAACTTGGTGACCCCCTGATTTTTCCTCTAGCTACATCATCAAGTTGTCCAATAATTGGATTATCACTTAATGCCTGCAAATCTAATGGTATTCCTCATCAGCTGTACTGTACTTAGTTTTAATTTGCAAAAAGGATTTAGCATGCTAATATCCTGACCATGGTATACATTACTAAACTTCAGCACACTAACATTTTCACTGTGAGCCAGTTAGCATGCTCACATTAGCATTTAGCTCAAGGCGCCTCACACAGAAAGCGTTTCACATGTGTTTTTCAGTCGTCCGTGTCGCACGTGTCTGAGAGAACAATACGTTTATTTTAATCAATAACGCTGTAAAGCCAAAGCATATTTTTACACTTCAAGTCTACTTTCTTCTGTTTTATGCGCGTGAAAACAGTGACTGTGTATTGGGCTCTGAGCCCTCTCTGTCATAACTTCTCTAAAGTTTAAGATTCAGGCAATACTGTGCCTGATTGCACACTGTGTAGACACGGATGGAGGACTGGAGCTGCTGCTCTGCTGACATGTTGCTCATGCTACCCCTCCTGTGTAGACACAGTATTAGTCTTGTTAAGATTTGAAGGCTTAATATGGCTATGATTTGGTTTAAAGTCTGATCAGAATTAGTCAGTGTGAAAAACAAACATGCATATTTCATGTCCATATTGTACACTGTACTTTTTCCAAATGTAATAAAGTAAAAAAAAAGTAATAATTAAAGGGAGGATTCAGTGTTGCAAGTCCTCTGGAAGCACTGATCAGAATTAGTCCCAACATTTTAGTTGATGTAGGAATGTACTGGCCAAACATAGTGGTGGAGACTAGGGCATAACCGAGCATTCTTTGGGGGGGTCATGTCCCCGCCAATACTGAGACACTACCAACATGTCCCCCCCAATATCCAGTAGAAAATATGTTAAATATGTCCTCCTTTTATGAACCTTGTCAACAGATCTGTTTCTTGGTATTTCTTATTTGTTTTCAATTTACTTTTGTTTGTTAAGGAAAACACAAGTGTCTGACTAGCTAAACAGCAGGATTACATTAAAGTTAATAAAACTAGCAACACAATCAGGATTTTCAGTGTATCAAATTAAAATGATCAACATCATCATTCAATGTTCTTTAGGTAAAATAATAATATGTGGTCACACTGCAGGGTGGGTACAACCTGGAGTAATTTATTCTTATAGGTAACTTCAGGTAATGATCCTTTGCAACCATCTCAAAGATCTCAGTTCTCATTAGATGTTGGACAGGTTTTGTGGTGTAATATAACAATGCTTTCATGACTGATATCAAGGTTTCAATTGGGGTACCTTTAGTGCACCAGCATCTGCAGCAGATCCAGGGTCCACTCCAGTGATGTAGATCCCCAGTCCATACTCAGCACCACCCCTGATCATTAGGCCCAGAGAGCGACCATCGTCCATATTCAGTTTCACCTATAGGGGATACATGACATTCAGATCCCTCAGTGTTGTCAATAAAACAAACTATTCAGTGTAAGAATGGTGCAACAACATGAAGCATGCTGTAAGGCAGCCACAGGGGTCATATTTTGGAGTCTCAGTGTGGACTTGGGAGAAAAGATGCAGCAGAGTGTGTCAGTAATAATCAATGCAGTTTGGTGTCACTGTTACTGTTTTGAACTTGCATGTCAACGATAAGACAAACATTGTTGTTTAGTGGCTTTACCAAGCAAAGTATGCATGTCAAAATGCCTTTCCAAACTGTTTTATGTTGGTCAGTTTCACTGTGATATGAATCCCTTCAGCAAAAAAGGTTTTTAAAAAACCTGTCATGATGCAAACTTATGCAAACTCCTCAGGTTCAAGTAGGTGTTGGGCTCCACCAAGGTTGTGCCTTGTCACCGATTCTGTTTGTGATTTTTTTGGACAGAATCTCTAAACACAGCCGAAGGGTAGAGAGGGTCTCGTATGACTGACACAAAAAACAGAGATTGCAGAGGATGTGGGATGGTTTGCAGCTGATTGTGAAGGGTTTGGGATGAGAATCAGCATCTTCAAATCTGAGACCATGTTACCCTGCCGGAAAATGGTGAATTACTCACTCTGGGTTAAGAGTGAGTTTCTGCCCAAAGTGAAGACGTTTAAGTTCCTCAGGGTCTTGCTCACGAGTGAGGGGAAGCTGGAATGCGAGATCGTTAGGTGGATTGGTGCGGCGTCTGCATTAATGCAGGCATTGTACCGGGCCGTTGTGTTGAACAGCGAGCTGAGCCTGAAAGTGAAGGTCTCAATTTATCAGTCAATCTATGTTCCAACCCTCACCTATGGTCAATACCCTCACCTTTGGGTAATGAGGGATACGTCTGGGCTACCTTGTTGAGCCTGCTGTGACCATAATCTGTACCTGGATAAATGGGTACAAGACGGAGGATAAATGGATGGATGGATAAATAGCACCAATAATACATGACTCTAGACTTGGAGAATTAACACACAAGCAACTCAGAACAAATCAATTTTCACCCTGTTGTCTCCTTTTCTCTACCACAATTGTACTATGATGTAAAATGAATTGTGCCGGTAATTAATTGAGGCAATTATAGTTGTGTGGATGTTCTGCACCTCATAATACATAAGGATGTTAGTTTCCTCCTGGGAGAAGCTTTTCCAGCAGAGCCACTCTGGAGTGTTCTCTGCCTCCACCAAATTGTCAGAGTGCTGCAGCACAGAGTGCACTGCCTTTAATGGGAAGGAGAAGGGGTGATTGGATTGGTCATGATTGAAGCCAGGGACATCACGCCTCGTACTCCACCACTGTTTTGAAACTGCATCACAGGAGCACAGCGTCCTTCTGACTCAGTATTACCAACACCAAGTGCTCCATACACTCCCACTGAGCACCTTTGATCATGTGCCACTGATTTCGATTCACTGAATGATTTTAGGAAAATTCTCTTTGCAATATGTCATGTAAAATAAGTAAACACTAATAATAGTGTGTCATTTAGGGCAGGAGGATAATTGACCAAGGATAATTCATATATGAACTTGCATATATTATTTCGTAATGGAGACACAGATTGTACAATACTTTACTCATATTATAATGTAGATATACAGTAAATCGAGCTGTGTATAGGGTCCACTTTTTGCACATTGTATTATGCCACAAAACAACATTTAATTGGGAGGGTTAGTTCAGTACGTTCAGTACCCCATTTAAAAATTAAAAACTTAAGAAGACAATATAAATACCATAAACTAATAAAAACAAAATATTGGTGAATAAAAAGGGAATAAAGGAAAACTCAAAATAAACAGTGTAATAACTTTACTGTATTACTATTTTCTAATTACTATGATTATTATTATACACCAATATACCAAGGAAAATTCCTTAATAATAAACCTGATTCTCATTCTGGTTTTACTAATGGCCACAGGAAAAACTAAAAAATAACAGTAATATAACATAATTTATTCAGTTGATCTTAATTTATTGCTGTGACTACATTAACTTACATTAACTGCCACTTTGCAGCACAACAAGCTGAAAACACAACATCTGACATATTATCTCAAACAGTTGTCTATTTACACATCCAGCAGATACACAACACCATTAGCTTTCATTTGGAGTCGTGTTTCTGTTCTTACGAATGTAAAACCAATATTCACTCTCCTTTTAGCTCTTCTTTGGTCTCCACCAACTCCTGAGGGAAATATCTGACTCCACTGTGTTCACCAGCTAGTTGCTAACTTTGTTGTCTGCTGTTCAGTGATGGACAGGTAGTGTACAGTGGGTTTATCTGCTGCCTGCTGCCGCTGGAAACCAAGTAGATGAAAACAGAGTTTGTGGGCCATAAACCAAAATAATGAGCTACCAAAGGCTAAACAGCTCTGTAGAGCTTGGTGATAATTATCTGTGGGTTTGTCCCTTCACAATACATATAGTCACTTGATCTATTGGTAATATTGAAAATATTGATCAGTGCAGCTTTAAGAAGAAAAGATACTCTTTGCATTCCTAATTCGTTATTTGTTGCATTGCTATTTAATTCAAACCATGTTTTCACAAAATGAGGCTTAAATTAAATAAATGGCTGAACTTCTAAAGCCACTATTAGAGATTTCTTTTAGCTAGAAGTTAAATTTAACTATCACAAAGTGATAAAGATGGGAATTTAACAATTGTGAAATTCTAGATTCACACAAAAAGCCTCCTTACAGATGGGAGGACTTGCAGGGTAACTTAGCTCTATAATTCTCACACAAGAGAACAGTTCCAATGGACATGATTCATAAAACAGAGAGCTGGCATTTTGCCTCTGGTGTAGTAACAGCTTCTCAGGCCTCAGTCCAGAAACTATGCTTCTCACACTTTAATTAGTTATCTTCCAGGTCATCCAAGCTCATCTGAATATAAGCAAATATAAGCAGTTTTCTGAAGTATCCTCTTTCTCCCCTGCTGTACCAACATTTAATACAGCAGACGTAAATCAGCTCCTGAGCAGCTTTTTGACTGATCACCCATCAACTGAGCCCCATTCAAATTTGCAGAGCTGTGCAGAGCTGCCTTCAGAGGTACTAGCTTGCTTGACTGTCTGCATGAAGCTACTTATGCAGCAGTTTTAGCCATTGAGCTGCTATGTTTGAATGCATCCTACAGTGGCAGTGGGGACATCGATTTCCAGTCTCCCCTTCCCCTTTCTCCAGAAAACTGTCTAGAAATTAGGTAATTTGACCCTTGTTTTAGCCACTTAAAGCGACACTGGTCTGCCTCAGTGGACCATTGATCCCACGAGAAGAGTAGACTCAAGGATAGTGTCTAAGTGTTAATGTAATTACCATGAAGACCAGAGTAAACTGGAATCAATCTCTGTTGGACTGATCCAGTTTTCCCGATCCAGGTCATGGGTGGAGCTCTGTATGAACAATGCTGAACCCTATTTATATAGACTAACTTTAAGGCCTAATAGCTCCACTGCTGAGTTCTTAAACTTTTCTAACCCAAATTTAATACTTTCACTGTCACCCTGTAGAAACCAGGTTCATTAAAACACACTTAAAAATAAAAGTGGGAGTCATCACAAACAGGCTCTTGATTAATGTTGGTCCTCAAATAGACTCAAGACACATAGCTCACATTGCTAATACTATACTTTTACACCACATGAAACAGGAAGTTAATTTTCAAAATGCTATACAGCCATTTTTGTTTCAAATTTCTAAAACAACCATTTTGTCAAACAAGGACTGTACAGTAATTATGTACTGGCTTGTACAAAACTCACAGTTAGAAGACTTAGCCATGTTGGAATGGAATTTTTCTTGTGGAGTCCCCTTCCCTTTTCAAGGTGGTATCATTTTTGTTTGGTGCAGACCTGGCTGCCATTAGGGCAAAGCCCCCCCTGAAATTCCCACGCTGTATCCCAATGGCCCTATCAGCTCATGATGTCTGTTACTTTGTAGTTTATAAAGCAGAATCTGCAAGCCAGTTCAGGCAGTCAACTGAAGCCAGCGGCTACACTAACATGGCACTACACTCACTGCGACATATATCTAATGCACCCTTTTAATCATGCCGCTGTACTCAAGCCATCAGTGCTTGTCCCACTCTTTTGCCGCTGTTCATAAAGTATGTCAAAGTCCCACCTCCACTCCAGCATCCACCTTTTGGCTCTGAATCCACTTTCCCCTATTTGGAATTATTATTGCCACTCTCCACTCCCTGCTGGGCTGAGCTTGGTGTTTCCTTGTGGGGAGTGATGAGGTCTAGACGCCAAATACCAATGCTGTACAAATTGTATTCTACATTCACCTAATAATCTATTCAACATGAGATGACTGACTGTAATCTTGTCTCCTAGAAATTATGTTTATTTGCTACTAATTTGAAACAGCAAATATGTTTTGGGAGAAATATAATGCTGTCACAATTCCATTCCATTTTCATCTACATAATTAAGAAAGGTTTTTAATGAACAACAAAATGTTAATACTTTAATTAGCAAAACACTGGCTCCTTGCAATGCACCTAAAGCAGGATTACCATTTTTTATTTATTTATGCTTTTATGTGTTATATGTTTAGGCACTCAAATTGTTGGTTAAGGCTAGGAAAAGATAGTCATCTTGGTTAAATATTAAAAAAAGACAACACTGATTTGAAGCACAAGACAGGACGTGTTCATTAACAAAGTGCTTTTGTTGTCTAGGCCTATCCACTGAGGATGCAAACCCTGTGCTTCGTACAGCTGCCATCCACCCTAACCACCTCCTTACATCTTACATGTGGAACAGAAATGTAGCACTTTCTTCACTGGAAAAAAGGTTGTCAGTGAACATAATCCAGGCAGCAATTACGTTTCTTGCTAAATGTATTTGGCAAAACAAATCAGTAGTATTACAGTATAAACATTTATAGAAGACAGGTTGCCGACTGAAATATGGTAACATACTAGTTTTCAAGAATGGATTGTTTTTGCCACAGATGTAACTTACAGACTGCTTATTGATGATCATTTGCATCATTAAGCTTATTATTACCTTATATTTGATGTTTGACCCATTTTTTTACTCTCACACTAAAGATACACAGGAATGCCCCCACACTGTAATACAACATTGGCTCCCTGCTAACTGTTTTCATTTTAAAACTCAGCTGTGAACTGTGTTGAGTTTCAAAGCATCAACCAAAGATCGATGTTACTGGTAAACAGGTTACTTTACTGCAGTTTTGTCACATTTACATAAGTAGGAGATTGTCTATACAGTTTTTTTTACATTCCTGTTGTGGTGTAAGATGGCTTATTTTTAGTAAGCATTTTATTTTCACCAAAGAGATCAGTGTGTAATGGTGAATGGTGATCTATCCAGTCAGAAAGCATGGTAACAGGTGTATTTTTCAGATGACTCAATCTGAGTAAATCTTCTCTTGGGGAGCAGTCACAGTCACAGGCCTGTGGTGGGTGACTTTGTTGTAGGATGAGTCTGTCTTCCAAAATGTCATAACACCAAAGGTCATGATGACTGTTCTCAGAGAGCCATACCACACCTGAACTGACATGACAAGGAGGACAATTACAGAAACCTCTGTATCATCCTTTTGAATCTGACATGCCGTTTCAAAAACCCAGTGAACTGAAAGCAAACAGTAACTTTGCTTTCAGAGAAAAGTACTCCCTTTTAAAGTCTGCACTTATGTGTCTGTGGTTCAGATGATTTATTAATTTTGAATTATCATCGAATTGATGCAATGCACCACATCTACTACAACTGCCATACATACTGGACCTTTTTTCTCTTGTACTACCACCACACCCACATTATTCTTACCGTCCTCTCTTCCATACCATGCCATTGCCTCTGGTTGGCCTCCAGGCTGTCGGGCGGCGGGGAGACGCTCCGGCCCTGAGGGTCCACCCAGCTGTACACGTGGTTGGTGATGTAACCTCCAGGGATCCGGCCCATAGAACACACTGACATGGCCAGCGTCTTGCATCCCTTCAGCACCTGCATCAGCAGAGGAGGGTGAGGTTGTGAAAGTGCTACATACAGCAGACCTCATGACCCACACACTATCATGTTATGGCCAAATTAACCTAACAAAACCAATAAATATCTGTCATAAATATGTCTTTTATGGCAGAGAATTTTGTGTCTTTTACACAAGGATATAAAGGATCTGCGTGCTGGTATAATTTCTTGGAATTCCAGAAATGCAGAGAAGACAATAACACGAGTATCTATATTTAAGCTTTTTGATTCTAATATGCACAATGTGTCAGAAAATCAATTCTATTTCGATTTCATCCATATTTTGAATGTCATGTTTTGGCCATGGATGATTTCAAAAAAGAAGATCCAGGCTTTAATATCTTCTTAATATCTTCCCCTTCAACCCAACCGGTCGAGGCAGATGACCGCCCACCTAGAGCCTGGTTCTGCTCGAGGTTTCTACCTGTTAAAGGGAGTTTTTCCTTGTCACTGTCGCAATAGTGCTGCTCATGGTGGGAATTGTTGGGTCTCTGTAAATATAAAGAGTCGGTCTAGACCTGCTCTACTCGAAAAAGTGCCCTGAGATAACTTTGTTATGATATGGCGCTATATAAATAAAACTGAACTGAATCTCCTAATATCTCTATAAGACCAACTTAAGATGATACTATAGCTAGTATGCAAAGTATATGATACCTACACGTTTTTTAAATTCTTTCTTTCTATGATATCTGCACATGGCAACTATTGTATGGTCAAGGTTAGGGAAAGATTGTAGTTACAGTTTGAAGACAGCAAGCATTAACTGTTCAATCTCCCGCATGAAAGTCGGATGTGCTACATGCCCATCACCACCCTGACTTACACACCCTTACTTTCTGCCTTGCAACATAAAGGACACTTCCTTCCTGCGCTGGCACAAAACATTGTAACCCTATCAGTAGACACTAACACTGATATTGGACAACTTTGCAAAACCCAGTGTTGGGATGAGTAGGTGGTCAATATTATTAGGTTCTCTTTCATTTTTTTTTTTTTTGGCTGGCTAGTAGCAAGCAGGGCTTATCAACTTGAGTCTATCAAGTACTCATGCTTAGCAGCATTGGAAAGTGTTTGACTTTGTTGAGCTATGGTTGGACTGAGAGAGACCTCCTCATCTTTTGCTGAGAACTATTAAGCCGACTACCTCCAGATTTGTTTCCTTTTCAGACCAACCACAAAACAACAAAACTTGAACATGAGCGTCTTTGAGGAAATGCCCTTTGGGCTGGCCACTCGTGGAGCTTGTGCTTGGGCTAGCTGCTGATGCTGACTCTAGGTAAGCTCCAAACAACCCACTGCCAGCCTTTGCTTTCTTTCCTTTAATCATCACAATTTTCTTTCACACCCATTTTATGTTAGAGTGTTCATAGCCTGGACACAGCCAACTGCCAGTCATTCTCGTAACACCAGATGAAAATGATTCCTTTCTACAATATGTGCGCATGTTAACTACAGTACGGTTAAGGTTAGAAGAAGCCTTATTTCGAACGTAATTCCTAGGATAGTGGGCTGGTCCAGGCTAGCACGCAAACAATATCTGCACCCATAATCCTCTGGCACCAGCTTTTTTTCCAGCAGATATGACTATTATTTGTTCTTATTTGATCTAGGGGTATTACACCAAACAGTGACTCTCCTGTCTGTTGGCGCACTGTGTTGAACCTTTGTCTGGTGTTGAATTACTGCACCCTTTCATCATTTCTCCTTGAGTGATTTCATACTCCTTTCAGCTCCGTTATTTAAAGCAAAGCTTCCTTGCCTTGTGCATCTGCTTTCACATCATTTAGTTGTTTTATGAGAGAGGGACAGAATTAGCAGAGGCTTTGAGGCCACGGCTCTGACTACCACTGTGACTCACACAGGCGCTGGCGGAGACACAGCAAAGACACCAGGAAACAGAGAGAAAGAGGGTCAGAGTCAGGTCTTATAAGGAGATTCCTCTCCGGTCCTCATTTCGTCAATGAAAACTAGGATGAAATATAATTGGTGACCTTTCCCCATGACAAAAATGAGACTCAAACTAAATAAAAGTAATCTTTGAAAACAAAAAAACATGATGAAATGTTTGAAGATGAAAGAATGGAAAGGAATGGAATTAATTACTTTCATAATGCAATCTTACCCAAAGACATGCTTACATCAGTGGAATCGTTGTATGCTCCTGATTACTAAAACAGTGCCTTCTGTTGACTTAGATGCTTGATCTGTTGCACTAATATCTTGCATTTTAGTAATGTTGCGTCTCTGCCCGTAATGTAAGCTAACGTTGGCAGTTCTTGGAAGGAAAAAAAATGGCAGACTTATGGACTAAATTAATTTACAATCTCACTGAAAATGAGACAATAGCAGCAACAAAACAGCTGGGAAAAACCACGAGAACATGCAGGTCTGCACGCTGACATTTTTTAAAACGTAAGCTAACGTTAACGTAATTTTCCAAGGGCTTCGGATGGAGATGGTTACTTTCAGTCTGCTATCTTCAGTTTTTATAGGCTATCTGTATTAATGAGTGCAGGATTATTGTAAGCTGACCATTTAATTCACTTACTGTAGATGTTTGCTAAAGCAATATTACTGAGTTAATGTTAGGCAACGTTTTATCTGCTTGTCTCAAGTTGGACCCAGACAGTATCTTAGTGAAAGCTTTAGTGAATCTAGCTTCTAAATGATCACCCTGCTCTGCTGCAATAATGCCATTTAACAGGCAGTTTGGGAATGACAACTGGAGTTACTATGGGGAGTGACACGAACACTGTCTTTAATTTCTTTTTTTTTTCTTTTTTGACTAAGACTAAACTAAAACTATGCCTGATTTAACAGTGTTCCTCTCTGACCATCGCTAATGTCTTGAAACCTCCAGTGGATGGAGGTTTGTGTCCCACAATTTCAGAGACTTTTTGCTTTCCATTTTTTAAATCTAATCCAGTAGAGACACATCATATACTTTACACTGTCTCCCATGTTTCCAAACAATGTGGCTCAAAAACAAAGGGTCTGGAGGATGTATCTTTGCACTATTTTTAGTCAGTGTTTATCTGAAAACAAGTGCTGACATTTCCGCCTACACTATCTGCATCAACGTGAACACATTTGGCAGTTTCTGAGACATGAAAGCTGCTTACTTTTTGCCATTTTTCTGTCTCTGTTTCTTTCACTGTCCATTTTGTTTCTGTTCATTCCTGTTTTTGGCTGTTTTCTGACACTCCATAGGAACGTGCAATGAGTGATCCTGTTAGGGCAGAGTGACTCGCTGAGGGACAACATGAAACAGGCTGCTGTAGCAGGGGTCAGAGTTGAGATGGTTCTGCTGCAGGATGGTCCCTGTAGACATTAGGGCAATGTGCCACCCTGGTTTTAGAGTTTCTTTCTTATCCTCTGCAACTGTCTGCCGTTGGGGTTTCATTGTCCCAGAAACCAAGAAAATCATTTTGGATAACTCGCATAGATTTAAAAAGCATCTGGAGTCTGCAGCTGTCATTTAGAGTTTCATGTGATTCATGAAGTTCTCACTGCCAGAATATCAGAGATAACCACTGCCCTAATCACTGATCCTGAAACCCCAGACAAGACTTCAGACCACAACAGCCACATACCTTTTCAGCAACCCTGACTTCCAACATGGTTCACTTTTTTAGAAAGACAGATGAAACAAACCCTTAATGAAAGTTTGAAGGAAGTAACACATGCTAATGGAACAGCAGCTTGCCCAGATGTGAACTCATGTCACATGTATGAGAATGTCACTGCTCAATTTAACTAATGTATTTTTGCTAATGATATTTTATGACCTTTTTAAGCAGAAAACCCTAACCAGGGTAAGGATAGGGGTCGAAATTAGCGTTGGCTAGAAATCCTAACTTATCGGTAACATGTTTTTTTGTAACTTGTTGCAATATTTTCTTGCATTGTCCCTGAGAAATAAACTAATAAATAAAAATCTGGAGTAACAAATATGTGAGATGTGGTTGAAAGCTAGGAGGACCTTGAATTCAGACTGTTATGTTCCCTAACACATAACAGGAACGGAACACACAAGCACGACGCGTTAATAATCAGGTAAATCCAAAAGGTTTAATCCGGTAAACAGACAAGGGCCAAAACACCAATACATCAGTCATAGTAAGGCAAACTTAACAGACAGGGATCAGGCTGAGAACCAGAGTCCATGGAATCAGGTAACAAATGCTGGCAAGCTTACTGTAGTGCAAAAGACAATCTGGCAACTGGGTAAAGGAAGCAGCCGATATATGAGGCTGGATCTAATCAGAAGGAAAGGGAAGCAGGTGGGTGATTGGGTGAAGCAGGCCAGGTGAGGGAAAGGGGTTACTGGAGAGCAAGAGGGAGTGGCAGGTTCTGAAATGACATGAGAGTTAGTAAACCGTAAACTGAATAAATGAATGAATACTGGGAGATCAGTGAGGATTCATAACACTTTTTCTGTGACAATAGAAGAAGAAACTTTAGGATTCAATTTCCTCATCTCTGTGGAGTGTTTAGCATCTTTCAGCTCATTGTTTTGATTTCACCGATGCTTTGGTTCAGTCTCAGCGCTCTCATCATCCTGGTTTCCAGCAGCAGCAGGCAGCTGTTTTCAGTGAAAAAGCTCTGATAAACCCACTGCACACAACATGAACCTCAGTATAAGTCCTACCACCCACCTTGACCTCTTCCTTATGACTTCTGTGCAGTATAAGAAGGTCACACTTCCTGGTTTGGAAAAGATGTTGGCAGCAAACTTAATCTCTTCAGCGTTCCGTTTCCTCCCAAATGTATTTGGCAAAGCAAATTAGATATATGTTGTGTGTGTATGTGTTGTATGAGCCAGAGTCATATTCCAGTCACTTTGCTGAATATTTGTTGCTATCTCTCTTCATTCTCTGTCATTATCATTACTTCTCCTTCAGGCCTCTTGGCAGCTTGCTCTCCACATAAAGAACTCAGGTTTAACCCTAATCTTGGAGTGCATCTGCCCTGTTGAAGTGTCCTTGAGCAAAACACTGAGTCCCCACTGGCTCACTTTCTGTTCTGTAGCTGACCATGACCTTTGGCCTCCATGTGGAGGAAGATTAAGAGGATAGACAATTTCCCTCAGGGATCAATAAAGAATTACATCATTAATAATACTTACATACCTCCTGTCCACCACAACTTATCTATTACTGAGGCAGAGTATTTTATGTTTAAAACCCATCCTCTGCTTTAATCTCCTCCCTCCCAATGATTTGGTGATGTGAGGTTTATGGATGGCTGTCCCTGCAGTGTTGATGGATGTTCAGTGTGTGTCTCTGCACTGCGACTGCGATGGGTCATTCCAGCAGTGCCGTGGCCATAAATCAGTGCCTACTGAGCTTCTTTATCACCGCGAAAAGTAGCAGAAGCACCCAAGCAGTGTGCTGAGTCGATGGGTCAAGGTGGTCTATTAGACACGTGTTCCCCCTTATAAACACCTTTACATCCAGACACACTGGCTGGATTTTTAATGCTTAGAGGTTGCACAGCATGTGTGCCTTGTGTCGACACAGATGTACAGTAGCTGAGCATCAGAGCCCCCAGAGCTGTACAGATGATGAATGGCTGATGATGAGTGAGGTGAGATTTCCACCTAAACTCAATTAGTCAACCTTGCCTCCTGTCACCAACAAACAACTGTGGAGCAGTCTGAAGACAGACAGGAGGCCTTCACCTGCACTCCTGTCAGTTATATTTAGCAAAATCAGCTATATATAGCCTAAATACAGCCTCCTCCTCCTCTGTGGTTGCTTCCAAACTTTTCTATGTAGCCATTCTCATATCAGTCATTTACGTTTTTTATGGACCATGTTCAACATCACATTGGTGAACTTTGGTTTGATTCAAGAACTCTCTTTCCTCACCCCACCCATCTCTCCCTTCCTCACAATGTGCCATAGACTGTAGAAAACATGGACATAGCATCTGGGAAGTTATTTAGTGTTTACCAGTTCTACATGCTCCTTCTAAGCAGGTTTTAAGTATTCTGTAGCGTCCCAGGAGGACATCCACATCCATTACAGTAGCAAATAATTAAAATAAATTGTGAATGGTGGTGAGGCAGCTACAGGAAGACTTTGGAAAAATAAGTATTAAAAAGAATTATACAGTATATTATGAACAAATGTAAAAAGTACCTTGCATGACATTTGTGTACAGATAGTCTTTTGTCCCTTTCACTCTCTGTTTAAATTGTGTTTGTGGAACTGCAGTGTCTTTAGGCTGGAGGCGCTGAGCGTGCCAACAGTCTACTTAGTGTACTGGAACCATCTGCTGGGATTGCTTTGTTTCTCCCTGTGGATGGGACTGAGTGCTGGGATTGCAGTAAGAGGCCTGGTAGAGTCAGCGCCAGCAGCTCTTCAGCTGAGTCAGGTAACATTCGAGGTCAGACACACTGCGAGATTCATTCATTCACCTGTCTACCTGCCATGTTTAATTTGGAGCGATTGATTTTCAAATCACCAGATGATTGATTGTCCACTTAATTCTGTGCCCCACATGAAATATCAGAGGTCTTTATATACCATGTTGGAGTCTAACATGTAGGTAAAACCAGGTTCTTGAGAAGCATTAGAGGTTATTATTAAATAATGAAAAACATGTATGTAATAATGCCAGCAGGCATGAGTGTGGTTCTTTCTCTTGAGTCCTGGTAAAAAGCCTTGCTGCAGCATTCTGACAGCCTGGAGCTGAGCCACTGCCTGATGGTTAAGGGGAGTAAATAAGCGTTTGCAGTAATCAAGATGAGAAGGACATAAAAGTAAGTATGAATCTCTCTGTGCAGTATGTTTTAATTTGAGAAAACAGGACTCAATTAAAACTTTATTTCTCCTTTGGCAGTTGGCAGCTGACCAGTATGTCCACTAACTACTGTTAGGGACTGTGAGCCTCTAAGTATGAACACAGTGGTCTGCTGTTGTTCACTGAGCAGCTTCACTGTGCTCAAGGGCCCCTCAGCAGCGGGGGTTTAGGGAGCTGGAAAGTATTACTTACTCACTTTCCCCACCCACATTTCCCGTCTGCTTCCTTTCAGATGTGGAATGAAATGAACACTTTGCAGTGAGACATCTATCTCTGCTTTGAGACCCCCCCCACTGCTGCAATTCTGTCAACCAAAGCCATAATTTGCCAACTCTCCTTTAAAAGGACATTCAGTTTAAATTCTGTCCTATTGATTATTTTGTGAAGTAGGTGAAGTAGGTGTTACATTTTCACAAGATGGATATTTCAATTTAGAGCATTTCTTTTCAGTTTATTAGACTCTCTTATAAGACTGGCCCAGCCTGGTCAGACATACTGAAGTGAAACCTGTTTTCTGGGAGAGTGCGTTGATATACAGCTAGTGTTATTGAAAAGGCTGGCAGGGTGAATTATACCCTGTCAAAGTCTGCACAAACTTCAGCCTTGGGCTCAGCCAACAATGTAGCAAGCTAATTCATCATGTCTAGGCAGGGGACAGTGCAGGGCAGGTTATTGTGGCTGGAGTGGGGTTAATGAACAGTGCACAGCCTCACACCTGACGAGGACACAAATGATGGAGCTGTGTTTAGGTGTCCATCCCTGTTCATTTTCTACTGTGTATCAGCTGCTGTCACATTATCGCACCATGAGCATGGCACCTTCATTTGTGCATCTGTTTTAGTTTGATAAACATTTTTTGGAAGCAAAACTGCTCTAGAGGCAGAATTAGTCTAATTTCTGACATAAATCTTATAGCTAGAGCCAAAGTGCCATACATTTCTGAAATGCACATTAGCTAAGTGGCAAACTGAAGGACACAGAGGACATTGTATATTTAATACAATTTAATTTTGATTATATTTTATATTTATTTAATATTTAGAGTTAATTCTTTGCTATTCAGCATTTCCAACTATCTAACAAGAACTGGTTAAAGCAGTAATTACAAATTGCAGTATACTATTCATAATCTTCAACAGGAGCAGAGTAGCTAACTAGTGTAGTTTAGCTAAGATTTAGGCTGTCTTATTAAAAGCAGCAATAATATTGTGTTGTTGTGTTTTGGCCACATTTTAAAACGCTGTAAATACATTATCTGACATATTATAAAGTTGTTGTGTGTTAGCAAACAATTACTTGGTTACACACTCAGCAGTCACAGAGAAACATCAGTATTCGTTTGGAGTTGTGTTTGTGTCCACCTGATGAATGTCCAACATTCACTCTCCTTTTATCTCTGGTTTGGTCTCCACCAACTCCTGAGAAAGACTGGCTCTTTAGCTGCTAAATGCTCCACCAGCTAGTCTCTGACTGTGTCTGCTGTCTGGCGCTGAGAAGGTAGTATGCCTGAAAACAGCTGCCTGCTGCTGCTGGAAACAAGACTGATGAGAGCACAGAGAACCAAAACAATGCAGTGACGTCCTTCACATTACACGTCACTTGAGTCAGTGTCTATACAAAAATATTGATAAGTTAAGCTTTAAGTGTTTATTTTTTGTTTGTGGGAAAAATGCTGCCTCAAATGCTAAGCTGATTTCACACCTTGCCAACCACATCCTCCACGGTTGAACTCTGACGGTATTGAAGTGACTGGGAAACCCTCAACTTTACTGAAATACAGACAATACATTTTTTCTAAACAATGTTCATGTAATTCCCTGTAATGTTTGTCTAGGTAGACATGAACATTTTTGCTCCACTGAAGAGATACTGAGGCTCATAAAAAAAGTTCTGGGCCATGTTTGTTTTGACTGACAGTTGTCTCAGCTTATCACAGTCAGCCATGATTGGTGCCACATACTCCTCCCAGTGTCAGCCTAAATAAAGCCAATCAGTACATGTGTCCCAATACACTATTATGTATCAATAGTATATGGTGTGTACTATGTGCTTTTCATAAGGTACTGTTTTTTCAATTAATATACAAGAAATCAACACACTTCACCGTTTTGTATAACCAGGAAATAATACAATATGTGCACCACTGGACGTTAATCATACTGTGACTTTAGAATTCCACTGCCAGTTCAGCTTCAAAATAAATGATGGCTGCATTCCATTTAGTTAAGCCAGTTCCAGGGCTCTAGTATTGTGCATGCTCACTCACTGATATGGCTTACTGGGACACTTAATGGAATGGAGCCATCATTAATGTTATTATCTATGTGCTTTTCCAGCTTTGACAAGTCCAAATGTTTGCCACGAAAAGGGTGTATAGTCCATTAGCAAAGTCATGTGGTCAGTCCATTGGTCTGTCTGGTAAATTCCATGATATCTGGTGTGGACATTCATCATACCCAGAAGAAGAACTATGTTTTTGGTGACCGCTTGACCTTTCCACCAGAATGCCAAAATATCCACTTGGACACAAGAAATACTGTATCAAAATCTACAGGGCACTTTGAAATTTACTGTGCACATTCATGAACGTTGCACGTTGTGAACCATCAATGTCGTGAACGTCAGGCATCCAGGGCTTTAGCCAGGAATGTTTTTTGACTAACGCCAAATCTTTCTTACAGAAGAAAAAGCTGTAATCATCAGAAATGTAAATAATTAAATTCCTGAACACCCCCAACCCTTGCTGCTGCCTGTGTGTGGATGTACTGAGTTAGTGGTCATGGCTGGGTAACATCCTCTTGTATACAAGCTCAGTCAGTCCATCTACAGCCCTCTTTTGGTATGGATACACGGCGTGCAATGCTGCTTCTGCTCAGCCGCTGGGCACGCACAGCAGCAGGAACAACACTACACCAAAAAGGTAAGGTATAAACAAAAGCCCCACTAGTGACTATACTGCCCCTAGATTTGAGAACCACTGGTTTATTGACATTTATAATGCAGACTTCCCAAAGTGATCCAAAAGTTATGCATGCTATATCTTGGAAATATCCCTGAAATTCTTATATACAGCACAATTTATGATTGATTGTTTTGTGAATATGAAAAAGGTGTTATGGGAACAATGTTTAAGATAATACATGATTTTGTCATGTAAGCATAGATGACATGAGTTAAAGGATATAGGTTACTTGGGGTAACACAACTTGGAGAAAAGCAAGATGGTCAAACCACCTGATATTCCCTAAATGGTTGTACAAATGGTTGTTTCAATTCAATCTACTGTCATCAGGCTGCTGGTTTATTTTATTTGTACAACACAAAGTGCCAAACATGACAGCAGTCAAATAAAAATGTAAAAAAAGAATATAAAAGTAAAGTAGCAATTAACACTGGTGCCATAGGTTTGCAGATGTCCATTTTGTCCAGAGCGATTGTCTTAACTTTACTATTAAAAATTACATCTCAAATGAATTGTAATGTTTACAGTAGTCATAAAATGCAGTAAATTAAAAATAAAAAGATTGGGGTCATCCTGATTGTCCACACTGTAATTTTACTATGTTGGTCTATTCTGTACACACATCTCTTTCCTGTCTGTCCATCCTGGGAGAGAGATCCCTCCTCTGCTGCTCTTCCTCGGCTTTCTAACATTTTTTCCCAGTTTTTCTTTATCTGAATCAAGGGTCTAAGGACAGAAAGTGTTGTATGCTGTACAGATTGTAAAGCCCCCTGAGGCAAATTTGTGATTTGTGGTATTGGGCTATATAAATAAAGTTGAACTAAAACTAGATAACTTAATGCAGGTTGCCAAAATGGCCTGAGCACATTCATGCTGCCAAGGAGATAAACACTTTTTAAATGACCTATTGCACTTCTAGAGCTACACTTAGGACAAACTTTAGAGTTTAGCCCTACTACTGGTATGACTAAGAATAGAAACATGGTTTTGTTTATATTGCCAAAACCTATTGGGTGTAACATACCCTGCATTCATTAGATTGGATTAGACTAGATTAGATTCAGCTTTATTGTCATTGTGCAGAGTACAGGTACAAAGCCAATAAAATGTAGTTAGCTCCATGCATAAGCTGTAAACTCTTACACTCTCACATACAGTGTTATTGAAAGTTACTGTGTTATATTCTCTGGTACCAGAAAAAGTTGCGTATGCTAATTGAGCAGCGCTTAATTATTCATTATTGTCTATATGTGTTTTGGTTATTTTGAGTTGCTTAAAAATTAGGATTAGGAGGATTTCTTTACAACTTTATGTTAGGTGAAAGGCTTAATATGCAGCAGTTTTTGTGTTTATTTTTAGTTTTTATAGTGCCACATGTAGAAGTGGTGCTGGTATTGCTGTTCATCATGATGGTAGAAGAATATAATGATTGCACCCATTAGAGACTCTCTGTTGTGATTATCAAACTAAAGTACTGTATATCCTCAGAAGAAGAATAGTGTTGGAACTCAACAAAGAAAGTAATCTGGGGATTTGCTGAATTGTGTCAATATCAACGTTCTGTCTGACGACATGTTTGATGTGATTTTTATTTTTCGCTTTTTCTTTGCTTTATTGTTGTATTATTTTGCTGTTACAACAGGGGAACTAAACTTGTTTTCAGAGTACTGTACTAGTATGTTTTACTGTTAAAAGAAATTGCATTGAACACTTTACACTACCTAAGTAGGCTATACTGTATGTAGGTGCTTTTGTCCCAGCTACATGAGAAAGACATAGCAATATCCTAAACATGTAACTTTAACTTTGTGTATCTTTGAATGATGTTTTAAACAGATTTTTGAGAAATATAATTTGCGACTAAATTTTGGCAAAGCAGCACTACTTCCTGCATGTACATGCAGGATATTTTGGTGCTGTTCAGTAAGATATTTTAGTACACCTTTCTGCTGGAAACTGGGTCTAGTCTACGCCTCTGCCCTATATGTTTGATGGATGATCCTCGTCTCGCAGCTCTCCCAGATATGTCACCATTACCGTGGCACAACAGTTTTTTGATGGGACATGAAAAGTTCTCCATTTTGAATGACAGCTCAGTTGGTTCTGTTTGGAGAGGTATGAGGAGAAATGATGGAAAGCTGCTGTGACAGGTGATCAGTCTCTAAGAGGAGGTAATTATAGATAGTTCAACTGTTGGCTTTATCGTCTCAGAACGAAATATAGAAGAACCTGAAAACCACAAAAGCAGCTGAGATAATCTGGGTATGGAAGATGAAGGACACTTTCCACTCGCACATACAGTGCTCAGGCACATGGACTTAT
Source organism: Macquaria ambigua (assembly GCA_008360985.2). NCBI lineage: Eukaryota > Metazoa > Chordata > Actinopteri > Centrarchiformes > Percichthyidae > Macquaria > Macquaria ambigua. The sequence continues at coordinate 87,383 of VMKM01001051.1, read as the reverse complement.
CATTTTGTGAAATGAGGAAGAACACTAAAATGTGAATTACTCATTAATTAACACAAATCATATGAACCTTACACTCAACCACTATAAATTATTGTCACTGACATGACTTGGGCATATTGTTCTCAGCTGTTTGTCATGTGATTAGTATAACTGACAGTTGGGTTTAGTCAAGCAAGCATGATCAAGGTTTTGGTTGTTTTTATGTAAGAAAAACTGGTAGTAAAAATGTAACATTTTGGATTTAAAGTCAGAAAATGTATACTTAATTTGTGTTGACTGACCACATTGGAAATCAAATGTGTTTATAGGTGTTCCGAACAGCCACACTGGAAGGCGAGGTGAAAAGCCGGCCGTCATGGAAAGGGGGGAGACGTGATGTCGTTAAATATGGAGATAACGGCCCACATATTCTCATTGTCACATTGTCTCTCCTTGAAGGCATGCAGTGTTGCCTTCCTTTGTACACACCATAGACTGTATATAAAGATGGACGACGCGTCTCCACTTCCTCCCACTGTACATAAATTAAGTCAAAATACCCCGGATACGGGAGCTGCCATCTTGCGCTGGTGACGTCATTTGGAGCCAGAGTCTGCGCAGTAGTGATCCACGGTGGAGCCACCACCTATACACCCACCTGAACCAATCGCGAGTACACTCACAGCTGTCAATCATGATGTGACACCCCGTTTTTATAGCATCAAACTAATTAACACCAAACTGATCAGAAAAATGAACACTTGAACAAACATCAGCGTGATAAGAACTACCTAAAATGACCGACAATTTTCTCCACTTTACTCCACTGACATGGATTGGGCGGGGTTTATGACCTATACTGCAGCCAGCCACCAAGGGGCGATCGAGATGTTTTGGCTTCACTTTTGGGGAGCTGTCATGTCTGTCTGTATTTATACAGAGTCTATGGTACACACATAAAAAGTGATGGAAGTAGTTGTGTGAACTGAAGCATGGAAAAAGAGCTATAGAAAGAAGTCTGCTTACTTTCTCCACACGCCTGGCCAATAATGCCGTGAAGTGGGTTTGGATGTAGGATTGTTTTACAGAAAGAGTTGGACACGTTGTGATTGCAATTCAGAACAAATGCCAACCCACTGTTGCAATTCACCCATAACTTACCCAGAGAGTGACAGTGAGCTGTCAATGTTTTATCAGGCTTCTACAAACAATTGCTGTATGAATGTTTCTTAACAAAATGCAAGGTGAAGACCCCCATATAACTATTACATACCTGCTTTAGCACCACTTATGCGATTTTACAATGCAGTGGCAAATGCAGCGATTAACAGAAGAACATAATGGTGCTAATTATGTGCTGACCCATTATCAATCATTATTACAGTCCATTATCAGTCCACAGGCAACACAAAGTGTTTACTTCAGCTCATTCCTAAGCCATGTGTCCACCAAGACGGGGACCTCGAACCACCAAATAAATTTGGTTTCATTACCTTTGACAGGACATGATAAAGAAAAACAAGGCATTAAAGGATGTACCAGGCATTAAAATGTCTCCTCTGCCCAATTACAGCCCTGATAAAATTTAAAGTATGAGGGTACTCAACAAACAGACTCCGATAAAAAGAGCGACCCCGATAAACTAAAGGGAGCGATGGTACTCTGCAACTAGAGCTTCACTAACTAAATGACAGACAGAAAATGCAGCATGACAAAGAAAGTCTCCGCAGGCGGGTCCATTGACTTTATTCAGCGTTGTATCACAACAGTGAATTAGAGGTTGAGGCAGGAGTAGCTGCTTTCTATTCTGGGCCCAATGTTTCTGCAGGCTCAGAGCCATCCAGAGCTAGAGAGAGGCAAAGTTCAGCACCGTAACCGGCAGAGACGAGTGACACTCAGTGTGATTTGTGCTATATATGCATCCCCTCAGTGCTCGAGCTGGGATGGAGTGGGTGGAAGAGGAGCTCTCAGCGAGTCTTGCATGGGGCAGGATGGGTGGGTGGATGAAGAGAGGGGGGGAGGGAATTGTTGCTATCATAAAAGTGGTTGATGAGTTTATTTTTACGCTGGAGGAGAGGTGATGCGCGGGACAAGAGGCCAGTGCAGACGTCAGCGCTGGTCACTCAGTCTACAGGGGTCTCTCTGAGGGCCCTTCAGTGTGACTGAATCAGTGTACTTCAGCCTCTAAGCATCGCTTATGCTGAAGTCACTGCCAGTTTATTCTCTGCTCAGTCTTTGTGTTTTGTGCTGATGTGTATGTACTTTCTTTGAGTTTTGTGTTGGTGTGTTTGTATGTTCTCGTTGAGCTTTGTGTATTTGTTTAAAGGAGCATGTAGGGATGGGCATTAAATAAATAAATGTATAAATAAATAAATGTCTAGGGCCTCAAAACCCCAGCTCACAATCACAATGAATCTATTTGATTAATCAAATAGTGTTTTAAGACCTTTCTTATTGTAGTTTATAGTGTGCTCATGTGGTTCTATTTCGAAATACATTTGTTTTTAATCAAATTACCACAAACTAACTGACCCACTGAAAACTTAAGAGCTGGGTAGCAGGGGCGATTCTAGGATCAGATCTTTAGGGGGGCTCAGCCCCTAATGAGAATGTGACATGCATACAGTGCCTTGCAAAAGTGTTTAACCCCCTGCCAAAATCACTCATTTCATTGGATAACAATTAATAGAGTAATATTTTCTATATATGATATTTTAATTTACAACAATACTTTTAATGAATTACTAGTAAGTAACAAAATTCACTTTGGCAAAAGAAAGAATATCCCCCAAGAAATTTGATTAAAAACTACGCATTTTCACATAAGTTCAGACTTACTTTTGTGAGTGATCACACTGTGTGCCATAAAAAATGATAATCACAAAATAACATTGGGTAAACAAGGCTCATAGTGAAGGGATGTGAACTGTGATTTGTTCATCCTCCCAAAGTAAGGGTGAAGCCACTAACCAGCTGTAGGGGTGGGTATGGTTGGGGTTTATCTTTATTTTATCTTATGCCTTCTCAGCCAGTAGACAAGTTTACAAGAATTTGACAAATTTTAAGATTCGTGGCAAACTAAGATAAACAGTTAGGCTACATACAGACAGCTTTCTTTTGAGCTAGTTTGCAACAGTTCGCTATTAGCTTAACAAGCACGCTGTGGTTGTGTAAAACAACAACTGTGGACAAAGCAGGTGGAAATATCGCTTCTACTTTTTCCTTGATTTGTCTTCAACTCGAGTAAACTGTTACCTTCAATTCAACTGGTTCAGTGTCTCCACCACGGCCTCTCTGCTCTGCTGTCTGCTCTGTGTGTGTGTGCGACCGTGAAAGATAACTCTCAGCATACTTTTTTTTTTCTTTTCATTCAGTTAAGGCACTATGAAAAAACACTTTTCTAGGAGCTGCGCCTAAGTGTTATAATAGTAGGGAAAACCCTGATCATTATTATTTTTGATATTAATGATAGGGTCTAAAATCGCCAGTTCTGGGTAGTATTATTCCAGTATATTTTTTCTGGGTCTCTGAAGTTGCCATGTGGTATGCTGTGTGCACTGGACTGATGGAAACTTGGGGTGATAGAGTGCATAAACAGTCCACAGAGGGTCAGCAGTGTTGGGCAGTAATGCAGTGATGTATAGGCCTTTTTCACAGCAGACCTTTTGACTTGTCATACTTGTCGTAGGAAAAGCACAGGTGTTACTAATAACATTAACAATAGCGAAGTGTCCCACTAAGCCTTCAGCATCAGTGAGCCAGCATGAACAATACCAGGACCCTACAAGTTACAGTGGCCCCATGACCGCTCAACTGGTGAAATAAATAAATAAATAAATAGACATAAAGATACAAATAATGTCAAATAATCATTAAAAAATGATAAGTTGTTAGGGGTCTAGAACAGTACATCCTATTATCTAGGGTATTGACATTCCAAAATGCAGGACAAAAACCTTTGGTGAGGCAGCTTTTAGCATTTATGCTCCGAGCCGCAGGAACAGCCTGCCTGAGGATCTCAGGGCAGCTGGAAGTGTGGAAATTTTTAAACAGAATCTTAAAATCTACCTCTTCAGCCTGGCTTTTGATTAAGAATGTTTTATAGACATTACTTACTTTATTTTACTCAACTACTTTTACATATTTATGCGGTGAAATCCTATTCCATTTTATTTTCTGTTATTTTATTATTATCAATTGATTAATTCTTATTTTTATTATTGTTATTATCTTACTCATTTTATTTATTTATTTATTTTGTATTATTATTATTTTTGTCTTTTAAATCTATTTTATCTAGTTCTTAGTCTAGCTTTTATTTAACTCTATTTATTTTCTTAATTTTTCTTACTTTTAAATCTATTTTACTTTTTCATCACTTTTATTTTTCTTGCATGCATTGGTCTCAAATTCCTAAAATATGTTGCTGTTGTTTTTATGGTCTACACTTGTTCTGTTTTATTATCTTAATATCTGTGCAGCACTTTGAACTGCACTTACCTGTATGAAAGGTGCTATACAAATAAAGTTTGTTTGATTGATTGATTGATTGATTGATTGATTGATTGATTGATGCATAGAAACAAGCTGAAAAATGTGAACGCTAAGACATCAGGGATCTTTCCAATGCTTCATTTCCAACGTTCCTAGTTACATACATATATAGTAAAGACTTTACTCAGCCATAAAGTTATCAGAGCCTAAAGGAAAGGTTGCCATATCAATGTAAACTTGTCAGCTGACCCCCTAACAGTATACCTAATCCACCCCAACTTAATAAAATACTTACATATCTCTAATCCATTGTGCAAATGTTGGAGGATTACAAACTTTCCATCTAATCAAAATGTGTTGTCTGGCCACCAGCATGGCAAAAGGCAAAAGACTGAGTTTATTGTTATTGATTTTGTGTTACCACCCCAAATAAAGCAAGGGAGGATGATGGTTCTAAGGATTTATCAGTAGTTTTGGAAAGCATATCAAATATTAATTGCCAAAAATTAGATAACTTAGAACAATCCCAAAACATGTATATTAGAGTGGCTTGGTTGCGTTTGCTTCGGTCACACATGGGGTCTATATTGGATGTGAATTGCTATAGCTTAACTTTGGTCCAGTGCAGTCAGTGGAATTTTTTTTTATAACTGCATAACAATATGTTTCATAGACTTGTCATATTTTCTCTCATTATTAAAGAATATATATCACCTATCTTTCCCTTTCTGGATGATGTGATGTCATTGATTGAGTCTAGGAGTGTGTCTGAAGAGTATTTGAAGATATGAAGCTGTTTCATATGCACTCTGAAGAAGTGTGACGTGTGCTGTGTCTCAATTCGCATACTTCTCTACTTACACTTGCTATTTTGAGTGCATAAGTGCATTCACACTGACAGTATTGATAAAACGCAGTGTACTATGAGTACCCGGATTGTGTACTCATAACTGTCAGAAAGTTGAGTGTGGAACGCTGCACACTTCTCACCCTCAACGGTCGCCATCTTGGCTACGTAGCGGAAGGGGAGGGACCACTAACCTATGAAAATGGCGGCTACAGTTGCGATTGTTACGGCTAAAAGTAAAAGCACGTTCATTTTTTTTCAATAAGCTATTTATGAACATGTCTTTAAATGAACAGACCCCATGATTGAGCCAAACACTGAATAAAGCATCTGCCAAAGATGGCAGGAATGCATGGTTCTTTACAATGGGAGCGAGTATTGAGAATTTACAGATCCCAAAGGATTATCTGAATTGTTTCCATATTTTTAAAGACGAGTTTGTCACTAGAATTAGCCAGTCAGGTACAGCTGTTACTTTCCATTCAATAGGAAATAATTTTGATATTTGCTGCCCAATAGTAGAACTGAAAGTTTGGCAGTCCAAGCCCTCCCTGCTGATGAGGTCTCTGCAGTAAAATTCTGCACGTTTTATGCTGCGGTCTGCTGGGGAGGCAGCATGATAGACAAGGACACTAGGCGGCTGGACAAGCTGGTGAAAAAGGCTGGCTCAGCGCTTGGACTCACTGGGGACTGTGGTGGAGAGATGCACACGGAGTAAGGTGCAGGCCATCCTGATCAGCCATCCCCTCCACAACATCCTAGCAGGCCAGAGATGCAGCTGCAGCGGACGGCTCATCGGCTCACCTCGCTGCGCTGCAGGACTGAATGGTTCAGGAGATCTTTTGTCCCCATAGCCATCAGGATTTTCAACCTTTTCAATAACTAACTCACTCTAACCTTCCATTATTTATATTTGAACTCACATCAAGAGGTTAAATACTACTGTAAAGGTCTCAAAATAATATTAAATAATGTAGGTATACCCAATAGATAGGCAAACAGGCTGGTTTACATTATGTCAAGTCAAATTGGGTAGAAATAAACACAAGCAACCTTCTTTTAATTTTTCATGATTTAAACTTAAACTCACATCAGGAAGTTAAACATATCTGCAATTGCCACCTAAATAATGTATAATACTGTATAATGTAAATTGTGTACGTTAACAGGCTTACTGACATTAACTTGACATCGGCACAATACTTAACCAGACAGATTGTGTCAAGTCAGTTTGGATAGATACAGTCAAAAATAACCTCCTCCTTCCATGAGAGGTAGTCATCAAGAGGCAGCAGTCGCTTGTTTTGTAATGTCTTGTGTGATCTATTTCTGGGCTTCATCGGACGATGTAAAAATCTTCTCCACTTCATTGTAGGTAATATGAAGAGGTGCCAGGTGAAGCGTGCCAAAGCAAAGTCCTTCGATCCCACGCAGCTGTGGTCTGATGCAGTTGTAAACTGCTCGTGCACGAGCGACTCTTGCTGTATATGTACCGAGATGGTTAGATCATTCAGCTTCACTCACCTCTGTTCTCTGGCAAGGCACAGGATGTTGGAGCAGTCATGAAGCAGTGAAGACGGACCATTATGGTTCTAGGCGGGGGGCCCTTGTTTCGGTGGTGGTTGTAAGGTCCAGTGCGCTCTGTCCAGTAAAGGAGCCTTTTCGAGCTTGAAAGCTTCTTTTAGCAGCACAGAGACTGCCTTGGCCTTCCGGTATACCTACTATTCATATATTATTGCATCTGGATCTTCCTTCCAAGTCCTCACATTTGTCTTCTAAGACAGCCACCTGGGTTGGAAGTTGTTGCACTGTGCGCTGTTAAACCGCGACGTCATCTGAACATCCAGATAGTCCCTTTTCCATCTCTTCCATGGTGTTTTCCTTCGCTGCCACCTCTTTTTTTATCCTGTGGAACCAACTCCCAGTTTGGATTTGGGAGGCAGACACTCTCCTCACATTAAGAGTAGGCTCAAGACTTTCCTCTCTGATAAAGCTTATAGTAGGGCTCGCAGTGATGACAGCAGTTCATTCTGAAGGGCCATGATTTGTCTGCTGTTGGAGATCCTGGAGGGGGTCACCTGAGCCACTAGAGGCTCCGAAGGGAGACGTCGCATTGGTCTTGACAGTCCCGGTCGTTGCAGTGTTAGTATTGCAACCTTTGAGGTTTTTACTGGTCAAGGTTTGTTCATTCGGTTAGTAAGCAAGTTAGTAAGACTGTGGGTATTTTTTGTTTATATTACACCAAAATAATACTTAAATGAAATATGTTCTGAAGAGCTCTGCAAAACACCACCTACTCCATAGCTTGCTCACTAGTGCCCCAATATGTGCAGGTTTCACTGAATAACGTGAATGCTCCATACTGCAGCAAAGACACCCATTCCTCCACTTTTTCAGGCAGAGGTAATGCACAGGCACAGACCACTATTTCACTGTTGTAGTGATGACGCACAAAGTGAACTGACCTTGACTTCACAATTTTTATTTCATTACCCATCATCTGCTATTTTTTCACCACAAAGGATTTAATAAACTTTGACTAAAACCAGTCAACAGGTGGTGTTGTTGTTTTTAACTCAAGTCAAATGTGTTGAATTTATTTGTTAATTAAAGCAAATATAAATGTAATAGATGCATACATATATATGATACATGCTAATATAACTGCAAGCTGCTAGTAATCACACAGATGTGTTGTTGTGTTTCCAGCACTGTTCTCTCTCTCCCTTGTTCTCTCTCTCTCTCTCATGAAAGTACGTGTGACTCATGCAGTGATGTGTCCCATGGTGCATTAACTTCACATAATAAGGTGGTGTGTGTGTAGAGAAGCAGACCATGTAGTGTACAGCAGCACACAGAGAACCAAACAGCATGCAGAGTAACACAAGCTCTGACAGCTGTCTGACAGATTGTAAACATATTGACTTTCACATATAGAGATAAAGAAAGGTTGTGTACTTGTGCATGTTTATGTGTGTGTGTGTGTGTGTGTGTGTGTGTGTGTGTGTGTGTGTATGTGTGTATGTGTGTGCATGCACCAATAGCAATATACATGCATGTGTGTACCTTCCTGAGAGATCCAAAGCTGTAATGGTTTGCCATGCTTTTGTTTTATTTTTATTTTCTGTTCTGTTCTGTTTGTTTGTGTGTGTGTGTGTGTGTGAGTGTGTGAGTGGAGGAAGTAAATTGACTTAAATTAACTGTCACCTCGAATCTCCTGTGCCAGCTGCTTTCCTTTACTTGTTCATTTATTACAGTTACTGCACCTGATTGTGCTTGCTCTCTCTCTTTCTCTCTCTCGCTGTCTTTCTCTCTCCCTCAAACAAACACTCAAACACACACATTCCTGCACACATACATTTGCATGCATGCATATATGCACAGATGTACACAAACAAGGATGCATGCAGGTATGTGTACATCTACATATACAGTAATATGTGAACATATTAATATTCTTTGTAAATGTGTTATTGTTTGGGATACTTCTGGTTTATTGCAACTTGGGCCTGATTGTTGTGGTAAATTATCATAATTATTTCTATTGATTATTGAAACACATTGTAATGAACCAGAATCCTCCTTAAACGTGTTCTCTAACATAGCCTCAGTGAGTGTTACATCTACACTATGATCCTCTTTTCAAGTCTTAACCTGGTTTTGATCCCTGCGCATATGATTCTAACACTATCCAGGTTTCTGATGTCTTTGATTTCTCCATATCCAGCCACCCTATCATTTCTGTAGTGACTGTAGAATGTCAGCATTGAGAATTAACGCAGTTAGTTTCTGCCATTTATCACAAATTCAACATTTACCACTAAGCTAGATTTGGCATCTCTGTCTGATTACCAGTAAAGCAAGAGCAAGAAATGATACAAATGTATATACTGTATCCTTTGCAATCCGTTTCACTTTCAATTCAATGTATAGATCATCAAATAATTTATGATCAGGTTTATCTTTATTGACTGCTACTAGTTAGGGTTGAGGAGGCAGTTGAGCACTTTAGCCTCTTTTCAACGTAATAGTTCCAGGAACTTGGTACCACAGGAACCAAACAAAACAAAAAGTCCCTTCTGCACACGTGTTGTTTGTGTTGGAAAACCGTAAAGATTATGCAAATCAGTCCAATAATTGATTAAATGAAAAACAACTGAGAGGGGGTTTAGATTCAATTTTCACACACTATGAAACAACAACTGAGTAACTTGTCCTTTGTATTTACTATTTATCTCAACAACGTTCAGTACAGCAGTGGGCCTTCTGAAAGTTCAAGACTGTCCTCCCCAAAAATACGTCTGTATAGGTTGTTTGTACAGCAGCTTATTATGACCCATATTTACATTTGTATGTACAACGACCTCTAGTGGCCGTAGAAATTATGACGGGAGCAAAGGCGGAAGTCTGGTGACAAACACACACAGGACTTTCACCCAGGAGACCACTGTTTGTGTCCCATGTGAAACCAAAAGTCAACCATGACTTATTTAACGTGACGTAACAGAACTTAACTTACTAAAATTAACTTACTAACGTATTAATTTTAACCAAACCATGATCTTTTACTAAACCTAACCAAGTAGTTTTGGTGCCTAAACCTAACCAAAGTGCAACCGCTTCACAACATTAACTATGTGTTTATTATTGTTACCATGACGATGAAGGTCCGGTACGCCTATATATGTCTATATATCTCCTGCCACCGGTAGGGGCGCTAATTTAGGAAACGCTCCTGTGGGTCGTATTAGAGGTTAGGAACAAACAACCTATGTGGTCGTATGGGTTGGAGGACTGGTTGGAAAGTTCTAACCCCAGAGCAGGGACTTTAGGGGGGCAGGAACTTTAGTCTAGCAATTAAATTTACATATTTGTTCCTCTAAACAAAACAAAGGTCCTTAAGTTCCTGAAATGGTGTTAGTGTCTCCTCATGCTCAGAAACCTGGACAAGATTCTTCTGGATAAGATGTTTACATGCCACAGTATCTCTGTCTCTATCAGAGTGCTCCAGCCAGCATATTCGGGCTTCCAGGATATGATGATTACATACACAAATAAATACGATGGAAGTCCAAAAAGCCATCATAACTAGAATACTAAGGTGTATGTAAATGCACTCACTGAAAGTGACATCAGAGTGAACGGATACATCTGACTGATTAGGCAAAATCAAACCATCCCCCCACAGAAAACAAGAAGGCATGTACTGTTATGTACTGTACATGTGGGAACACCTACACACACACACACACGCAGACTGATACCTACATTCATGCACATGCACACACATCAGCTCACACACACATAGCAACCACACATGCATATAAAAATGCAGGCAAATAAACAATGACTGGACATACACAAACAAGGATACACACATTTATGGTCACTCTTTCGAACACACACACACACACACACACACACACACACAATATTGTGACAGCTGTTCTGCTCTCTGATCTACTGTAGCTACAGTACATGTCAGGCTGCTCCTCCACATCAGGGAGCTGATTCCCATCGGCCTCTCCCACACACTGATGCCTGTTATCTAGAATATGCACTTTGAAAAATGGAGAGCTGTGTTCAAGGACACTTGACAACAGCAGCATTCAGCAGTGGAGTTTTGATAGGGAAAGCAGCCAAGGGAGCCGAGCAGTCAACGAGGTTTGTTCTAATAACAAGCGGTCACATCATGTTGGCCTTATCAAACTGACAGCAAAGGATAACTTCACCTACTGAAATACTTCCTCCTCCTCCATCCGGCATGGAGCAAATCTGAGGGAGAGTTGCTTTTTTGGAGCTTGTTGAGGGCCTGATGTGCAAGTGGAGTCATTTGGTTGTGATTATGTAATGTTATTTCTCCACACACAAGTAGAATGAAGCAGTCATTGTTTAAAAATAATATCAAACAGTGGCCAAAGTTAGACATACAGCACACTGACGTGAAATGTCATAATCAAATATGCTTGATTCTACAGGCTGAAAACAAAATATGGCCTATTGGCACAGAATATGCTTTGTTACAAAAGTATAGTCTGACTAGGATTTGACCCATAAAGGCTTTTGAAGGCTAATACTGTTTTTCAACCACAGACAATTCTTTTAACCTTTATTTAACAATAAACAATAAAGTCGTAGAGTAGTAGTAGAGGACTATTTTATTGAAAACCAGGTAAATGGAACTGTTTTAGTGTTAGCAGTTCTTTATAAGGCAGGATGACTCACCACACTTGTTTAATAGTAGGAAAAATCTTATATATATGGCTGCATTTACATAAAGACCTAATTTACAAAACAAAATGGTGATAAAAGAGCGAGAGAGAAGTCCTGCCACTTGGGGGCACTTGAACATAACATTGACATAACATCATTGTTTAGAAGAAGAATAAGTACTTTATTAATCCCCTGTTGGGGAAACTCTGTTATTTTTTCATTACACACATAGGCCCAAAGTATACACACATGCACACACAGGACCTATAGACATGCATTAATTGTTGTGGAGAGATGTCAGATGTCAGATGAGTGATTGGGCTGCCACATAGTCCCAGCAGTTAGGGGTTCGGTGCTTTGCTTAAGGGCACCTCAGCAGTGCGTGTCTGTACAGAAGGTCCTGTGTGTGCATGTGTGTGTATTTTGGGCCTATGTGTTCCCCAAGAGGGATTAATAAAGTACTTTTTGTTTTGTAAATTAGGACTGAGCTACTGCCGCCCCAAGAAAATTGATATGGCTAACTTGTTAGCAAACAGTTATTTACACATCCAGCAGTTAGAAGGCAACATTAGCATTCATTTGGAGTCATGTTTGTGGTTACCTGGTGAATGTAAATCTCTTTTAGCTCTGTTTTTGGCCTCTACCAACTCCTGAGGGAAATACCTGGCTGCTTGGTGGGTTTTTAGAGTTTTTTTCTCTAAAAACAGATGTCTGCTGCGGTTGAAATGACGTTATGAGAGCGGTGAGAGTCAACCAAAACAGTAAAGTTAGTGAGCTGAAACTCACTAACCTCTGTTCTCTGCAGGTGCATCACTACAAGCGACCCCTTTCACACTGTCACATTGTTTTCACATTGTCATTTGATACATTGTTATTATAAAACTATAGATTATAGCCACTTTAAAAATAATACAATTTCAGGTCAGGTTGTCCTGGACTTTTTATGCAGCTATGCTCATGCAGAGAGGGACCTTCATCATAACTCATGTAGATGACAGTGACTGCATGATATCTGTTATTTAATTAAAAGCAGTAATCCCCCTGTTCTCCCTGCCCCCAGTATTTCTTACAAAATATCCCCTCATCTCTGCATCTCAAGGATAGCACTCAGGAGACGCCTGCCTACTTGTCAAAGCTGTAGGGACATTTAATGAGGATGAAATCCCAGAAACATCTATACCACTGAATGTCTGCCAGACAACCTGATTACCACAACAGGATTAGCATGACGCGACAACAGTTATTAAGCTGTTATATTTGTGGACAATACGTGAAGAAAAAGAAGGATACCAAGAATACTCAGCTGTTTAAGTGTAAACCATTTCACAATGGTACCAAACCTGGCAACTAGGGGTGGAATTTGGAACCGATACCAAATAATACCAGGTCCCAATTATTGATATGTCTACCAATACTTTTTATCATTAAAAAGCTGCTAATGTACTATTACGTTGTGTACAGCCATGTGTCATGATTTATGAGGTGACTGCATCATTACTGGGCTACTGAATAGCAATACTGAAAAGCCCTCTGAATACAAGCACAGTTTGTTAAAACACCGGACAGTTTTAAATTGTAAATAACAAATGATTATTGTGTGAATTCTTTGAACTAATGAGGTGATCACTGCATACATGCACACAACAGCAGCAGAGAAGGATAGAGTGCAGCACTGAATAAGGTGTTCATGTGCCCAGAAATAATCTGACATGAGACAGATCCTATTTTCTTTCCTTTTCTTTTATTTTTGGTACCGATCCTATTGATGGTAGTATTGATACTCAAAACAAACCTTTGCATCAGTAGTGTGTATACTTAAGGTATTGATCTGCTCAACCCTACTGGCAAAGTCACGACAAGACTCTGGGAAGCATTGCACAATTCTTGGGCGCAATTTGTTGAAACCACAGTTTGCTGTTTTTACAGTATGTATAGATTTTGTTTTTTAAAGATCCACATTGTGTAAATTTGTAGGCTTTAGAAGAGTTAGTAGGAGTATTTCTGACAGGTTAGCTGTTTTCCCCTGCTTTCAATCTTTATGCTAAGCTAGGCTAACCATGTCCTGACTCCAGCTCTGTACACAGACATGAGATTAATCTCACTCTTAGACAGAAAGCAAAAAATAGCATTTTCCAAAATGTTAACTATTAACAATGAATGTTGGTTTCTTTTAAGCATGACCCCTCTCTCTCTTTTAGTTTACTTGTTGATCTGTGCAGAAATGTACATTGAGTGTGTGCCTGTTCTTGGTGTGAAAGCATACAGTTCACAAATGTTGCATTTTTTTGTGCTGAAAAAACATTTGCATTTGTTAGATTTATTGTCATGTGATTTGTCAAGTGTTTTGTCGAAGGTTTTTTTTATATGCTGTCTATATTCCACATTCAGGACCCCTAAGATGGATCTAACGGGTAGTAAGATGATTATCAGGCTAGGAACAAATAAAAGAAAAATTCCCACAAAACTATGTTTTATTTTGTTTTGTTTTGTTTTTACTTTTAAGTAATCACACTGTATAGTGTCTCCCCTTAATTTACTCAACTAAAACAGTATGTGAGGGGAAATAGCTGAATTTCTAACAACATATAGACATGCACCCTATGACATGGGGTCACGTAAAAAATTGCTTTGTATTATGAGATAAAAACCAAAAAAGGTATAGGATCTACAGCTCAGTTGTTCTGTTTAAAATCTGATTTCGAACCTGGTTTACTGGCCTTGCTTTTATTCTGAAGGTTTAGTCTGTATTCACTGTCACCCCACTACTGGCTGTGTTTACAATGATGTACTGAGGTGAAGACTTGATCAATCTATTAAAAAATGTGACAGCTTAATAAAAGCTCTACATTATAATTTTCATTCTACAAAGAAAAAAATTCAAACAATACGTGAATAAACGCCAGACCAAACTAATTCTCACTTGGTCCTTTAAGACTGCTTCCCTAAACAACCAAAGCAGTTTTCTTTTCTGTGTTTTCTAGCATTAGTTTGAATTCTCCCTGTCTATATGAAGTCCATCTGCAATACCCCCAGTGCTTCTTCTCCATACAGTTTTCATTTACTCATTATTTACGACTAAGCTTTAACTGGAGACACAGCACACAGTGAGCCTCGGCTCCCGGAATCCTAATTTCACACAAAAATAAATGGAGGCAGATCGATGTTCTCTCTGTTGAGCCAACATCACTGAAATGCTCTATGAATATTTATTCCCATTTTAAGTTTCATGTGGGAGGCAGATTTTGTTGATATACATTCCTCTGCCGAGACTCTCCGCGTTTAATATTCTGTCAGAGTTTCTAAAAAGGATACACAACTCTGAGAGAGAAGAGAGAAGACTGGAAAGAGAGACAAAGAAGAAATGGAGCGCGAGAGACAGGAAGACAGAGTCAAAGGGCGTACAAGAGAAGCTTACACAAGTGTTGCAAGTCAAGTCAAGGTGACAGCTCAGACAAAGAAACAGAGCGTACAGTGACAGTGACAGATTGGTAACAAAGCCTCAGACAGATCTATGACCACACTGACCATGGTGAGAGCAACACTGAGTTAAAGTAGTAGACTCCAACACACACTACACTGGACTAGACTAAGGGCCTCAAACGAACTAGGTCGTAACACGTGTCTTACTAAAAAGGCTTAAGTGTTTACGCCTGCTATGAATGGCTACACTGAAAGGCAGGGATAAAAGCCTGCTGTAGCTTCCTTCTGGCTGCATCCTATTGCCTCCCTGATCTCTCTAAGGCTACATCCACTCTAATACGTTTTAATTTTAAAACAGCGTTTAAAACTAAAGCAATCTCACTCGTACACACAAGTGTTTTATCACTGTTTCAGAAAAAATCTCCACCAGGAAATGCATATCACATGACCATTCACGTGCACTGGGCATGCACATGCTGGTGTAAACAGGAAGCAGATTGTCTACTCTGCGGTTGATTGCTTAGTTAGTTGCAGGAAATACTACAAACAAAGAACAGCGATGGAGAAAAGTAAGAGCAGAGATTTCTCTGCTTGCACCGACGACCAGATGGAAATGTTACTGCAAGTAAGTGTTGTGATTTGTTATTAATGTTGAATTAACCGCTGGTAGTCAAAGCTGATATGGGCGTGACGAATCAGGGAAGGACATGTTGTGGCTGATTAGACCCAATCAGGAAGCGAATGTGGGTGTCTGCATCATGTAGAACATCTCCAGTTTTTTTTTCTCCTCACTGAAACGCAATCTGGAGTTTTCAAACAAAAACGAGGTCAGCAGCATTTTAAAAGGTCTCCGTTTTAGGGGTTATAAAACACCGGAGTAGTGTGGATGCTAAGTGTAAACGTAGCAAAGGTTATGCGTTTTAAAACAAAAACGTAGTAGTGTGGATGTAGCCTAAGAATTCAGTGTCTCAGTTTGTTTTTAATTAGTTATTTGATGCTATAAAAAGTGGGTGTCATGTCATGATTGACAGCTGTGAGTGTACTCGCGATTGGTTCAGGATGGTGTATAGGCGGGAACTCGATACCGCGGCTCCACCGCAGATCACTACTGCGCAGACTCTGGCTCCCAAATGATGTCACCAGTGCAAGATGGCAGCTCCCGTATCCGGGATATTTTAGCTTCATTTTTGTACAGTGGGAGGAAGTGGAGACGCATCGTCCATCTTTATATACAGTCTATGGTTGTTCACATGAAAAGTGACAAAATGAGTTAGTGTGTGAAGTGGGCATGTTTGTTAGATTGTCTGTGTTGGAAGGTTGCAAAAAATTTCAGATGCAGCTTCCCTTGATTTTCCTGCCGGAATGATCAGACTTTCCGGGCCAGATTTACAAAGAAAATGGCGTTGCACAAATGTACACTGCAGTTGTCACTGAGTTGCAAGCCACCTTAGGTTAAGATTATTATTGGCTTATTAACATTTACGGAGGACTTATATTTATATTTGATATAAATATATATTTGATTATTACCAACATTTATTACTGCATTATTACCAAATAGCCAAAGAATAAACACTAGCCAAAGGGCTCATTCTGGAAACACAAAAGTTGTTCTTGTTAATGGTTTTTAACAGATCTATAAAGCAATAGTAAATCATATTAGCTATTTATTTATTACTTTACTTTACTTTATTACAACATATATACCCTTTATAAAGGTTGCCTTATAAGAAATTGGTACAGAATCAACTCAGTCTGCATGGCTAGATACCAGTAGGAATAAAAGGACTTTTGTGAGAACTGACAATATAAAGGGCTATTATTCCCCAGTATACCAGTAAACCCCCCTGATGATGCATAGCTGCACAGGTATATAGGTACAGGTCTATAATTCATAGGAGATTGGATTGATATTTGTGTCAACAAAATGCTGCATGTAGCACCTTGGAGTAATGGTAGCAAGAGCAAAATTGTATGTCGTATGGATCATCATCCTGATCACAATGAGAACTGTGCATAGTGATGGGTGAGTGCAGGTGTCAGATATGGAAATGGTAAGTGACATATTCCTACCCTGTTCAGTCTGTGAGTGCAGCCCTGCAGTCACAACAGAAATGGTTCTCATGTTGGTACACATTAAAGTAATGCATCTATTAATACAAGCAGGTCAAAGTATCTTTCCTCTTTAGCTTTGTGTTGCTGGCTTGAATTTTGTTTTAAGCATCTGATCAAACAGCGACTGAAACACTACTAAGATAGAAGTACTCACTTTCTCACTCACTTTCATGAATTTTGGTATTATCCCTCTTACGTCACTTTGCTACTGTGTTTTCTTTCAATGGATTTATATTAGCTTTGGCTCTTTGTGAGGGTTCTAGATAAAGGTCTTTGCCCTCGTGCCTGCTAGTGTATAAATAGCAAGTCAAGTTTGGAGGTCTGTTTGCTCCTGAGCTGTGAGCAAGCTCCTGGCTGCGGTGCTTCTTCCTGAATGGAGATGGAGGAGGAGGAGGAGGAGGAGGAGGAGGAGAACGAATGAGTTTTTCACCAGACCAGGTCTATTTTACCTACAGTAAAATACTTTCTGTGTGTGTGTGCAAACCCACAAAAGAAACATTAACTTGCATAACGGTGAGTTTTACATATGTGCTTGTGCGTAGTATTTGGGATTAGGAGAAAGCACAAGCTATGATCACAGAAAAGCTTAATTTCTCATCAGTTTGTAAAGAGGAGCTTACAACAGCGAGTCCACATCAGCCTTTTGTTAAAAAAGCCAAGCGCTGAGTCAGTCACCTCTGATATAATGAATATGATGTAGTTTGATATATTTGACATTTTGATCACATTAATCTCAAGTATCCATTGTTCATAACTATTATTACCATTAGCAGTAGTAATGGCAGTAATAGAATTATCCTGGGTATCCAATGTATTGCTGGCATGGTGTTCTTATGGGGTTACTCCACCATTTTACAGTTCTGTGGCTCTGGAGGAGTCTGAGAATGATGTCATAGTGATGTCATCAAGGTTATCTCAGCTTGGGTTTGGAGACTATGCTTTTAGAGATAGGTTTAAAACATGTGGGCTTTTACCCGGCAGAGAGGGTCTAATTGAAAGATGTTAATGTTCGTGTTGCATTATGGGGAGTGTAGGATCCAGGATTTTTGGAGCTTGACCCATACTAGTGACTAAAAGTCAGGATATATTGATGTTCACAATGACAATGCCAACACGCTGATGTTTAGCAGGTTTAATGGTTACCATGTTCATTAATTGAGTTTGGCATGTTAGCATACTAATTAACATTTGCTAATTAGCACTAAATACAAAGTACAGTGGAGGCTGATGGGAATTACATTAGATTTGCAGGTATTTGGTCATGAACCAAAGTGTTGGACGAATTTAAATGTTGACCTGATGATGGTGCTGATGAAAAGTTAAGGAATCACCAAAGTTATTACAATGTATCCTGAGGTAGGCATGAATGTCTGTACCAACTTTCATGGCAATCCATCAAATAGTTGTTGAGACGTTGAAACAATCCCAGTGAAAATTGGTGCAGTCGATGTGTTGTGTCCATGGTTTGGAGCAGTGGGTCAAACTACCGCTAGAGGGCGATAAAGTTGTGAAATTTCAAATTCTACAGTCAACTCTTATGATGTTAATTTTTTTGATTTAGCAAAGCGTCACTTCTGGTTCACTGGTTCAACACTGGCCCCCAGCACTCGCCATGGTCGTGGTAAGTACAATGCAAATTCTACAATGCAACATACAAATGAAACCATTTCAGTGGCGGTAACCTTCACTTTAACTTCCAAACGAGTGATTTAGATAATTAGGTTCAAATTTGATTTGATTTGTTTAAAAACTATAGAGTTGTGGGGTGGGAAGGCAGGGGGGTGTTTTCTGTATTCCCATTTCATATTTTTATTTTATTTTTCAGCATACAGGTTTATTTTGTGGCCATCAGTTTAAATTGTTTCAACTTCATCATTTTGGCATGGCGGACTGCTCTAAATTCAACAATACCCATGAGACTCAGCCGTCATTGACATGGCGAAGAAGCCAGTCAGAGGTGCAAATGAGAACGGAAGTGAATTCAAAATGCTTCGTCATAGAAATTGTGAACAAAACAATGTGCCATAATCACTGAATTCATCCCAATTGACCCCAAATTAAAAACTATATTTTCTTAAGCTGCAAATTGTGTTGTCACTTTTCACACTGTCAACACTGTCATCTTAGCTTTCTCCCGCTGTTAGTGGCACACGTGAAAGAATCTTGCCCAAAATGCACATTGGGAGTCATAGATAACTTCTCCAAAGATTTTATGTCCACAGGCTTGTACCTTTGTCTTTTTATCAAAGAACCAGATATTTTCTAACACAGTTGTTCATCTTTTGTACTGATTATTTAAGCAGGAGAGGTTAAATGCTGATCCAAGCCATCAAGTACTCCAACTGTGAGTCACGTAACATTGCCTATGGGAAAAATGAATGCAACTTTTGCTGCAGGAACCAGGAGCGCCCAAAATAGCTCCTCCCACTTCACAACTCTATTTGATTATTTGATTATCTGATCATTTGGATTACTGTAAAACTGTGATATCACTATAGCCAGATCTCATCAATGGAAACCCAGTTTGTAAAATAAAAAGGGAATTTTCCTCTCAAACAATACCTCTCTAATCTTACCTTTCCAAAAACTTTAAACTATTCTAATAGTTTAAATAGTTTATTCTAATAGTTTACTTTGAATATAGCCTGATTTGTTCCTAATGTGTTCAAGTCAACTCATTCATTTCCACCAAGTATTTCTCCACAACACTGTTCTTACAGAATTGTAGACTAAATCTAGATTAAATACACTTATGTTCACAAATGAGGTCCTCTGTGTATGCAGCTACCTTCCTGGCCTTTACCACCCTGCTGGTAAACAGATTTGAAGTCACGCTTCAGATGAGGAGAAGCGCCTTGGTGCAGCAGGCCTTAAATGTGAGCAGCTTCATTAAAAGCTGTAATGAATAACTCAGCTCTTGATGGGAGCAGGGATGTGGACCTGTGACAAGGGGAGAGCCCCAGCCTTTAACAGGAGCTGGAAATATTAGCTTGGTTCACATCCTTCTGAATATTAATGAAGTCCAATAATGAAACAGCACACTGTCCCAGGGGAACTATAATTATGGATAAGCAGTAAACAGATTCTTTTGGTTGCAACAAAGCCGGGCAATATTGTCTTCATTCGTCAACATCAAGAAGAAAGAGATGGTTTTATTGAATGTATTTAGTGAATCAGGTGTAAAATTAGGTGCAGATGCGGTTGCCAGTAGCTCCTTCAAACTTTTTCGTGTTAATTTGTTAGGTTTTCGCTTTTATTACTGAAGCACGTATTATCTATGGAAGCACGTATTGCCCTATGACAGAGATACACTCATCAACATCGGAAAACGAAGCGCAGGGATTGGATTAAGTGCAGCGTACCAGCAGATCACTGCCCACAACATCTTCCGACCATCCAGCCAGTCCACCCCCAAGCGGTGCAATCGCCCAACAAAGAGGAGGAAGAGACAAGCTGGCGATTTTAACCAAACAGCGCACACAAGTGTTTTACCTAAATCCCATCAGCATGTCCACATCCCCACTAGGGGAAACAATATCCTGGACCACGTTAATACAAACATTTCTGGCAGCTACAAAGCCCTCCCCTGCCCCCATTTTGATCAGACCACATTTCCCAGCTTCTCCTGCCCACTTACTCCCAGCTGATTAAAAGGGTCAAACCATTGGAAAAAACAGTTCAAGTGTGGACAGATGAAGCTACAGCAGCTCTACAGGACTGTTTTGAGAGCACAGACAGGCACATGTTCAGAGATACCACCACCCAGAAGAACCACATCAATCTTGTATACTTCATCAGTGAAATGTGTTGATGATGTGGTGATCACAAAGACAATAAAATCATTCCCCAACCAGAAAGCCTGGATGAATAGAGAGGTGAGGGCCCTATCTAGAGGCAAAAAAGGTGCCTTTTGTTCAGGTGACAAGGAAGCTTACAGCACCACCAAAGCGATACTGAAAGCTGGCATCAAGGAGGCCTCAACAAAGAGTCAGCTGCCAAGTCTACTCCGCCTCCAGAGGAGGATATGTTGGCGGAGAAGGAATGTGTCCCAGGCAGCAGCTCTGGCCTGGCTCTAGCAACATTGTTTTGCACTGTTACGGGTGCTATGCCTGTTCATTAAGATGATTAAAGTATGTGTCCTAATTATTTTCTTTTTAATCATATTATAGTAATACAAGGGCGGGATAAAAATTCAAGGTTCGGTTCAGTCGAGACCACTGCACCCGCCCCTCATAATATGCTCCCGCGGGTATGGCCGTATTATGTTAAACTTAACTAACTAAAGATCTCTGCAATGTCTGCCCCTCTGTTAAAGTTTGTGTTTAAAGACAACTGCTATTCTGGAACTTTCACTGCTGACAGTAAGACCAAACTGCAACTCCCTCCACATGCAACAAATATAACAGGATTGCCTGTTTGTCTGATGTGGTGAACAAAATAAGCTGCAACACATCTTCAGCACTGTCAGGGAAAAGGAGCTGTTCAGCTTGTTTTTCCCCTCATGCTGGACTGATTCAATAAAGCCTTGTAGAGGCAGGTGAAAAAACCTCTTTATTTGCTCTTAAATAAGACATCGCTCAAAGGATCCCAGCCATTCAGCCTCCAGAAAAAGTGTTGTTTCTGTTTGGAAATTGCTATAGGTAGTGTATTAGAGTCTGACTCAGTGAGAAAAGCTTGCAAGGTCATAAAAAAAAGTTCAGCAGACAGACTGTCCAAATACATCCAGCAAGATATCTAGGACAATAAAACAGCACATCATGAGGGATATTTATAAACACAGTGACAACAACTGAGGAACACATTTATTTTGCTGCCTTGAGACCTTTGCCTCATCTATTCTGTTAAGTATCTTTCCTCCCACATGCTTTTCCCTCTCTCACGT
Organism: Macquaria ambigua; assembly: GCA_008360985.2. Lineage (NCBI taxonomy): Eukaryota > Metazoa > Chordata > Actinopteri > Centrarchiformes > Percichthyidae > Macquaria > Macquaria ambigua. The sequence continues at coordinate 65,433 of VMKM01001051.1, read as the reverse complement.
CATATTTTTGTTGCATCAAGCAGAAGAATCAAAATCATACCAATGTGGACATTCAGGAACGCAGCATGACAAGAGGAGATGCATCCTTTAATATCATGTTTTTCACATTTCTTTCTCCCTCCTCTCTATAGCTTCTGCCAATTGATTGACATAAAGAGCTGCCAGTCTGCTGCTGTTAAGAACTTTGTTACATTAGGTTACCATAACAACTAACTAATGTCTCTCGTACCACAATTTGGGGAACTTCCAAAACATTGCATCTGAGCTGGAGAAGCAAGGGAAGGAACAGAGCAGATTGAAAACCGCTTTCAAGACTTTGCTTTACTCAAGCCGATCACTACATTCATGCTCTTTCCATTTGAAGAAGACAGTATCCGTGTTTCCATTCAATTGTCAAGCACATTTTAAGCAAACTTTTGAAATGTCGCAAAAAAGAAATGCAAACTTGGCGCATTTCCATCAGCTGGTTTGGAGCGAATAAAATAGGCTTGTTGCAAAGTGTAGTTTGGTCAGAAGTTGGCAGTATAGGCTATGCTTTATGCATGGCTGTAATCCACCAGTAAACAGAGTAGAAGAAGTAGAGGTTAGCGAACCGGAAACCAAACAAGTGGCCATCTAACCCATCTACAGAAGAAAAATGGAGAGAGGTCCTCAGGAATTAGTTTCTATTGGGCAAGTCTGAATTGTTCTTTCATGTCAGCTAGTGTTGGCCATGTTTCATGCTGTCCAGAGACGAAGACAAATTAATGTGGAGCAGTTCAGCGGAAACAACTGATCAGTCATGTGAGTTAAATGTTCGCTACGTCAGAACTTATTCTGCAAAGTGGTTTCCATATCCCATTTAGTGCATCAACTCTTTTTCGACAAAGGCAAAAACTACCTCAAGCGAGCGCAAAACCTTTTTTGCACACTCGAGGAAGCGAATTTTGCCGTTTCCATACAGCTTTTCTAATGTCATACTTCAAAATGCACATAAAAATACATTTATGGAAACACGACTAATGAGGCAGATTCCCTGGCCTCAAAAATCATAACACTGTTTCACATGAGCTCTTGTCACTGCAGGCTGACATTCAATTGAAGTTGAGGGCCTCTGCTGGACAGTTATGGAGCTTACTCACGGAGAAAAAGGATCCAAACGTGAGGAAATGTGCTGCCTCATTGACTGCATTTTTCAGCTCGACTTATTTATGTGAGTCAGCCTTTTCCCATATGAAGTTCAAATACCATTCCACCATGACTTATGCAACCCTGGCTGACATTTGGAGCAAGTCATCAGAATAAGGTAGGGACCCTAAATCTATAGAAAGATGTGGAGGTTTTGTTATTATTCTATTGAAAATGATCCATGGTATTTAAAATAATAATAAATAAGCTACAAAGCTAAAAATAATATACAATATGTACTGTATATACTTTTTTAATTGTGTCAAAATAAAATTAATCAATTAATCAATCAATCAGGGTCCATGCAGTAATGCAAGGTACATTTTTATGTATTTCCAGCAATGGGATTTGTTTTTATTATATTGGTAGATCATTTTTGGTCATTTTAAAAGTAGCTTGCAAGCCAAAAAGGTGTAGACACCCCTGCATTATAGGATCTGTCAATCACAGCCATGCCATGCCAGACAAACCAAAGTGAGGTGCTACTTGCTGCTTTACAGGCTACAGTCCATAATAAAACTGATACCACAGCTTTATTTTACATAATGCCTATGTCATTTGTAAATATAATTTGTAAGATTTGTGCCCCTTTTTTCACTGGCCTGGTGTGGCACGCTGAAGCTGTTGTGTGCCATGAATGTATGCATTTCCACCAGGGTGTTACACATTAGTCAGGTTCCATCTAAATGTATGGCAGAAAATCTGCAAAAGGAAATGTGAATTAATACGTGTTTCCATACACTACTGTTACGGCACTAATTTTCCAGTCGGGTGCCATTAAACCATTGCAAAAGAAGAGGGCAAAACGAGATGACATAATTAAAGGAGCGTCTGTCATACCCCCAAACAGTGGAAAACAATGTAGAAAACATGAGGGAAATAAGGCATTTCTGTTTATTTCTTGTATTAATTTGAGGAATGCTACAGTCTCCTCATCGCTCCACACAGATCTGATGTTTTCGTCTGTCGCTATCTTTTGTCTCTTCAGTGGAACAGAAGCTTGAGTGGATGTTTAAGTCACATGCTTCATGTACAGTATGTCATCATTTATTCGTTAAATCTGTTTCCACTGCATTACATTTTGCTTTTATCGATACACCAACTTTTCCACCTCAACCAAGTGTAAAAACTTTTTTGCGATATTTTGATATTGCACGTTGTTTTCGCCATTTCCACCCAGGTTTTTGTAAATAAAAATGTGCATAACAACAAGTGGTTGGAAATCACTTTGGGATAGTATGGTCTGGGAGTGGGGCCACATAGTAAGCCTTTCTTAATGGAGAGTATGCCATCGTTTAAACTTGTATTCTTGGGAATTTGAATTTGGTTAGTTGAACTCAGGAGTCCAAACGTTAAAGAACTGGAGGACACAGTACAATCAATTAGCAATTGGGAAAACAAAGTTCTCACTAACATCAGCAGCTCAGCTGGGTTTAGGTGATTACACTTCAAACACAACTGTACACCTGTTATCTTCACTGTAATATATATACTTACAATATGACAGCACACTGCTTCTGTTCATTTTCATTTATGTATGTATGTGTGTGTGTGTGTGTGTAAATTTTTATATATATATATATATTTTTATATTGCAGTGTGGTGAGATTTGTATATAAAGAGCCAGAAGACCACAGAGGCAGTGCTATTGTACAACATTAACTGCCCAGTAAAAACATGAACCTTAGATTTTAAATAAAACTCTAAAATTGATATGATACTACTAATATAATAAATAAGATACATTTATCTTCCAAAAGAAAAGACATCTTATTTCTAAAGCGCTACAGAGACATCAGTGCCGCTGGTAAAAAAGGGCTGCTGAGATAAGACCTTTCTCCTCCAGGGTTTGATCGTGGACATTGACCTAGCAGGCCAGCTCCAGAGAAGACAGGCTTGCCCTTCTAGCGGGTCCTCACATCTCCACATTGGAACAAATTTTCAGGCATTATTTTGGTAAATCAACCACATACTCAACTTCTGAACAGTTAAAACTAAATTTGGTGATGCAAACCTCATTGTGAGTGCAAGTACAGTGACAGTGGGTGACAAAATGAAAGTATTTGCTAGAAGATGTATGTATGCTTCTCAACTTGTGGAATACTGCTGTTAGCCTGCTAGCACTGAAGCTTATATTTACAGTCCTGTGCATATTAGTTCATGCCCCATTTTGCCCCAGTGTGTGAGTAAATTTCACCCTGCCACTACTGGTCTGACCACATAGTAACAAAGGTCATTCGTTTTAAGCTAATGTTAATGCAAACAAATAACAAATAATGGAAGTGCAGCCTTAGTCATACTTTCTCACTTATCTCTAGTGGTGGCATGTTTATTTTATTTGCCTGAGTGTTTACATGGAAGTTTACTACAGAGGAATTATCTCCAACATGTAATTCACTTGAAACTCCATCACAGACTGTAGAATACTGACTGTAATATATGTTTACTATAACCTCTACTATCTGCACATGCAGTGTTGTCAATTAATTCAAATTCATCAACAAATGAAACCTTCCCATGCTGTCCCCTAGGAATAAATCTCATCAAGGACCCCTGGTGTTTGTGACATGAAAAAAATATGAAAAGAAAACTGCTTTAATCCATTTGCTGTTGTTTTCTTCTTTTTAAAAAGAGAAAAGGCCTTCATTCCATCTGCTTCTGAACATTTGAGTTCATCTTGGTTCATTGTGCCAGCGCCACAGAGCATTAAGCCACAGTCAAGTGGTGTAGAAGAATTATTAAAAAGGAAGTAGCTGGACTGGAGGCAGCTTCCAAAGGGACCTGAGGGCCTGCAGAGGAAGCAGCACTGTCATAAACTACTGTTGTTTGTTAGGGCAGCACTGCATGGCCCAGTGCCTCAGTAGTAGGCTAATGCATCTTCTCTCTGCCTGAAGCATGGTGTTTACATGTGGAATACACACACACACAAAATATAGCCTACACACATGAACAGGCTCACACACACCGTTATTGGATTCTTCTTCTCATGGAGATTAACCTGAGTCTGTTTTACGTTAATTATGAGATGACCGCTCAAACTCACGCACGCGCACACATGCATAAAATCCTACCTTCACTGCCTCTATGTGAGTGACATTGTCAAACATCATGTCGTTCACGGTCACTATCTGGTCCCCGACCCTGAGTCCCTCTCTCTCGGCCGACGAGCCCGGCTCCACTAGGGACACGTAGATCCCCACACCGTGCTCCGACCCGCCGCGGATGCTGAAGCCCAGACCCTCGTGGCTCCTGGAGCGCGTCAGGGTGACTTTGCGCATTTCTCCAAAGGGACCCTCAAAGAACGGCGGGGCCATGGAAGCGGCGGCGCTGAAACCGTCCGGACAGCCCGAGGTGATGGGCTGCTCATGGATGGAACTGACATACTTCTGCAGAGTTGAGTCGCCCTCGTCTCCAAAGCCCTCCGCGCTGCCGTTGCTGGGGAGGAGGTCTGTCTTCAGGTAGAGTCCCTCGGACGTGTACTGGTCGAACAGCAGCTGGTCGGACCTCGGGATGACCAGGCGCAGCATGGGTAACAGCTGTCGTTTGCCGGGCGAGTTGAGAATCACTTTGAGAGTTTGGACCAGGTCGAAGACGTTGCGCTTGGCGTGGTACACATTGAGACAGTGGATGAACTGCTCTCTCTCCAGGTCGCTGAGCAGCAGGTTGAGAGCGCTGTGGAGCCTCCGGACGTTTGCCGAGAGCGCACGGCCGCCCGAGCCAGTCGAGTTCGCCGATGTGTTGAGCGAAACGCTCTCCAGATCAGAGCTCATCCTACAACATAACGGGGAATCAGTGCATCTTACAGACCGGAGGACGGATTGGGCATTTGTTAAAGTGATGTTCAAGTCGATCCTCCCGTTTGAAAGCAAAACGTGAAACAGCTCACCGCGCAACTTCAACAGGTGACCGGTGATCTATGCGTAATGCACACGGCGTGTCAGCCCGAAACAAACCATTTCCCCAGACGATGCTCTTATTCTTGTTGCGCTGAACAATGCATAAAGGTTGTTTCTGTCCTGTTGTCTTTTTATTCAATGCACAACGAAAGCTTTTCCGCTGCCTTCACCGGGACGAGCCTAAGCGATTCAAATAGCCTATAGTGTCCGGTGTATTATCTGAAACCCGGCAGATTAAAATTCGTGGAAGGCTCTCCATATCATTGTAAATCATAAAACGGTCCCTTATAATAACATATAACCTTCTCCATGTTTATTCTGCCCATAGAACAAACTCCACTCTACCACGGAGCCTCTCTGTGCACAACTGACAGGGAGCGCTGAACTGGATGCTCTCAGACCCTCTGTGTATAGGAAATGACGCAGGTGTGTGTGTGTGTGTGCCTTTGTGTGTATGTGTTGCTTAGAAACTGACAACTCTTCTCACCCTTATTTAAATGAGTATTATTATTATGATTATATTTGGCAAGGCGTTAGCTGATGTCACACATTGTTGAGTGAAAGCAGGAATAGCGTTAGAGTTGAAACTACAGATAACTCGACAAACTGGTGAAATGTCAGAATTCACATTTATTACACAAGAAAAACAGATGAATCCCTGCTTGGGACAACAGTAATGTATATTGACAACTTAAAAGCATATGATTGCATTGCTTTGGGTTCTTCATGTGTTGGTTGGTTCATGTGGATGCATATGACAGTAGGTGTCTGCCTGTCAACCTTTAAGCTGATCATGCTGCATTATAGCAAATGCCTCTCTGAGACTCCTTGTCATAACTAGAGCCTAAGGCTATTTTTAAACAGCTATTTATAGGAGCCCAGAGTTGTCTTCCTCCTCATGACAGTAACAAGCTCCCTCTGTCTGCCCATTCGCATAATGAGGGTCCCAGGAAACATTCCTGCCACTCCAGGGTGCTGCTGAGGAGCCGGGGCTCCTGACAGGAGGCAGCACAGCTGGGTCCCCCACCCTGAAGAGGTGTTCAGTCACCACTGCTAAACACAAAAAACACATAAATTACTGTATTTCTCATCACGTCAACATGTTCCCCTTGAGGCTCCTATAAAGTGACCCGGCTGCAACCCAATTTAATTCAGTTCAGTTCAGAGGGGCTTTATTGGCATGGGAAACAGACGTTTACATTGCCAAAGCAAGTGTGAAATAAAATCATGTACATAAAGAGAAGACTTGTGATTTTGTTGTTAAAAATACTTACATACAGATAGGTAAAAAAATAACTTAAAATATAATAATAATAACAATAAATGTAAACTTGCAGTTAAAAATACAAATCTGAGATTACAGAGTTGAACTTGTTCCTTATTTCAATGAATCTTTTACATTGTAGGAGGAAGTACATCTCTGTCTCAGCCTCACTCGTCCAACAGTGACCACATTTCCTGTTTTCTTTTGGTTGATTCCTTTTTCGATGGCCAGTTTGTGACTGTCACTGAGCCTGTGCTTGGTTCGGATCTGTCTCTGCTTTCTATCTCTGACAGTAGAGAGGTATTCTGCCAATTCATAATCTCTTTCTAGGGCCAGATAACATTCTAATCTACTTTGGCTTTTAGTTTCTTCTTTTCAATGTTCCAAATGGGTTTCTTTACATTTCGTTATCATTTGGTTTCCTCCGATTGGTGTTTGGAAAGCAGTGTTGTTGTGAAACTGGTCAGAGTTTGTCTGAGAGGGGGCAGTTAGTCTCAGCACCAGCTGACATAGGGGACTCTTTTCTGGGCTCAGCTCTTGGGTTTGGAGGGCTTTGGAATGGAGGGTTGTCTAGGGGGCTGGATTTAAGGTGATTAAAAAATGTGAGTGCTCTCTTTTGAATGTTAATGATCAGTGGGTATCTGCCTAATTCTGCATGGAAAGATTCTGTTGGATGTTTGTCCCAACCGGTATAGCTATGATGGAGTGGACCCCATACTTCACTACCATACAGCACAATGGGCTGGATGACACTATCAAATATTTTAAGCCATATTTTAATTGGAATTTTAATAATTGGACACCCAATGTCTTCCATTTCCTGGTTGACTGTGATGATTTTTTCTTAAATAAGTTTTTGTTGTGAACAAATACTAAATAGGAAATGTGAGCAGGCAGAGAAGTCTCTTTAGCTGCTAAATGCTCCACTATGTTCAGTCTCTAACTTTGTCTGTCTGCGGTTTGTAACCCAGGTTTTCTTCATAAGGCTCTGTGTGTGTTCCCATAAAAGGGGGCGTTTGGCACGTCAGTTGACTCTTCTTCCACACAAAATCATGTGTCGCCTACTTCAGTGAAGAACAGGTTGTTATAATGGAGAGCTATGAAGAATATGAAAAAAGGTATTACAGCAAAAGCAACACTGTTGCTGCAGATAAGACGAGAGGAATTCTGGCAGAAAATTGTTAATCGTGTAAATTCGTAAGTGAATATATATTTTAGTACTCAGTGCACTCTCAATGCCCCCTGTTTATTTCTAACGTGACATCTGCACATGTCCCATAATCAAATCAAATCAAAGTGAAATTAATTTTATTGATTGAATATTATCTGTGATAAATACCAATAGACTAATCAATTTTCTAATCGGTGTTCTATTAGCTGTGCTACCAGCAGTGTAAAACGGACTTGGCAGCAAATCAGGACCAAGCATAAAAACATAATCCAGAGTGGTATGTAGTTAGAAGATGTGCCTCCATCATTCTTTTAGTGTATTTAGTGATATGCTGTGTAAACTTTAAAGTGTTAATATTACCTGAAGAGAACACTACAAATATATTCAGTAGTTCAGTGAGAGAAGAACAACCTTGCGAATAGCGCGGCATACAGTATTCCTGCTCAGATTTTCTGCATCACCAGCTGAATACATGTATGCACATACAGTTTACACTACTCGTTTGGTGGCATTACAGCTCAACAAGTTTGCATTTGTAACATATTCTCTCAGCTGAGAATCTATATCACTCATACAGAATATCGTCCGGAAAAGCCAAATGGATCACTTCGGTCTCTAGCACAACTTTTTATAGCCGATCTAAATCTGAAACTCCAAACATAACATTCTCCGGAGCGGGTTAGGTGTGCAGCGTAAGTTACCATGGCGATCTAGCCAGGTTAAAAGAGAGCCACCTTCGTGAGTAACATTGAAACTCTGGCTTTAGGTTCAACATACCTCGCTAACCCATTAATCTCATTTCGTAGAATACCCCTCTGGTTGATAAGAGTGCTGAGACTTCAAAGGTGTAAATGCCAAAAAAAGAAGAATAAAAAGGAAAAGGTCTCATGTCCCATTAAATCTTCAATGGTTATACAGTATATTATGTAATTCAAAGGAAGACCATGTAACTTTTGATCATCAGCCGCAACAGCAGCCTCTGCTGCCACAAGTGGTAATTACAGGACTCTGGTGCATTTAATTCTGTTGTTATCTGAGTAACCTTACAGAGGTGACCTAAGATCTGTGTAAGGGTGTAGCCTAAAACCACAAAAGGAAATTGTCGGGCAAACAGGAAACCTGTTAGGGTAATTAGGGTGAGATGAATAGCAATTAAATTAAATCAAACACAATATCTGTCTCTTATTCATCAAGATTATTTATTGTTTGCAAACAACAGCCTCCATGTTTGCCCGGGGAAGACACACATAAGACTGAGGAGAAACTGGTGACATTGCAGGTTATACTTAAAAATCATTCTTTGTTACAAACATGTGCATGTTTATCAGCAGGGTCAGAACACAGACTACAGAACACCTGGTCTCCTGGTTCTGGGCTGCTGACTCTCATAACATTCTCTCTTCTACTAGCTGTACTTTCTCTCCTCCGCCTTTACATGCTCGCAGTCTTTACCTGGCAACAGTTGTCATGCACTTGATATACAGATTGGATGCTTCTACACAGACATACGGGGAGGTTTCTAACACAGAGACACACAGAGAAGCCTAATGCTCCTCCAGGCTTTTATCCTTACACAATATCATTACAGTTTCACAACAGTCACTCTTAGGATATACTTCATTATGCATATATTTTATTATGTTTTCTCAGCTACAAGCACATGAGCATTTTAACACAACAATACCCATAACAAAGAAAGAATCTGGTTTCATGGTTATACTTACTGTGAGGTCACAATTTCACCTCTCCATGTGACAGGACCTGGTCTGCTAAAGGTGAATGGGGATGTTCGTATTCAAATTGAGCTTATGTCCCCATTTTTATTTCCATTGAGAAAGGTGACCTCATGCAGTAAAATGTGTGCTAAGATTAAAAGAAAGATATTTTTATGCACATGAGTCATCTATCACGTGAAATCTTGTTTTGCTGTATGTGTTGTGTTGAGAAAAGAAAACACCCAAAAAAAGAATCAAATCAAAATCCCAATTCGCGTGCTCAACTTTAAGGTTTATTGGGAGTGCATGCATACAAAACCTTTAGCGTAGTAGGTTTCAGAACATTGCAAATAGTTGCAAGTTTCAGCTCATCTCGTAGCGAATCTTTGGTCTGAACTTTTTGAACTACAGACTTCCTGCCTTATAGACTAAATATTTTTATTTTTACCACTACTGTTAATGTGTGATGAAAACACAAAAGATTGGTGTTTGGGACCTAAAATGTATTTGGTGTGTGTTCAAAATGCTATTATATCAATATAACTACTCCTACTGAGGTGTACTCAAACGCTGATGTGATTCAAGCCCATTATATTTGGTTGATTTCACCTTTCTCCAAATTTACCTACTTAAAGCATTAATGTTGACACTACTAGAAATTCACTCCAAAAATCTCAAATACATTTTGGAAACACCTTGCACTCAATAAAAATAAATATATCTAACTTAAAAAAAAAAGTAAGGTAGCATTAACATATTTCTCTGAAAAAATGTTTTCTACACTTTCAATTATGCAGTGTCTCCGAACATTTTACTGTTCATACAAACTCCCATGTTGTCTCTGTTTATTAGCATTCTCACTGCTAATACAAAATAAGTAACTTACATTACTACTAACATGTCCTCAAGTGAGGAGAAAAGACTTTACTTTTCCTTTTACTGTTCTGACATCCTTTGTGCATATGGCTGATCTGATTACCGTGACCGAAAACATCTGAAACCCACAGCTGCCACAAACAGTAGTACAGGCAGAAAAAAGTCGTACCCACATGAAACTGCGATTTCAACATAAACCAATGCAGAGCCGATGCCAATGTTAGAAGTAACTGGTGGATTCAAGCAGACGCCATCTCTGAGTCTGTTCAGAATCCCAGTAGTTGCTTTGCTTCTTTCAATCATGCTATTGCTACCACCACCCACTGCTATGGAGTGTGTCCCTCAGAACCTTTGTTTACACCTCGTTGCTTGGGAACACAGATATGAGGATACTTTCAGATGGCACATCTGAAGAGGGGTCATACCTGACCACTTTAGAACTAGCAATTAACATCTTTGTACTCCCTTGTGGCAGGGTTGAACAGCTGATGTACAGTCATCACGGCGCTGATCGATCAGTCTCTCTTCCATCTTCACAGTTGCTCAGTAAACAGCGGAATGCTACAGTGCTACATGGTAAACAAGGTTCCTCTTCACCTGGGCGTCTTCCGGTCTGACGTCAGACTTTCTCCAAAGTTAATTCTGTTTTAACATTTCACCGCAGGGCCGCTGCGCTTTTTTCAACATCCCCTGCGGTCCCCACCGCCGCAGCCTAAACATACTGCCCCCGTTCAAATGAATGGGAGGACTGGCGTTTACGCCGCAGCGTCTGATTTGGTCTGAATATGGCCTAAGAGTCTACAGGCATGTTTAGCAACTCTGTGAGGCTATACTTGAGGCAGCAGTACTTTGAGCTAACACATCTTAGTTTAGCATGTTAACATACAAACACTTGCAGCTGCAAACTGTAGCTGGGGATGATGGGAATGTAATTTGTCTTGCAGGTATTTGGTCATAAACCAACTCATTGAACAAATTAAAAGTTTGACCTGATGGTGCACTACGTGAAAAGTCAGAAGGAGCATCAAAGTTATTACAGGTTATTCTAAGGGGGCAGGAATGTCTGAACCGAATGTCATGGTATTTCATCCAATGGTTGTGAAACATTTCACTCAAAACCACAAATGTCAACCTCACGGTGGCGTTAAATGAAAAGTCAGAGGATCACCAAAGTCAGTAGGATTTCTCCTCTGGGGAACATGAATGTCTGTAAAAAATTGTCCAGTAGTGAGATATTTCACTCTGGACCAAAGTGGCGGACTGACAGACCTACTGGCAGACAGACATTGCCATCCCTAGAGCCATGCCACTAGCATGGCTAAAAATAGGTTGTAGCAGCCAAAACAGACGTTAGAGGGATGTGGTACATTATTTTTATTATTTAGAAGGCTTACTTTTAAAGAGAGGAAAAAAGATACCAAAACATACATATGTATTTTTTATCATGGAATGTCCACTAACATCTAAGCATTGTCCCATTTTTGCATAAGAAAGGAACAGTGGGAGCGTATTATTTTTGTTGGGTGTTATGCAAAGTATGCAGGCATAACATTATAAATTGCAGTGTTATCAGTGTGGAGGAAAAGCATATTAATGCCTATTAAATAACAGAGAGTGGTTACAGTCTTAAAGATTACCTATTAGACTTATTATTAAGACTTATTGAAGATTACATGCGTTACCTCTCTCTCTCTGTTGCTTTCTCTCCTCCTCTCTTTTTTACTCTCTCACCCACACACAAAGACAGACTTGTGCACAGACTTTGCAGAAGGATCGTTTGATAGAGCAGCATCTGTGTGTCCCAGTTTGTTTTGTGTTTTTTATTGAAATGTATGCACAGTAATCTAAATAAGACATAAAAGGCATTAACACAAGGCAATATAAAATAAAATAAAAATACAAATTAAAATGGAATTTAAGTGTAAAGTAAAATAGAAGATAAAAATAAGCTAAAATAGAATAAAACAGGAGAATAAAAAATACAGTGCAGTGCAAGATATGCATAAATAGTTCCACATTTAATTTAATAAAAGGTAGTAGCAATCAGAAAAGTCTTGAGCCCTGATTTAAAAGAACTGAGAATAATATTTACCAAATGCATTGGAATGAGGCAGAGCAAGCCTTGAAATACACATTTTGCTCTCTTTCAGCTCACTCTGGGCTCTGTAAATTCTGATTCATCCACTGCCTCCAACTTTTTATAACCCCAAGTAATAAATGTCCACCTTTATAAACAGACCTCCCAGAGACAGTGGAACCTCTTACTCTCTAAGAGATAGTTGGATCAAACAGAGCCATGTTGGAGTAGGATTTAGTTTGGACATGGAGTGGGTGAGTAAAGTTTTATCTTGAGACAACATTAATCCACTCCCTCTGAGTTAAAACTGTCATCGACTCACCAGCACAGTCACCTGTCGGTCTTCTTATTCAACAGTTCATGACTTAATGAAAAAGTACGAAGATTAAGAGAACAATCTGCAGAAAACATGGGGCTGAGACGGAAAGTGTTCTGAACACTGTCTTATAATAAGAGTACAATTACTGCAGAGCACAAATTAACAAATCAAGTTGTTTTTCCAGAGGCAGTTTAGCCTCTTTTAGCACATTGTTTTGGCTTTCAGACCTGCAAACTCCACTTTCATCACCATCAATTTCAGCTGGTTTCAGCAACAAAAAAACAAGAAAAACTTAAGAGCCTTTCAGGAGTCGGTGGAAACCAAACCAGAGTTAAAAGGAGAGCGAATATTGGACTTAGATTCATCAGGGGGACACAAACACCACTCCAAAGAAATGCTTATGTTGGTCTGTGTCTGCTGGATGTGTAAATAGGCAACTGTTTGCTAAGATATTAGCCATAACAACTTAATACAATTATAATTTTCAGCTTGTTCTTCTGCCCCCAAGTGGCCAAAAATCAAATAAATGCAGCTGTAAACATGAATTGCACGACATGAATAGTGGATGTCCATGATGTTTTTAGCCATGCTTGCAGCTTAGGATGGCAGGGTCGGTCAGTCCACCACATTGGTCCAGACTGAAATATCTCAACCACTATTGCATGGACTGCCATGACATTTTATACATTCATTTATGGTCCCCAGAGGATGAATCCTACTGACTTTGGTGATTCCCTGACTTACCCTCTAGCACCACCATGAGGTTAACATTTATCAATCACTTTATTTGGCCCAAAAGGGCAATTGCTTGTGGAGCAGTGAAACACAAAAACATAAACACTTCATATAAATACAAAATAGAAAAAAGCAGAGTACACAAGTTAACACGATTTAAATATATGTTCAATTATAAGTAAAAATATTAAATCTTAAGATACTCAACTAAGCTGAGACATGGCAGAGGTTATGATAGAGTTTTTATACATGTAGTGTATGTGTGGTTTTGAGTGAAATATCTAGACAATTTTTCAATTTTAACATTACCAAATTAAGGTTTTCCCATTACATCTGCTTTTCAATTGACATTTATTGAGGATGTAGGATATAATGGCATTGCATCCTCACACTGCTGTATCTTCCAGAGAAAGCACCCGGGGCTGTCTCTGTACAGAGAACAGTCATTTATTGACTGACTGCTTTCACTTTGTATGTAAAGCTAATATAACTCCTACTGTATTCGTCCTCGCTACCAGCAGCTGTGGCAGGGGAAGGTGGGTGTTGACTCTGTGCTATGGGCGAGTAGTGCAGTAATTAGAGGCCTCTGTTTCATAAGCGATTTGAATGGAGCTCTCAGCGGTTCCGGTGCCCCCACCTCATCGTTTTTTTACATCTACCATTTGTGACGACAGCTAAAAGCACCTGACATTTCCCTTGCTGGCAATTAATGCCCAAGCTGGTGAACTTGCATGGTTCTGAGGGAGTGAAGGTCTCCTGTCCAACTATGCTATACAGAGACTTGGACTGCTATCTTTAGTCCACCGCCCAGACACAGTTAGGAGGATGTGAAAGGTGCCTGAATGCACACTGTATTGGCAAGCTATAATACTCAGTATACTTTAGTCTAAGGAAGTGCCACTGTTTAACAAACGGAGCAAAGATCAAGTGATTATAATGCCAGATATGTGAAAATGATCTGTTTGTTAAAGTACATGTGGAAACATAGAGAATATAGACACATCAGAGACTCTCTACTGACTTTGGTCTAACTCATAACACTGAATAAATGAAGTCATCAGTTCTTGCTCCACTTTGTCCTCAGATGCTTTTATTTTGCCATGACTATGGCTTTAGTTAATTGCCACTGGGAGTTTATAGGAGACACAGAGCCATCATAACTGCATAGGTTTTCAATACAGCTGCTTGATACCAACTTTATTAATGTCTCATGCACTTTAATATGGAGGAATCACTGAGCAAGTTTTATCTCCTGGATTTCCCTGCGCTTTGCTTTGTTCATTTTACACCTGATCTTCTGAGGCCTTCCAGTCCCTGTAGTATGATGCTGCTGCCACCAACATGCTTCGTCACAGAGAAGCTGTGTGAAGACATGGTGAAAGGCTGATGCTGGGCTGATAAAAGCAGGAAAAAAACATGGACCTAGCATCAGTGGTCACCCACAGGATTCTGAAAGGATGACTGGTTCCGCTAAATATGTTTGTTCCTGGATATTGTCTTCCTGCAAATGAAAAATGGTTGCCAAACAAAGTGAAATTCGGTTCCAGTTTATATGACTCAACTGCAGTAATATCATCCCTCTACCTCATTTTTCCTCCCTTCCAGCAATAGCATGAAATACATGCTTCCAGGATAAATGTGGTATAATAAAAATCACACAATACGATAACAAAGCTGCTCCCAAGAGAGTAGGAAATCATAACATCCTACCTAACCTAGGTAGTACTGCACCAGCCTACCTGCTACGTGACCATCTTCAGACCTTCAGTGATGGTAAGGACACAAATCCCCCAAAAAGTCCAAAAAGCTCAGATTTAGTCTTATGAAACAACACGCTCTAGTCCCAGGTCGTCACATACCAACGCTGCTGTCACGCCCCTCGCGTCTCATTTGGACGCACAAGATACCCTTTAGGTTCAGGAAAGGATCATGGTTTGGGTTAAAATAAGTAAGTCACGTATGTAACTTAAAACTTTAAATTACTCAACGTTGACTTTTGGTTTCACACAGGACACGAACCCCGGGCTCCTGGGTGAGGGTCCTGTGTTTCCATCCATCTATCATTCATCCACCCACGCCAGCCTCCTCCTCCTCCTCCTCCTCCTCCCTCCTTACCTAACGTGGACTTTGTCACACTTCATACTACCTCACCTGACGCAGATGGGTTTACGCTGAAAGCCTGGTGCGTCTCATACAGACGCTGAAGGGTACCTTGTGCGTCTGTATGAGACGCAGAGGGGTGTGACAAAACATCAGTATTTGACGCCCTGGGAATGAGAACAGGCTGCATGAGACCAGGAAACCTCCCTCCACTCAAATATCTCAGTCTACTTCATGCCTTGTGGCAAACTCTAGCAAAGACATTGGTGAGTTTCTTTGAATAACTTTGTTTTTAACTCTCTCTTATGAAGCTGTGAAGTAGTGAAGTTCCTGGTCCACTGTTCCAGTGTGCACAGTTTGTCCCAGCTCAGTCTCGTAAGACTTTAATGTCAAAGCTGCTCTGTGTATCGTGGTGGCCTCTCTCACTGTTGGCCTGCTGCAGGATAGTTTTTGTTGAGAGCATGTTCTGGGAAGATTAAGAGTTGTATAGTATTGTCTATAGCTCTAAAATCTTACCTTTATTCTTGAAAATGTCCTTATATCTGTAGTGCCCTCCAATATCCTTATCTTTTTCAAATTTATTTGAAATGCTTTTTTTGATTTATTCTTCACACCTTAACTGTACACAGCTGATCATTATCTAAATACTTACATTACAATAAAAACCCTTGAACTATATTTAACTATACTTTACTCTTTAAAACACTGTAATGTTTGTTCTTAACTCTTTCAAAAAGGGCGTAAGGACACTGAGGTAATGTCCTCTGTCATTTTTATGGGAATTTGGAGGTTTTAGCAACCTTAGGGGAGTTTACATTTTACAGTTAAAACTATATTTATAGGCTGACTCAATAAATTAACATTTGACAACTTTTAGGCCAATAAATAAATAAAAGATTCAATATTTCTCCACAACTTTATTCATGACAGCATTTAGAGCGTAATTAAATGAATTAAAATGTACAGAAAATGTAACAGTTAACTGAATAATTAAATATGAAAAATCTAAATAATAAGAAATCATTTAGAGACCTTTTTGGTATCTGTACTAAATTTTCTGAGGGCACCTTTCAGGACTCACTCATGAGCTCAGTATTTCTAAAATCCTGGCTACGGCCCTGCTTGCAGTACATATAGGCATTACAGTATAGCATTATAACAGACCTCTGATCTGAAACTAACCTTTAATTGCAACTGAGGTTAGTTAGCTGTGTCATACTAACAGCCTACTAATAGAATCTATAAAGTTCAATCTAACCAATGTATATCAAATTGTAGAAATGCCTTATCACTTTGAGTGTTTTCTTGCCAAACAATAGCAAAAGCTATAAATCATTTGGGATTCTATGTTGTAAAACCGTCTAATTTCACCAACACTTTGTATAGCCAGTGTATGTAAATGACTTTATTTACTATTGTACATACATTTACTACTAATTTACTACTGTTACTACTATGTAACTGGTAAATTCATTAAATATGTTACTTAATCATTAAGGACACATTGGGATTCAATAAACAGTTTCAGTATCATTAAGAAAATGTAAATGTCCCCATAGGGAATACAATATTAGTCTCTATGGCACTACTACTCAACACACTTTAAAGTTGCCAGACCAGGATCATTATAACCCTGTAGAAAAATTACAGGAACATAATGTTGATTCCACATCAGATAAAAATATCATAACACTTATTAAAATAACGTCAGTATAAACCCTCATTTAACTATTATAGGATATAACAGGAATATTTGAGTGATACCAGGATATAGAAAGCAGGAAGTACAGCAGGTTTAACATAAACATGGTCTTTAGTACCATAGACATACTCTGAGCCACTATAGCAACATTATAGTGATACCATATGAGAAAGAAACATTTTTAAAGAATGATAAAATCAATACTGAGTGCACTGTATGCCCCCATAAGGGTGTAGTTTGGTTGTTCTGAGGTGGTAAACAGGTTTATTAAAGATGACTGCACAGTGACACTTTTATGACTCGAGGCTCTGGGTGATGTTGGCGTTCTCCCTGTAAGCAAAGCAGCTGGGGAGGATGCCGATTTTTCCTGCACAGTGTCCCTCCAGCCACTCCTCATTAACCTCACCCAGGATGTCGATGGTGTCTCCTTCGCTGAACTCCAGGTCCTCTGGGCCCTGAGCAGCATAGTCATACAGCGCCACCATCTGGTAGAGGATGGTACGGTTGGCCAGGGGGTCTTCGGTCTGAAGTATAATAGCACAATTAGGGAGCATTTTTTATGCTTTTATTATTTTGACCCTTAATAGGCTTCAATGCGCACCTTTTTAGGATCATGTACTTATTCAATGTATGGCAGACAACAACGAAATAGTGAATATTCCAACTACTCACTATTTTGAACAAAGAGCTGCTAAATAAATGCTTTTTACAGCAAATGAATGAGTGAACTGGACTGGACAGGCGGATTCCAAATAATAAAAACAGATATAGACAATGCTAAAGCACGATACTGTATGTATGAGATCAGATGTCAGTCATTTGTCAGATTTAAAGCAATTACATGATGCCCATGTCACCGGGTACTGTCGGTGCATTATTCCAGAATGTTTCAATGATCACTGAAGAAGGGAGAAAGCTGTGTGCTGCAAGCACTCTCACTCTGTGGTACCGGTGAGCTCCTTTAAGCACAACAGAGCTGGAATGTGTTTCATCTCACCCATTAGTAGAACAAGTTGGCAATGTGTGATGCTGAATTTGAATTATATTATGAGCTCACTTTATATGACACATTTAACTTTTTTCCTTTCTATAAAAGTGGGATGGCTGTTGGTGGTACTCACTAATATCCATGAAGAGCCAGTGTATTCTCAAAATGATATATTGGCTCTAATAGCTACCAGTTGACAGGAATGATTTCCTCTGAATATGGTGTATCCTTAATACCCTATTATTTATATAATTTATTATTTATACAAAAAGGAACTTTTTGGATCACCTAGCCAAAGTGGCTACTAGTCGTTAACTTAACCAGCCACTCAACTATATTATGAGCCACTGTATTGATTTTAATATTTTTTGTCAAAATAAAATACATGACATTATAGTGACATATATATTTTGCTGGAAGCTACTGGTATCAATAAGTGTATGTACAGTATAAACTCAAGGATGGGAGTAAAGGGATATGTGGTAAATCCAGGGAACCTTGAGGTGCTCTTGAAGTTGAAAGAAGTGGTCACAGAAAAGAAAACATTCCTCACAGACTCTTAGGCAGAGCACGGAGAAAAGTTTTATTAAAAGCCTTTATTTAATTGGGTATAATGGTATACGGTTTGATACGCCCTCATTGTTCTAGTGCACATTGTATTACATTGGTTACTGTGAGTGTGTAGTAGGGTGACAGAGGGTCTTTTCCTGCCAAGCAGGGGCGTGTCTAGATTTGGACTGGGTGGGCCATATGGGGGCACAGGCTCAGTGGAGAGTGTGCAGTGTTGAAGATGCAATCTTGCCTCAACCTCAAGTAAGACCTTTTTTCATTGGGATACATGTTCTTACTTATCTGGCTCTTTAGCTGCTAAATGCTC
Source organism: Macquaria ambigua (assembly GCA_008360985.2). Lineage (NCBI taxonomy): Eukaryota > Metazoa > Chordata > Actinopteri > Centrarchiformes > Percichthyidae > Macquaria > Macquaria ambigua. The sequence continues at coordinate 46,546 of VMKM01001051.1, read as the reverse complement.
AACTATGTTCACCAGCTAGTCTCTAACTGTGTCTGTCTGCTGTTTGGAGCTGAGGAGATCTTTTCACTGAAAACAGGGGGGCGTTGCAGTTCATGGGCCAACAGGATGCCCCATCTTTGATCCACTGTTACTATTCAAAAAAATGTATTAGTACAGGTTTAATAATGGTAGGGGGGAAATCTGGTGGGCGGGCAACTGCGACCCACCAGATACACCTCTGCAACCTGGCAACTGATGTCCTATTTTAAGCCATGATGTGCATCTAGTTGTGAGTTTAAATCCTCACCCGGCACCAGAGGGTGGCTCTGCCAGCCTCAGCCACCTCCTGCACGGTGCGGCCTGGCTCCACCTCCCCACCCAGAGGAATCAGCACCCGGGAGCCATGCTGCTTATATCTAATGAGGGAGAGAAATAGGGAGTGGTGAGGGGGGGTGGTAGAAGGGGAATAGATGGGAAATTGCAGGTATCTTGGGGGCCAACGTGGATAGGCAGAGGATAGAAAAAAATGACTTTATTCCAGGACGACACAGACACAAGCATCAAAGCATTATTATCAGCCGCTTTTTTATTATTTTAATAGCTATACAAATTGACTAGCTTATTGCTGCTTTTATGGACTCCTCTCATGTCTGTGGAGCTGCAGCCTCAGTGCCCTATGTCTCAGATCAGATATTGGACCCACAGTGTGGAGTGGACATAGAAAAGCATATTTTTAGAAATGAAGCATCACTTGTTGAAATTCAAGGAAACAAAAGTGGGTTGGCAGGCCTGCAGGTACCTGAGGCGCAGATGAGACGCTGGCTGGCCCAGTTTCTGTGCAATTTGTTCCTTCAGTTCATGGTGCGGTGTGTCCAGAGGGACAGACAAAGCCACGCTGTACGTGTAGTGGACCTTCACCACCACAGAGCCCGCCTCTGCTCCCTGAGCTTCACCAGCATGCTGGGAACATGGAGCAGAAATACATTCACAGATAATGCAAGCTTTTTTTTTTTTAAATATTGATCTGGTCCAGTCAGTGTGAATCCTTTTTAGATGGTTATTATGTAGGAATAATAGTACTAGTACTAGTATTACTAGTGCTAGCATTACTCCCCTACAATTCCGTTTACAATTCCAATTAGTACTTGTAATACTAGTACTAATAGGAATTATAGTGCCAGTAGTAGTCCTCTGATTTTTGGTGCTGGAGGTTACTTTGGATATTTTACAGGGACAGGGCCAGCCCATGTTTTTGGGGCCCTAAAGAGAATTTCCCACCCTGACCCACCTCCATGTACACCAGCATACTGTAAAGATTTAGCTAGGTAACCACTTTAATGTTTTTATCTTTCCAAAATGTAGTGGCGATCAGTTTTAAAAATGATCAAGTTTCCAGATCAACTTTAAAAATATAATAAATTAAGAAAGAAACATATGATAACCACAGTCTCCTTCTCTTGAAAAGTGCAAATATATAACTGGGGTCTTAAGGTGGGGTTTAAGATGTTATCCCTCCTCTCTCTCATTTCCTGTCTCCTCTCTGCTATCCACTATCAAAATAAAAGCAAACATATTCTAAAAATATATAAAACAGTGCAAGAACATGATAAGTTATAGTATTGTAAAAAATAGTTTAACTATTACAGAAAAACATCAACCAAACAATTCACATTTGTACAAGTCCGCCTGGGAAGTCCGCCTATATAGATATAATTGGCATTCAGAATAAAAGTGGGGAATTATTCTAGAAAAAAAAAGTAAGAAATGTAAAACATTAGTAAATCATCATACCAGCTAAATTAAAGCACAAACTAATAACTGCTTTCAGTAAAATTGCTAAAATACTATGCTATATTTCATGGACTGAAAATATTATGCAGTGTGTATATGTGGAAGCTCCTGAAGTCCTTTCAGTACTATGAAACTTCATCAAGCCTCTGCATTAATGTCACTGAGGCTAGTCCCCTGTACAAGTGTTGTACATGATGATTAACCTAATTGGTTAAAGTGATTAAATGAAGCGTCTCTAGCTGCTTTTGTTCAAGAAGCAACAGGTTGCCATGGTTTGCTCCCTATTGGCTGGAAGATATGACAAAGCATCATCCTCTTCAATTTGAACTGAAATCTTCCTTGACAGAGACTGTTATTTCATGGCAAATGTGGAACAGGAAGTCCATTAGTTATTTCACATAAGAATACATTTTTTCAGGTCACTGTGGCATGCAGAGACACAAAAGAATATTTATATCCAAACGCTGACTACCTCTGCCTCCCCTGAGCGTCATAGTGACTTAATTGGGACACATCAGCATTCCCCATGCTAAACTCAACCTTACAAAGCAGTTTCTTCAGGTCCACACAATCCTATATTTAGACCAGGTAGAACGAGAAGGTGTGTATGTGTGTGTACGTGTGTCATAAGCTGGATGTGCGAGGAAAACAACTTGATTCCACCTTTCAGCTAGCACGGATGAATCTGGCTTTCCAGAGGGGTATATTACCTGGTCACTGGCTGCGTTGGCTGTGTACTTGGGAGGCTTTGAGGCTGGCAGCGGTGCATAGGTGTCAGTAGTGTAGGATGGAGGTGGAGTGTCTAGGGTAAAACGTACTGCAGGGAAAACACAGTACAGGTAAAGTCTGTTGCACTATGCAAATACAAATACAAAAATCAAATACAACTGTGGTTCTAAAGCCGACTAGAAGCTGCAGTTTTCATTACACCCCAAACAGCTCTAACAGGAGCAGTGCTTAAAGGGTAGGGTCACATTTTTTCAAGTCTGTCTTCAAACAATACTCACATGCCTATATGTACATTGAAACAGGTTTTGCTTGCTGTAATCATTCCTCCTGTTCAAACTGGCCATTAAAATACCCTTTCCTAAAGCAAATTCAATGCAAGTGGTGGGGGACAAAATCCGCAGTCCTTGTTCTGTACATAAATATATTCCAAAGTTTATTTGAAGTTAACATGACAAACAAATCAAGTGGCAATCTTCCAAAGTTACAGTTCTTTTTTTGTACAAAAGATATCCACTTGATTTGTCTAACTCAGACTGCTGAAGCCTCATAATAACTAGAGCTAAACTTTGAAATGTATTTTTGCACAGAATGAGGACTGTGGCTTTTGTCCCCCATCACTTACATTGAAATCGATTTAGGAAGCGATCTCTTAATGGCCAGTATGAACAAGAAGAATGATTACAGCAAGTTTCATGTTCAGTGCGCTCACTTTCAGGCTGTGTCTGAAATCACTCCCTCATTCACTCATGCACTACTGGTCAGTTACTCTATAGTGACAGCTGTAGTTTAGGATAAGTGTTCATTTTTGAATCTTTAAAATGTTACACATTGTGGGAATGTAAGCGGAAAGTAATGTACATTGTGGGCATTTTTGAAGGTAAACAACTCAGAATTCAGACACTTAGATAAAATGGCAGACAGAAAATATAGTGTACTATATAGTAAGAAGTGATTTCAGACAGAATAGGGGAAAGTCCCTTCAAATTGCAAGAGCAAACAGTCTAGAATCTTCTCCACAGGATCTTGGAGAAATCACTTTGCTTTTTGTGTTGTGAAACTTCAAAATTAAAAATTAAATATAAACAGTAAAATAGTAAATGAACAAATCTTGTAGCACCTTTGTCCCATCCATTCTAAAGGCACCCACTGACCTAGAGAATATTTTAGTCAGGGCTCACCTGAACATGCAAAAAAGTCAAATTTGTCAACAGTTAAAGATACAATCCATCATAAATGTGGAATAAAGTTTTGTATACTCAATGAACAATGAACAAAGATTTAGTTCTAACTAAACTATAGTTAGAACTAGACTATATATGTCGCAGAACTTTGTCTCTGTTTTGCTGTAAATACTACTTTTACATAGTTCTTTCCAGGAAACATCCTAAGAAATTGTTAGTAAATTAGGGACCCATAAAATAAAGCTTACCATACCAAATAATGACAATCTGCCCAATAGTTGTGGAGTTGTGCTCCGAAAGTAAACAGACCTACAATCTGACATCTCTGTCTTTGTGCCCTGCTGCTAGCGGGGCACAAATATTGATAATAAGCAACAAAAAGTATCAGCACTGTACTTCAAAAACATTTTCTTTTCAAAAGCACACTTAATCACAGGCAACCATCTAGTAAGGATTAAGTGCCAGGCAGTACACATAAAAAAATATTGCTCTGACCCTGAAATGATCTGTTATTATAATAATAATAATAAGTGCTTGCTGCAGCAGGTCAGAGGAAAGAAGATGGAGAGGTCTTCCTCTTTTGAGGCAGGGGGATTTTAGAAAAAGTAGAGTAGGAGAACCAGGAGGAGTGTGATCCATTTTTACCCCGAGGAGGAGGTGCAGGGCTGGGCTGGGCATTTGGCCGAGTGGGTGGCTTTAGTCCCGGTGGGAGAGGGATCCCACTGGGAACTCTCTGAGGGAGAAGACAAGACATGACGGTCAGTAAACCAGCAATTTAGCTGTGAGCTGTGAAAAAAACATTGAATTTTTCTCCCAGCAGGAAACCTGTATCTTTTGTTGAAAAGAGCAGAGTGATCTTCTAACTGCTCCGGCTGAAGGGCTTTAACTATAGCAGGAATTATTTTGAACATTTTCTTGTATTTTCCCTGACACAACAGTTTTGCTGCCTGGTCTCGGGGGTGAAGCAGAGATAAAGCTATTATTAATATAAAGAGTACGGTCTTGACCTGCTCTATATGAAAAAGTGCCCTGAGATAATTTTGTTATGATTTTGCGCTATATAAATAAAACTGAACTGAACTGAATAAAGCTCTGCAAAGCATGAGTCTAATTTTGAGCAATCTGTGAAGTGCTGCCATTAAAGCTCTAAACTGAAGCCCAGTCTGTGTTTCCTCTCGAGACAAGCCTGAAATGTATTGGTCAAAGCATCATAAAGTGTATTATTACATGGACAAATACATTACATTCTCCTTTTTCCCTTTGGATGTCTTGACATCTGCAGATTCGAGCAGGGACACTGGCAGAAGTCCTCTCTGAAAAACAAAGGACTAAAAATCAGACACTGAAATATAAAAGACACTGACTTAAAAAGATCCAGTTTTGTCACCATCAACCAGGGTCGTAGACACCAAAGTCACAGCGTTGGGTCTGCGAATTTGGGGGTTTTAACAGCCTAAAGAGGAATAATTGCATACAAATTACCCATGGTGGCTTTCAAAGATTAAATATTTTTCCATTTGATTAAACCTGCAATAACTGATTTTTTGACCACTTGGGGGCAGAGGAAGCAAGTTGTGAACAAAACATTGACATATTATCACCTTTTAAGTTGATATGGTGAGCTTCATATGGTGAGCACATCCAGCACACACAAAGCAACATTATCACTCATTTGGAGTTGTGTTTGTGTCCACCTGATGAATGTAAGTCCAATATTCACTATCTTTTAGCTCTGTTTTTGGTCTCTACCAACTCCTGAGAAAATGATCTGGCTCTTTAGCTGCTAAATGCTCTGCTATGTTCACCAGCTAGTCTGTTTTCCATTTGATGTTGAGCAGGTAGCAGGGGTGTAACACAAAGCTACTATCTGTATCTGTTTATGTTAGAAAAATATCTGTATTCATATCTAAATTCGGATTGTACACGAAGTGGGTGTGGCATATACCAGGTCTGCTTCATTTTCTGCATTAAATTGATTTCTACTGTCATTTATATATCTATCATACATCATACATACATTATTTATTCTATCTAAAACCTATGTATGTACCAACTTTTCTAAAACGTGATCTCCCAATTCTGGAGAGTGAACTAAATAAAATGCAGTGGAACAAAGATATGGATAAGGATCATGTACATACTTGTTGTGATGAATTAATGCATGTAGTTGAAGGGATTAAGAACATAAGAACTCAAATAGGAAATCTTCTTTACCTTGGGTAACTGAGTCAACTCGAAAACGTATGAAACAAAGGGATCTGGCTCTCCAAACTGCAATGAGAAGTTGCTCAAACAAGGATATGGCTGTATATAAAAGTCTAAGAAATCATGTTACTAAAGAATCTCACTAATCACAGAGGCCAGAAGAAATTGTTCTGCAATGTGAAAGCAAATAAATAGTATAATAAAAGTATAATAAGTGGCAACAAACAAATTGCTCATGAATTCAATAGTTTTGTTGTTTTCATCTGTGGAGGAGCTTGCCAGTAATTTTAAAGTTTCCAATGTGGAGCGACCTGCCCCAAAAAATGCATGACTCAGATTAAGGCCCTGCCAGGGAAAAAATCTGATTGGCCACCCCAGGTGCTAAACTATGTCCTAAACTATGATTGGCTATCTGCCTGGTCAGGGGTGGGACCTTAGTTTGTGTTTTGTTGTTGTATTATAGATTTGAAGTTTTGCACAGTTTAGTCAACACAACATTTTGTCCACACAGGCTCATTTATTTTAATTGTGTTTGTACTTTAAATTGTGACTGTATTTTGGATTGTGCATTGTTTTCTTTTGTATGTAGCCTACTGTTGGAGGTACATTTTCTTTTTGAGGACTTAAATATATAATAAAGTATGGAAGCTTTATATTACAATATTATATTACATTTGTATGGTGCCACACTTTTGTGTTGTTATTGGTAGGTCTATTTATCTTTTAAATTGAAATTTGAAACACAGGGATGTTAGAAACTGTAAGATATTGTAATGTTAGTAATTAAAGTAGATATGAGTAGTAGAGACAAAAATGGTAAATTAATGCTATTCCGACATGTGTATGTGTATGTGTGTGCGCATGTGCACATACGTCACCCCATACGCCACCCCTGCATAAGTCAGTGCCCCACTTGGGCCCCCCCAGTCAAAAAGTCTGGACGCACGACTGGGCCCTGCAAGCCACTTCTGATAAGCACAAACTCTGACAGATAACGTATTCATTTGATCTGTTTGTCAAATACAGTACACACACAGAGCGTCTGCAAGTTTCATTGATCCATTCATTATATTTTTTCTGCAACTTAGGCCTCCAACACAAAATTTCACACAAAATATAAGCCTGCAAATGAAACTGAACTGATATAGACAACAACTGTAGACCAAAGATGCAACATCGGAATGTACTTAAACACATGAGAAAGAAAACACACTTTTAAACTGAAATTAAAGCTCTAACAATCAATAAATTCATATTAACAATGGATCAAATTACTGTGTGTAATGTAAAAGGAGTGGCTCATGGTGATGAATCCACACACAAATTATCACCAACTCTGCAGCTCCCCTCCACCAAACAGAAGACAAAGTTAGAGACTAGATGGTGGAGCATTTAGCAGCTTTAGCAAAGAGACAGACATTTCCAACGGGAGTTGGTAGAGACCAAAAACAGAACTAAAATACAGAATAATGGACATACATTCATCAGGTGGCCACAACATGACTCGATGTAAATACGAATGTTGCTCCTTGTCTGCTGGATGTGTAAATAGGCAACTGTTTGTCACGATTTTATCTTTATAAGGTCATACCATGTAAATGTTTTCAGTGTGTTCTGCTGCCCCCATGTGGCCAAAAAATAACTTAATGCAGCCTTAAAACTTCTAATGTAAATGTATCTAAGGTGTTTAAAAGCTCAAGAAGAAAAACAAGGATTTTTCTCAGGACATACAAACACCCCAACACAACACAAATCTATAAGATTTATGCTGCATCTTTGGCTCATTATAGATTCAGCTTCTCTCTCTTCTCACCTGTCCATCATATATGACAGTTGCCATCCCATCCCTGTCCTCCTCGCCGAATAAAAACACCATGGTCCCTCCCGGCACAGTCAGCTGTCCCGGGCCCCGAGCCAGGTGAGGGATCCGCGTGCGCATGTATCGAGAATCCCTAGGTAGTGAAAAGACTAAATCAGTCATACATCTACAAGCATTGTTGTTCAATGGGAGTATTAGCTTCTCACCAGCTCAGGTTAATAATATTTCTATGTGAATGGTGATACTCACTGAGCTCCATCCACCTTGGGCTCATAGAAACCAGGTTTCTTTGGAGAAGACAGAGTGAGAGTTAGCAAAGGGAGTGACTGACAACAATTTTTATTCATAATGACACTGTGGTCATTCTCACCTGCAGCCTCAGAGGTTCAAAGCCTCCAAAATCATCATTGGGAATCATGGAGGAAATCACCTGCAAGTAGAGCATAATATATTACTGACTTCAGATGTATTTTAATTTCCATGTAAAATATTTGTTAGTGTCTTATTTCAACGGTAGCATATTTTGTTGAATGAACAGTTTAAATAACTGATATATTGTTTTGGCTGCACCCCTTCCCCTTTTCACCCCTCTCAGGGGGAGACAGGAAGGAAAGGCACATTCTGGTGACCCAAGGAACAATGACCTGTAGTAGGTTTAAACAAAGTTTACAGTGTTTTACTCATTTAATGTGCTGTGCACATGTATACATATATATACGCAAATATACAGACATATATGGTAAATTTATGTTTGTGAATCAGCTGTTGTATATAATTGCCATTTAAGACATTTAAACCTGGTTTGACACTGGTTACCAGTTATAACAGTTTACTCATAAAGGTGTTTGGTATCTTTCAGCAAATGAGTAGGCCAACCTTTTAAACATTAGACACAAGTCTTTAGAAAAAAAAACGAAACAAAGAAAATAATTAAGACAGAATAGATCTAGGGCGGGTGGAGTGAAGTTTCGCGCCATTGACGTTGGACATCGCCGCCCCTTTTACAGAAGACTACAAAACAAGAAGATGCCCATTATTTTCCCCTGATAACTCTTCTCTTGTCTTGACGCTCTTATCTCTTTTAATCTTGTGTATCGTCTCGGGCAAGATCTGCTCTTGGCTTTGCCTTTCGCGCCTGACCATATGCCTATGCAGGCTGGCCCAGAAGATCTCAGCTGCATCCCGAGCTGCACAGAACGTGCTGAAGGCCGGTATCCAGCCAACCTAGAACGAAACCTGTTAAGAGAATCCCGAGAGTCAGGACTGTGACAAGCACACCCAAATGGGTGTGTGTGTGAAGATCAGACATCCTGCTGCCTGCTGAGAGAGAGAAAAAGAATTGCCACGTGGGATCGAGAGCACACCCGAAAATGGCCATGAGCTGACCCACACGAGAAACGATATTGCATATCCCATCTTCCTGCAGAGCGACTTCTCCCCTGGCTATCTGAACCACCAGGTGAAAATTTTTTTCCCCTGTGATAGTGGTGCTATATATTACTGAAGTAATTCAGCACTAGGTCATAACTGAACGATGCATTAAGGTGATTTCACTGGTCAATATTGAAGTTTTATCCACTTGGTTTCCTTTGTTTACACAAGTTAACACAGCATGCCAAGATAATCATTCACTGCGTATAAAATGGTCCTCATACAATAATTATTGCTCATCGCTGTGCTCTTTATTCCTGGTTGCATATATCCATTAATTTGTGTCTTGTGTGTAGTTTTTAGTTGTGTATGTGTAGTTAGTAGTTTAATAAGCCTTTCATTTATAAAGAACATGATCATGTGTTTGTGTGTATCATGGTCACTATACATGAGTCAAGAACCCCGTAGCAACCTTTAGACTGAGACTAAATAAATTAATTGACTATTGTTTTCCCCTTTTCAAGGGTGGTGCCCTGAGGTGAATTTAATTTAAGTTAAATTCTGTTATTTAGTATAAATACTGAGTATTTCAGAAAGCCGAAGTAAGTTCAATCACTCAACTTCATTTTGTACCAATTTGTATTTGGGCCTATGCTACATATTTTTGGTGCTGCCTTTATTAAGTGGTATTAAGGCTACAAGGCTCTGCGGTGGGTATCAGGCTGTGTTGTTATACATCTGCTGCGCCCTCTGACAGGCGTCACCATTCTCTAACCCTGACCTAACGTACCTTAAAACTGCCTTTAAATCCTACGTTCATTCAAGCAAAGTGTAGATACTAAGCTGCAAATATCTACATTCTATCTTCTTAGGCTAACCTACATCAGCTGGCTACTGGCTTGACATGTAGTTTCATCTGAATGCTATGGCCCGCTCAGTGGTCCAGCCTTGTCCTTACAAATAGTTACTAGTTATATCAGAAAAATGTTCCACCACCAAAAAAAAAAAAGTACATTTCGATGATATTTCTAGGTTACCTTTGATTGTACATCCCAGTGGTATCAAATCACTAAACTCAACTGTGACCCGAGGCAGGATTAACCTGTTAGGGGGCCCTGGGGTAAACATTTGTATTTGGGTCCTTATTGACATAAATAATACTTTAATTAAGAATATGCACTATATAGGAAAATAAACAATTGAAACATTTTGGCACAGGGCTCATCCACAAGACAAGGCCATGGAATTAGATATGTTGTACTTCAGTGGTACATATTCCTAAACAAATTTGCAATTAAATAAATTACGTACGACCAATTGACCCTGGGTCCTTTGGAGCCCTTGGGGGACTAGGATTGGAATCCAGCCGTGCTATGACCAAGCCCCTGCTACCACAACCTGCAAACCTGCTTCAGAGTAGGTATAAAGTAAAGCAGCAACAGATGGCTGACAAAAGGGCACACAGAGGTGATGTGACTTCCACTCTGAATTCTGCACTATTTTTGTTGATTTTTTTCTCTCATTAGTATTATGAAAGTGACAAGAGCAAGTTGGAGTAATTCAAGCATCTTACCATACACCCATGACACAACATTCACCATGGGGGCACTCTACCTTTGGTTTGCCCAGAAAGTCTCTTTGCTGCAGCTGCTCCACATCCTGTTTCCTAGGACGAAACACCACACCCTCAGGCACCAGGAGAGGAGCCAGGACTTCCCCCCTCTGTTATTAAAGTCAGAGTAAAGTGTTATTTTTTAGAATTATAAAATCACAATTGTAAGTCAGAACATATGGTCAAAATATAATTTAAGAGCAGTCATGAGAGGAGCAATACATTTCATGTTCAGCTCTCGGCTTTTGGAGTCAGCTTTGAACTGAAGAATCTGTATTTGTTTTGTGAAACAGTTGTTAAACAGTTTTATTGAATAACCATAGCCTCACCTTTTGCTATGAAGAGCTATAAAACTGTGACCTAAACGTATCACTTAATGACATAATGAAATGGCTCTTTACTTCCTATGATGTAATTTATGCTGAAACAGGTTATGGGACTTAACACAGTGAGATATCATTCTAAAGTTGGTTCGATCCCCGGACTGGCCGGATAAATCTCAGTGGAGAAAGTGAAAAAGCAGCACCAAACCTCCTGCACTACCACCAACCTCAACTGTGGTTGGTGTGAATGTTTAAATTCAAGGCAAGTTCCTTGCAATGTTTGTTGTAATGGCAATAATGATAACTCAGCTCCATTAGGACTGAGGTGAGCAGATAATACTGCCTCGTGTAAATGGCTTCACTGCCCTTGCATGGCCAAATGGAGCACAGCCAATAATTCACTGTTCCAGGAAGTTAAACTTACAGAAGTTAACAAGTTAAAGGACAGACCAAACTTCCTTCACTTTGGAGAATCATCCCCATCTTTCTATCCATGTTAGGGCAGGATGGCAATGGCAGAAATGCAAACAACAAACATACACAACATAAACAAAGCAAGGGCAACTGACTTTGGAAGTTTGTCACCAAAGTCTGTCTCATGTCCTTTCCAGTCTGCTCTGAAAGTTTTGACACTCACCAGGACGCTGTCCAAAGCCACCTCTATATTTCCTCCTCGACCTCCTCCTCTCTCCTGGGAGGCTGATAGCAGGACCTCCCTGGCCTGCTCCCACTGGCCCATCCGACAGTACACAGCTGCTGCGTTATATAACACCTAGAGGACATATCACAATTATACATTTCAGTTCCATCCCTTTAATATTCATGTTATCTTGCTGTGTATACTGCTGTGTAAAAACCTGCTTATAGAGATTTTCCATCATCATTTACCACAATAAACTCTAAATAATCTGTATGGGGGCCAATACCAATCATTCAGTGATTACTTAACTAAAATGTCTTCCTTTCCAAACTCACTTTCTTGTTTTGGAACAAAACCTCCACATGCACTGACATTTTAAGACACTGGAGGACGGAGCTCCAGTATCAGCAAATACGTTTCTGCTACAAAAGCTAAAAAATAGCGTGTAAGTATTCATCAGGGCGATATGTCTGTGCATTAGATGCGTCTGTTGGAGCTGTGAATAAAGCTTTAAATAGCCAGAGACCTGTGCCACTTTCACAAGTTTTTCCACCTTGAAGAATAACATTGTCAGAGAAATGTAGTAGCATGCATTATTTTTTTATTGTGTCATAGAAATTGTCAAACTAAAATGGTGATGTTTGGGTCCTTTATGTATATATTCAAGTGCCCCAGTTCAGTGTGTTCAATTGTGATGTTGTTCTATAATTCCTCAAATACTGTTCTGTGGAATTGTTTTCTTGTGATGGCAGCAAAACAATAGCTGCTTCTGTCACTAATGGAGATAAAGAGAAAGGGAAAGCTTGTCTGTCATTCTGTTATAGACAAATGTGTCTCAGCTTTCTCAAGTATCTGCTCATCATATAAGTAATGATGACTGAACACCAATATCTAATAGTGTCCCGGCCCAACGTCTTTCAAAACGAACTACACCACATTTTAGTTTTGTAAAGTAATGATACCATTTCATGGCACCTTTAAATAATTATGCTTCAAAATGCAACACAATTGTAATGCATCTGGACCTCAAACCTAGTAATATTTTGGAAAATGACAGTAAACCAAGTTATGTAAAGAGAGGCAGTTTGATTCAATAGGAAGCAGAAAGGCATGATTGTTTAAGAAGGTTTAGGCTAAACACAAAGCAAAATTTCATATTGCTATATTCACACCAATGTAGCCACTGGAGAGGTTTTTGAGTCTGCGTGGATTCAGCTAATGTACAGACTGTACCAGACACTAGCTGTTAGCTACCTAGCTAGCAAAGTAGGCACCATGTGAGGGTTTGTGTGACAGCTCAGAGTCTTGATAGATGCTAAAATTCACCAGGGACTCCAGCTCTTTGGCATATTTTACTCTAGTTTCTCTGCTTTATCTTCTGGTCTCTGTGCATTCATCATTTAGAGTTAAAAATTCTCTGGAGAATTTCTGCTCAAGTTGAAACAACTCCTGCTGACAAGTCTTTGTCTTAATTTGTGGCACCCAGAGTGAATTAGCATCTATTTGTGTCTACTCACAACTTTCCACTGATGTTCTATGCAGTCGCACAAACCTCTAAAATTTGCTCAAGTCTGAACACACCAAAACATTTATGATGACTGTATTGGTTGTACCTCTCATTTACACCCACTGATTTACACCCATGATGAGGTCACCACTGAAGATGCACTATTTTCCAGGAAGTAGCAGTTTTTCAGTAAGTTCAAGTGTCCATTTCATGGGACCTTCAGCTGTCAATGCGTAAAATGTATGTAGAGCAATGTTTAAACAAATGACCCCCTTTACCACCAATCATAAGTGAACACTGATTCTACAATCTACAAACCATTGTTTCACCTTTGAGTCCCTTCATTATCATCATTATTACCATCATCATCATGCATGTGTGTGTGGAAGTCAATCAGAGAGTTGCTTGAATCAATTCAGCCCATTGGATTCCCTTGACAACCATGTAGTTTACATGACAAAACTGCATGGCTTTCATTATATCAGAGGTGGATGACGCTGACTGTGTCTGATGATGTGATGTTTCCAACTGATGGTCACATTAGCCTTTAAACCCTGGCTGGAAGCATGTTAGCTGCACTAAGCTACAGTTTAGCTGTTACTGACTGGCTGCAAGCACAGGTGCATTGTCCGTGGGAAGCTAGAGCACATTATCTGTTCTGTGAGAAATATGTGATGTTGTGCAACCTCTTGTTCAGTCTCCATCAATGAGGCTTTGTTAGCTCCCAGGTGTACATGACTTTTGAACTACACAATGGAGGTGATGGCACAACACAGTTCTCTCTGTTTTCATTGCTCAGTACTGACAGACCTCATGGGATTGGATTTCCTTTTCATTGCATTGTAATGTGTCAGAAGAAGCATGCTGACGGCTGGCATTTCCCTGTGTGAATGGAGCAGTGTGCATGTGTGGGGCTGAATGTCAGACCTGCCAGCTGTAGAGTTTGAATCGCAGTCCCAGCTGTCTGTAGTCAATGACCAAGTTTCCTCTCATGTGCTTCTGTGCCCAGATACAGTCTGACAGAGCCTCCTCCAGCCTGGAGAGACAGCAATGCAGAAACAGGCAAACAGACAAACAGAGAGATATAGTAATGGATGATAAACTGTTCTTTTTTTAAATAAAAAATAAAAATGAACATGGATTTACAGTGGTGTTATGTGTCAGACTTCTTCCTCATCTGGCACAGTAACTTCCAGGAGTCTCTGCTGGTTACCTGGCAACCTTACAGTGATGAAAAGTCTCCAGGAAGTTTTTGGGCAAGAAATACTCCAACACATAACACCCCATAAAACCACAATGCGTCATTTTTACACTTCGGTTGTTGTACGGATTAAACAAACAAGATATTACATGTCACAGCAGTGAGCTGGTAGGCAGATCTAGTCACCTTTGGACAGAGCCAGGCTAGCTGTTCCCCCTCTGTTTCCAGTCTTTATGCTAAGCTAGGCTAACCAGCTGCTGGCAGTAGCTTCACATTAAGAATACAAATATGAGAGTGGTATCAATCTTCTTGCGTATTTCCCAAAATGTTGAACTATTTCTTAATACATCCATTGTCTAACTACAAGGTCCAACCAACCAGTCATCAGAATCTTTTAAACAATCCCTCCTTTCTGCCCTCCTATCAAATTCTCCTTCTATAACTGTTAGCTTGTAGGTTTAAACACAAGACTGACCTGTCACTTATCTGTTTCAACAGGAATTAAATCACATTAAGGAAGCAACATTAACATTTTATTGGACCTCTAGAGCAAAACTACGCACCTTTTACTGAACTGCAGCCACTGTGGCCACAAGTGGAAATAACAGGATGATAGCAGACTGATTTTCCTGTCATTTCCCAATATTTTCTTGGGTCAGTTGTATTAAAGACATCACCATTATCTGTGACATTCTAAAACATAGTGTTTCAGTGTCTTTAATGTAGTGTCGACTGCAGGTCTGCTGCCTCCTACCTGTCAATCTGCATCATCACTGCTGCTCTCTGGAAGAAGCCAACAGCAAGACGTTCATCCTTGGCAATGGTGAGGTCTAAAACCTGGCCATCACAGAGGGGAAAAGACAAATTCAGGTTGGACACAAACACATGGAAGTATTACAATATGCTTCCTTTTTTTACAGAGTAAGTATTCAGCAGTGGTGATATCCAGGCTGATGTACAGTGGAAGAAAGCAGATAGAGTTTTAATATCTTGCTCAAGCGTCAGCTGCTGCTGCTTGAACTTTGACATTCCAGTAACAAGATGATCTCTCTAACAACTGCACTAATGGCAGACGGGTACATCACCAACAAACATGACCATAGAGGCTGTGAAGTCCCCTAAACATTGTGAAGGGGCATTATGAAGCTTGGGTTTTGGTTTAACTCTTGCTGACACTTGCTTTGACTTTTTAGCATTTTAATTAATCAGCAGGGCCGCTACTGTGGACTGTTTGATCAATTACCTTCTGAAAACCAGCTGCAAATAATAATACATCTTCCAAGTCTGCAGCTGTAAATTCTATATAAATGGATTTCAGTTCAGATGCTCTGCAGTTGTTTTCCAGAAGAGGTCAAATAGTCCATTGAAGTGGTCTTCCTAATAAACTAAAGAGCTATAGCAAGTGTCATGTTGGAGTTGTTGTTCTTATGAATGGCTTCTAACTGATCTATAAAGCACAAGTAAATTATTTTTTAACCATTTATAAAGTCATTAGCCATGGGAGTTATTCAAATTCTTTTTGTTAAATAACAAAATAGTCATGTCTAAGAGTTTGAATCACTTCAAAGTATTCAGGAATTTCAGGGTCCACCTCCAAACCCTCATCATCCCCCAACACACAACACACGGACCGTCAGGGCCAGGTCCAGCTGCCCAAGAGCCAGGTGAGCTGAGGCAGCGTTGAACAGAGTGTGAGACGTGGGTTCACTGATCTGCTCGAGTTTGGCCAGAGATCCTTGCCAGTCCTTGGCGTCCACCGCCTGCACCGCCTCATCCCACAACCGCAGTAACTCAGTGTAAAGCATTCTGGATGGCAGAGAAAGGAAGAGAGCAAAATATAGGACAACAGACATAAACATACAACACTGCTGTTGATTTTTTGTTCTAAATCGTGGACGATGAACTGATTTTCATGTCTGGGCCCACATTTATCAAACTGCTAACAGTGAAATTTTGGACTAGTGAAAGATACAATTAAAAATCCTTCACTTTTACTCCTGTTCACAAACTTTAGAATAAAAGGTATTTATCAAATTTCTTATGTCTTAAAATGCTCTTTGAATAGAGCTCCAAAGGTCTCTGAAGTTGTTCCTACAGTAGATGTAATACAGAAACAGAGGTGAACACACACCTTCTGACACGTTTTAAAGTGATAGTACAAAATATCATTAGTCATGATAAATAGTATTTGAACAGTTTGACAAAGGTGGAAAAATCCTCTCAGAGAAGACAAGAGAGAGATGAGAGGGAGAGTGGTAGAGTGGTAGGTAGAGTGAAGGATATGTAGGATGGATCAAAGACAAATACATACACAAAGTCCTACACCAAACCTTACCTGTTAACTATCTTGAAATAATAATTTTTTTTAAATAAAAAAAGAAAACAATAAAAATGAAAAAGAAAAGAGAAATCTACTGAAAAACTGCAATGATGTTAATCAGTAACAATCTGCACAATTTTTCCGGAATACTTCCTTGTACTTTACCCGGTGTCTCTCTGCACATGTTGTTCAGTTCCGTTATACAAGCTGAATAGTTTATCAGAGAGACTCCATAAATCCACTACATTCAGGCTGCTTACCTTTTTCTGCTGAATGAGAGGCCAGTGAGAGTTCAGTCAGTGTCCTGCTCTGCCTCTGTGCCTGCTGCCTTCGACACTGTGCCAACGGGGAAGTAATTCAAATAGGCCTCCTCAGGAGTCTCCACCCTGCTGCTTCAAGGAAGTCCTCCATCCACATTCCCTAAATAGAACCCACACAGGCTCTGGAATTTACCTGTCAGTGTGGCACGTACGCCACAATGACAATTACAAAATACATCATTAATTTGACCTGATAACCCCATGAGGATGGATTTTATCTTGTGTTCAAACTAGCTTTGAACATGAATTTCTTACAGCAGATGCTTTGTTTGGGAATTTACTGCAATCATACACATCATGCCAGGTAAACTTTAAATCACAGAAAAATGTTGCAAACTGACTATTAAAGATATTTTGTAAATGCCCCAAATTTCTGGCACTCTGTAGTCCTGTGTGGTAAAACCCCCACTACATGACTGTATGGACAGGAGGAAATAAAGCCTAACTTTTATCCTAAACCTTAATTGACCCAGGGACTGTCTTCCGGAAAGTCCATGACTGTGAAATCATGTATTATCTGTGTAGTAACAGTAGAGGTTAAGGTTTCTGCACTAGGCCTAATTAGTCATTATATTATGAGTCATTATATTATGCTAACACGTTGTAGGAAGCTTTGAATGAAATCTATTCATTGTGATATTTGACCTCACTTTACAAGGAATATTTCAGAGAAGGAAGTCAAGAGAAAAAGTACTCACAGTCCTCCATACTTCCTACTGGGTCAACTTGCTGCACAGGTTGTGTTTTGTTAATGTACAGTACTACAGCCACAGTGTGGCCCCACCCACCACAGAAACTCCACAGGTAAACGCAGTACAGCCTGACGACCAGGGAAAAGTATTCAAATTCTCACCCAAGTAAAAGTAGCTGTAGTAGCAAGTAGCAACAGATTTTACAAGTAAAGGTCCTGCATTCAAATGTGTAAAATACAGTATCACCATCAATTTAATGATCAACAGAAAGTCTACTAATTATGCTAAATAGAACCTGACCTGTCAATGTTATATAGTACAATGTTAGATGCCTGAATTTATAGTATTTTTGTATTTTCACCTTCACTTTTTTTAATTAATCAAAACATTGGTTTTACTATACCTCATTTTCTCTTTTTTGTTGTATTATTTCAACAGCTTAGGATAATAAAAAACAGGATGGTAAATCTTACGAGACGCACTTAAACGCAGCATTGATCATAGCATAAGTCATGTGACTTATGCGAAAAGCGCAGGCGCGATGGAGAACTATAAAGTCAGTCTTACTGTCCAGTAGTTTTTGCAACATTATTTTTGGAACATGAGTAGGTTATTGGCTTTTTTCACGGTGACAGTATCCCTGTTTCCTGTTGAGGTGCTGCACGGCCTGCCATTGAGCTATTCTCAGGTACCGTTTTAGTTTTCAATGTTTGTTGTTTTTCTGATAGCCCTGTTCTGCTTTGGAGAAAACTCCATTCCAGTGACCAACGAAGCGATACTTTTAGTTTAATCAAATAAAACTTGTTAAAATGTGTCGTATATTTCAGTGGGTACAAGTGTGAACCACATGTGAAAGTTTATGTATTAGCAATGTAAATACTGTTAAATAGTAAGTCAGATGTAAGCCGAATCGAACAATGGAGATTCAGTTTTAACCACAGTTCTTAATGTACATTCTGTCATTGTATGTATGTTTTCTAATTACAAGGTACTAATAAATTTCTAGTTTCTTGAATAGTGTTTGATTTGACATTACTTATGAAACGTCCCTGAACTTCTTGTGAACATTTCAAGGAACACAAAACAGCAATGTCAAATTAAATTCCTGTATTATTCCCCCTTTCAAGCATATAAAGTGTTCAAGCCTCTTAAGCCAGAGATTATGAATAACAGAATAATTCATTTTTTATAGTCAAGAAAACATCATGGATTCAAGACAGAACCCCAATTCACAGAGAAGTATTTCAGTCAGACTCTGGACCACTTCAACTTTAACAGCATGGGGAATGGGACATTCAAGCAGCGTTACCTGATCACAGGTGAAACCAATTTCCCATTTTAAATGTAACAAATGTATGAGCAAATGACTCATTGGGTTCTGTTTTTCCTCCTTTTATAGATAAATACTGGAACACAGGCTATGGTCCTATTTTCTTCTACACTGGCAATGAGGGAGACATCTGGGAGTTTGCACTCAACTCTGGATTTATCACAGAGTTAGCTGCTCAGCAGAGAGCCTTGGTCATTTTTGCTGAACATGTAAGAAAACAGTGGTGCAAATCATGAAATAGTGCAGTCAAATGCAAACAGTATTTTCATTTTTGACTAAACAACTATTGATCACACATAGGCAAGTAGAATTTGCTTATCATGTGGAAAAGGAAAATGGGAAATGGATGGTTAAAGTTTGACTCATACTGTCAGCTGATCATCTGATTTTCATTTGCACACAACCTTTTTTACAATGCTGTTTGGGTTCCACTACCAGCCACTTGAACAAGAAAACCAGCCACTATTATAATATCTATTTAGCTTCTATAACTGTGAAGGAAAATAAATAAATAAATAAATAAAAAAAAAAAAAAATAAATAAATAAATAAATATATATATGCAGCATCTACATACATATTATTACGTGCATGTGCATGCATGCAAGACATGGTTAATATTATTATTACATATAGCTATTATTATTGCTATTATTGGCTATTGAGCGTATACAAACATTATTACGCATGGTTGTTGATGTTATTGGTTACATATATACAGCGTATTAGTTGAGCATGTGTTATGTATAAAAGATACATATACGCATGTAATATTATTATTACATAATATTAGCTACATTAATATTACATAGATATTATTATTATCAATAATAGTTGACATACACACAGACATATTGCATTACATGCCACGCCATACACACACATAGCTATTACATGCCGTGGCTGCCACATTACATGATACATACACATTATATTATATTATTAGAGCATTGATATAAAAGCGATATTGACACACATACGTTAATACATTACACATACGCTACGTACATTAATACATTAGATATTGTTAATAATACATACAACATACATATTGACATTATTACGTCATTATTATTACATATTGCCGCATTATATACACATACGGCTATTATTGAGTTACGCATAATATATTATTATTATTACGCATACATTACATACATGCATGCATTATATTACATACGTACGTACGCCATTATTGCGTACGCATTACATACGCATTACACATACGTGTACGCATATTATTACACGTACGTGCATGATACATATTACATTATTACATACGTAATGCATGACATGATGCGCGCTTTATTAATATTGCTGCCATACATACGGTATGTGTGTGTATGTGTAAATGTGTGTATGTATCCTTTCTGCAAATGCAGTCTTATTGTTGTGCACTCTTAGATAAGTACAAACGCACAAGGGCTAGTTAGTCAGGTATGTTCAATCAGAAAGACAATACTGGTTTTGATTTTGGTTGTTAACTTTGTCTTAAATTTAGTTTTTAGAGTTAAAGAGATTTTACATTTAATAATGAAGCATGCAAGTATTTAAAAAAAAACAAAAAAAAAAAAAAACAAAAAGTACCTGCACCAGAAAGTAGGTTTTAGTGCCCTAACAGAGTCACATAATACTGATGACAATGGAAGAATTTGGATCACTTCCTCAATATGGGTGCATGATGTCCTTCACTGGAGCTGAGGTATACTGCAGCTTTGACACTGCCTACATTTGTTTTGAATGTCTTATCAAGCTTGAACACCTTCGTCCTCCTCTCCCTCTTACAGAGGTACTATGGCAGATCTTTGCCGTTTGGCAAAGAGTCCTTCAACATCCCTCAGATCAGCCTGCTGACAGTGGAGCAGGCCCTCGCAGACTACGCTGTCATGATCACTGAGCTGAAACAGCAGCTGGCGGCCACAGACTGTCCTGTCATTGTGTTTGGTGGCAGGTAGGATCCACCTGACCGACACTATTCTTAGTGTTGTCCACTTGTGTGACTTGTTGTTGAGCTCCTCAGAAGTTTTTATATCTTATATAACTGATCAGTCCAACACTGGTTGTTTACTGGAAGCTTGAATGTGTTCTTTTTGTGTGCCCTTGAAAAAAAAACCTTCATAAGTGACAAAATAATAGTTGAGTTGATTTTAGTGGGCAGGTTTCAAATCTCACTACACATAAACCAAAAGAAATCATTGTAGTAAACAACTTTACACTTTCCTTTGACTCGAGCTGAATCCATGGAACCAGCTGGTTTCTTCAGTTTCTTGATATTGTTTGGCCTGTTATTACAGGTGTTTGTTTTTATTCAAAACAAGCATGGACCAATTATTAATGATAAGAAGACATAGAAGGCTATTACCATAGTAGACCATAGACCGTTGTTGTCTTCTCCATCCTCTCTCCAACCTGTAGAATAGGACACGCCCACTGATGTCGTCACGTTCACACTTCAGGTCAAGGAAAACCTGCTATTTTTTGGTTTCAGCTGGGAACCAACTTTTTGGGTTCCGAACTAATTTATTTGGTAAATGCTCCGAACAGTTCAAAGTTAGGTGCATGAACCAGAACAGAACCCGTTCCATGTTGGTGGAAAAGGGGTAACAGTGTCCAGTTTATTAGGTCCACCTAGCTTAAACCATTGCAATCCAATCCAATAGTTCTGCAATAAATCCTACCTACATGAAGGTTCTAATGTCCAGTTTTTGTGGAAACTGTTTTAGAGAGGTGTTGCTTCAATTTCATGGTCGAATTGTATTATGTTATGCTTTTGTTATTCAAGTTTTTTTTTTTGACTTTTTGAACAGATAAAGGCCATAATGCAACACGTCAATAAATCTGGGCACATAAAAGTCTCATATACAAATAAAATGAGACAAACCAATAAACATAAAGTACAAATAAAATACAATATAAATGCAACAAAAACGAGCACATTGCTATAGTAAAAATAGCAGAATGGTTAACTTCATATTAAGTTTCCTTCTAACTAGATCTTGGAATCAGTGGTTTAAAAAGCAAAATCAGGCTCTGTCTGACATTTCCAATGGCAGAAAACAATCCTTCAAGGGCCAGTAAAGCCTGCCAGAGCAAGCTCAAAGTCTTGTTCTGGCCATACCTGGTTGAAGTAACTCATTTTTTCAACCACTCTCCAATACTTTTACTAATAATTATTTGTTTCCAAGAATAAGAGACAAAGGAGCATTTTCTCAAAGTACCAGCTTCATTTTTACACTTCCAACAGTAACTGTCATCCATGAGTAGGGTTGCAAAATTCGGTGAATATACAAGGTGGAAAATTTCCACGGGAATTACCGGGAAATAACGGGAATAAAATGGAAATATAGGGTTTTTTTACTCAGGCTGTATTTACCAAGTCATATGCAGATAGAAACAAACCTTTTACCATATTATAAGCAGAAGTAATTGTAAACCCTTCTAGTAAAAATGAAAAAATCAACAATTTAGTTGAGTTGAACCTAAATCAAATGAGTTGAGTTAGCTAGTTAGCAAGTTAACTAATGGGGAAAGGATATTTGAAAATTTGTGTGCAAAATGTTTTACAATAAAGAATGGCAAAAACTATCAGATGGTGTAAACAAGTTATAAACTGTGTACTTTGCTTTAGGCTACTATCTGCTGGTTTACTGAAA
This sequence comes from Macquaria ambigua, assembly GCA_008360985.2. Taxonomy (NCBI): domain Eukaryota; kingdom Metazoa; phylum Chordata; class Actinopteri; order Centrarchiformes; family Percichthyidae; genus Macquaria; species Macquaria ambigua. The sequence continues at coordinate 23,874 of VMKM01001051.1, read as the reverse complement.
TATCATAAAAAAATAAAAAATATATTCACTCCAGTAATATAATCAGTACAGGGCAGTAGTGTGGACTGCACATGTGATGGGAGAATGCAGAGGGTTGTAATTTTACTGAATTCCTATTTAGTGGGATTCTGGCAAATTTTGTCTGCCCAATTTGATGAGACCAGACTAAATATTAGAGATTAAATAGGTATTCCTTGGTGTTGTCAGCTTTTTGCAGCTATGCTCCAACAATAACCACTGGTACCTGCTCAACTAAAAAGACTGGACATCAGATCATTACTTTAAGCATAAAACTATGGATAGTCTGTAAGACCCACGCAGTGCTCTGTCAGTTGCTATCATGTTGACTATTGGCAACATAGACTTTTACAGTTTGCTGTTAGCATTTTATAGTGTGTTTCTGATTAAATGATTTTTTAATTGCACCTCCCAAGAAGGGAAATGTTTTAGCTAGCTGTACCTAATAAACAATGGCAACTGGTGTACATTGGGAATGGACCCCAAAGTGTGACAGACCTTATTTGGCCAATTCTTTCTGATAATTTATTTGGTTAATAAAATGTCAGAAAATAGAAAAAAAAAATCATAAATCATAATCATAATTTTCCAGAGCCCAAAGACATCTGTCAAGCCAAACTTATAACTGCAGCTATTCTGAAAATTTCAACATACTATAATCCTTCAAACACATCCAGGTTGAGCTGTGGTTGGAAATCAGATGCCAGATATAACAAGAGGTGCAGTGTCGGGATTCAGAAGGTGATCTGAGCCTTTTTGTGCTTGTGCTTTCACACTTGGTATGAAATGGCTCAATGACAAGTTTCCCTTTCCTTTCAGATATTGGATTAAAGTTTGGCAAATTGGCACTAGCCCAGTTATTCCTCGTTAGTATTACTCCAGACATGACACAAGATTTCTTCTAAAATAAAAGATACAAATTCACAATTTTATGTCTTATTTGCTCATCTTGGAGTATTTCCTGTTCTGCTGTCTCGTCTCTTTCTTCAGTTATGGTGGAATGCTGTCGGTCTATATGAGACTCAAGTATCCAAACATTGTGGCTGGTGCTCTGGCTGCCAGCGCCCCCATACTGTCCACTGCTGGGCTGGGAGACTCCAAGCAGTTTTTCAGAGATGTTACAGCTGTAAGTGCATGGATTCACCCACCTTGTGATTCAGACAGACAAGTGTACTCAATCCACCAAACCTAACCTAAAAAGGTTCCAAAATATCTGGATTTGTGCCAACTGTTATGTGTGCAGGTTGGATAATGACCTTGGTTTCTCTTTCAAAGGATTTTGAGAGCGTTGCCTCTGAATGCAGAGATGCTGTGAGAGGAGCTTTCCATCAGCTGAAAGAATTAGCTGAACACCAAGGTAAATCTGTGTGATAATGATGGACTCAGTTTTATGTACACAAATGACAAGAATGAATGAAAAGAAATATTGGACTAGGTTGTGTTGCTAAGGCAGCAATGACCCTTGGATTTGTTTTAAGTCGACCTAAATAAAATAAAATAAAAATAAAAATAAAATAATAGAACATTATCATGGAGATGTAGTAACTCAGAATAAGGAATGTAAGCCCACTATTGTCGATGTTACCAGATTACAGTCGCATCCAGTCAGAGTTCTCCCTGTGTAAGCCTCCATCATCTGCTCAGGACATCCACCAACTGAACGGCCTGCTGAGGAACGCCTTCACTCTGATGGCCATGCTGGATTACCCCTACAGCACGCACTTCATGGGCAACATGCCCGCCAACCCTGTCAAGGTACACAGTCTGAGGGAGGATGTACAGATTTTTTTTTTTTTTTTTTACTGCACATTAGTATTCTAAAATGCCACCCATGAGTGAGCAACATCACATATACTGAAGATATTCTGAAAACAGAACAGAAACCTATCAAGTCTGCTTTTTCTATATTTAGCCATCCCAAGTTGTACAATATGCAAACAAAACTAGCAGTTTAAAACTGCTCTGAACAACAGCTGTGGACCTCCAATGGGGGCCACACATTTGCAGTTATAGCACTTGGAGAGTCCAGCTGATAAATCGCCCAGATTTGTATCAGTATTTATCAATACTGACTTAATACTTATTGCAGATATATTAGTATTGGTGAGGTGTATATGCTGGTCGATAAGTAACAAGAAATGTCTGTACAAAAATGCCAAAGATATTTCTTTTCCTCTATCTTCCATTTATATTATGTGTGTGTGGGATGGCTGTAGGCTGGAGTTAATGTTGGTGTGTGTGAGTCTGTGCGAACAGTTTGCTTGCTGATTTATATCATCAGTCAATAAAAGAAATTAATGTATAATAAAAATCTAGTATCGGTCAGGCTTTAGTAAATATTACTCTTAAAAGCTGATGTTATTATCCAGGGCGGGAAAATGGGTCCTTGTAACTGCAGCACATAGTGATACTGTAAGTTCAACAAGGACAAATACAGTTTACATGAAGATGCAAATCAAAACTTTTAAAGCAGTTTTAAAATAACAAATGGAAATGAAATATGAATGACAACAAGTCTGCAGGGTATGCAAAAGAAAAATATAAAAAACATATTGCATACATAGAAATAAAACCTAAATATCTGTAACATAAATATAAATATAGACATGGGTATAAATGAGCAGATGAGTCAGATGAGATCTGTTCCAGATATGTTTTAACAAGAAACCGAAGGTGACAGTGATGTATAACATGCCTTTGTTTTGTTCAGGTGGCCTGTAAAACCATGCTGAGTGGACCTGACCTGCTCACCAACCTCAGGAAGACTGCAGGTAAAGGAAATGAACACTAACACTTAGAGATTTAAAGCAGCTTAGAATTTTGTGTGCATTACCTGAAGAAATTGCTCATCTCTTTTATGGAGAGTAGGTAACTGAAATCTAAAATCATGCCACTTTGTTCAGGCTGGATTGTATATATTTTAGATATTATGCATCACAGCGCAATGGCACATCACAGTATCATGTGCACAGGTGGCTCAGAGAGAGTACAGTGAAACTGGAAAACAACATAAAACCTGCTGTTATGAGAAGCGGAGATGATGGTTACGCACTGTAACAGTCCAGCAGAGAGCAGGGTAGGAGAGAAAACAGCTCCCCATGGGCCGAGAGGCATGAGGGAGAGCCGCACCCCAAATAACAATCACTGAGAAATGAGAAGAAGAATCTAAGACAAAGGCATAAGTAGTACAACAGTTAAAATATAGGAAAAAAATATAATATAGTATATAAAATAAAATAGAATACTGAGGTAGACTGAGGTTGTACAGTAATGTAGTAAATGTATGTGCTTAGTGAGAACCACACAGAGATGCAACAGGTTGTAGTATACAGATAAGATGTAACAGAGTGGTGCAAGTAAAGTGTCATAGTGTGTGAGCTCAAGAGTTCAACAGTCTTATGGCCTGAGGGATGAAGCTGTCCCTGATCCTGGTGGTGCGGGACCGGATGCTGCAGTACCGTCTGCCAGATGGCAGCCAAAAACAGTTTTTGGCTGGGGTGGTTGGGGTCTTTGATGATCCTGTTGGCCTTCTTCCTATACCGCTGTGTGCAGAGATCCTCCATGGATGGCAGCTTCGTCCTGGTGATATGCTGTGCAGTTTTCACCACCCTCTGTAATGCCTTACGGTTGAGGGCGGTGCAGCTGTCATACCAGGTGGTGATGCAGCCAGTCAGGATACTCTCAATGGTGCACCTGTAGAAGTTGCAGAGTATCCTGGAGTCCATGTTGAGCCTCCACAGCCTGCAGAGGAAGAAGAACTGTTGTCTTGCTATTTTTGTGATGATGTTGGTGTGGTTAGTCCAGGTCTGGTCCTCGCTGATGTGAACCCCAAGGAACCTGAAGCTCCTGACTCTCTCCACCATAGTCCCACTGATGGAGAGGGGGGCGTGTTCTTTTCTCTGTCACTTCCTGTAATCCACAAACAGCTCCTTTGTTTCAAATCAAACATAGCTTAACCATGTCATGTGATATTCTACTTCAGTACACAGTACAGAACAAATACTACTGGGACCACTACAGAAAATTGCAGATTAACATTTAATATCCAGGAATTCACATTATAGGCACTACCACTGACTATCTATGTAGGAATATGGCCACAATATAGCACCTTGACCATCCACGGTCCAGCCATATACTAGGTGTCAACCTAGTTTTGTTGTTTAAGCTGGTGTGCTGTGCCTGTGTTCTCCTGGTTTCTTCCTGGTCGACTGGTGACTGTGAAGTGTTAAAGTATGAGTTGGTGTGTGTGTCTTTTAGCTCCCCTGAGATGACCGCTCACCCAGAGCCTGGTTCTGCTTGAGGTTTCTACCTGTTAAAGGCAGTTTTTCCTTGCCACTGTCACCTAGTGCTGCTCATGGTGGGAACTGTTGGGTCTCTGTAAATATAAAGAGTCGGTCTAGACCTGCTCTATATGAAAAAGTGCCCTAAGATAACTTTGTAATGATATGGCGCTATATAAATAAAATTTAATTCAATTGAATTGAAGTACTTGCTGGGAACGAATCCAGAATCTCTATGACCCTAAAAAGAAATAAGCTCATTATGGAGGTGAATGGAAAAAAGGCTTGCTTTAAACTTGATACAGTATCTACCTGATCTCTATTACAGCTGATTGCCACATAAGAAACTTTCATATCAAGAAATTTCAATAACCTCCATTGAAGTCTGTAACTCCTGTCAGTGGTTGATGGTACACAATCCTGTCCTGCAGGAATTGTGTACAACTCTACTGGGGTGCTGAGCTGTTTTGACCTGTACAGTCTGTATTTGGAGTGTGCTGATCCCACCGGCTGTGGACTGGGCTTCGACAGCCTGGCCTGGGACTACCAGGTACTCCAACAACCACCAACACAAAGCACAGCATGTAGTATCTGCATGTAATCTGATCAAAAGACATGTACTGGATATGTACATTTTACATTTTATACACATTACACAGCCCATGGAGAACCACCTCACACCTCCCATTGGTGTCTTCTGAACAGGAAACCTACAACTTCAGTACAAGGGATAGTTTGATTTTGACTTGATGATGTTCTTCCTGGATGAATGAGATGAATTTCCCCAGACATTTGTGATGGGACACCTGAAAATTGGCAAATTATACATAGTTATGCATTAGAATGGAAAAGACAGTGCACTCTTAGTTTTAAAATATATATAAGTGATGTATTTAAATAAATTGTCAGTATATATTTTTTAGTTACAATACAGATTGTTTGTTTGTATTTCCATTTTTGACAGACATAATTTCATTATGACAGAATAATCACCATTCATCTATAGTGCTTCATCTTCAAACAATCATTGTTTAACATACTCACTCATCCCCTGCTTCTGTTCTGGTTTCAGGCATGCACAGAGATTAATCTGTGCTATGAGAGCAACAACGTGACGGACATGTTTCCTCCCATGGCCTTCACTGAGAGGGACCGCATGCTTTACTGCTCCAAACGCTGGGCTGTGGTTCCACGACCAGACTGGCTCAAAACCCAGTTCTGGGGTGACGGTGAGCGCTGAATATTAATCACCACACCAGACTGAAACATCATGGTATCTAGAGGTGTAATCTAGAAATGAAAAGTTATGGGATTTGATTCATCAGATCTGTCCCAGTCAAGCACCAACCTCCGGGTCTGAAAAGTAAAGCCAATGCAGAACTGCCTTAAACCTGCATTCTTTCTAATGGCCAGAAGGGGGCGACTCCACTGGTTGCAAAAAGAAGTCCGATTGTATAGAAGTCTATGAGAAAATGACCCTACTTCTCACATGATTTATTACCTTAGTAAACATTTTCCTAATGAGTTTATGGTCACAATCGCTCGTTTCAAGTCTACTTCGATACAGAATGATGTTCATTTTGTGTAGTAAAATAGACGATAAAGCAAAAGCAGAGTATGATTTAGGGCATTGCTACGTTGTGATTGACCAGTCACTACCACAGCAACCTGTCAATCAGGATAGAGGTGTTCGGTTGCACTAAAAGACACTCTAAGGAGTCAGCTGTTAAGCAGGTAAGGACATTTACAAGTTAACTTTGTTAGCAGCGACTTCGCATGCCATAGCCAGGAGTCAGGTGCAGTCAGGTTGCCTGTATAGGTGGGTGTGCATACTGTCCTTGGGTTCTCGGATCCCCATTTCCACCCTCTTGTCCAAATATGGTCACTTCTGGCTCCAAAAAAACCCAAGATGGCAACAGCCAAAATGCCAAACTCAAGGCTTCAAAATGGTAGTCCACAAACCAATGGCACGGTGGCTAGGTCCACTTCTTTTATACAGTCTATGGTCCTCCTCTAACTGTTCTTAGAACTATGAAAAAGTTCCTCCGGTCTGAAAACGCAGATTGTTGGGCATAAAACCAGCTTGTAGGTGCATTACCATCAACAACTAGACTGGTGATTGCTAAGTAGACCGTGGTCAATTGTGGCGTACACTCACTTTGAATACCGTTCTGAAGCAGTATTAGGATAAGTGTGTACCAAGTGTGAGGTCAGTGTACTGCCTGTTGGCATTTATCAGACGTGGGACACAATTGCTCACGACCACGTGTGTAGGGATTGGGACAGACCCTTACTTTGGAGAAGTTTGGTAACTGTACAGTAATATATTAGAATATATCAAAAGTCAAAAATATGTTTTGCTCTGTGTTATTTCATTTGGATGTGTGAACCTTGTTGTGCAGAGTGATTGATCATTTATCAACATTCATCTGCTGCAGTGGGAAAGTTTCTCTGTGCTCACCTTAAATCCCAGTTTAAGGTGTATGTACAAGCAGGATTTAGGGACATCACAACTAGTTTGGAGCCAATCATGGTCCAGTATGCAACTTACACAAGTGTGATGTGTAAACTTGAAGCCTCCAAGTCGCAGACACTGAGAATGATCCAGTGAAATAGGAGACATCTTGTGTCCAGCAGTTAAACTTTTAAATGAACATGAATATTTTGATATTCATAGATTCTTTTCAATAAGGGAAAATAAGTAGATTTTTTTTAACAAGGTAATTGAACATTTTGTGGAAAGTGCAGTGGAAACCGGACCGTACAACATAAACCAATGAAGAACAGTTTTAGGTCATGGAGGCACTCTGTGTTAGTTATGGAAAGGCATAGAAAATTCCTGGACTTTTAACTTGTTTGAAGGCAGTGACAGAATGGTGTCATAAATGCTTTTTGTAAATGGAGTTCCAGATTCTGGAATGAAACTTAGTTTCTGAGTATTACCATATATCTCCACCTGTGTCTTAGTTTCTAATGAGTTTTCTCCTTGTATTCAGCCCTCTCCACAGCCAGCAACATCATTTTCTCCAATGGAGATCTGGACCCATGGGCTAACGGAGGGGTAAGAGATTAAACCAAGCGAGTACACTTCATAAACTATGAAGTCAATGCTTTCAGTCTGAGTCAATCAGCTCTCTGCTATTTAGGTGCGCAAGACCTTGAGCTCATCACTAATAGCTGTCAACATTTCTGGAGGAGCCCATCATCTGGATCTGAGGTATAGGAAGCTGACCCCTGGAGAGTCATCCTTGACTTTTTTTTTTTTTAAACTCACAAAGCAAAATAGAATCTGACATTTCTCTGTTGTTGTTTTATGCAGAGGGACTAATGATGCTGACCCAGTGTCAGTAATCAGCGCCAGGAAGACAGAAGCAGACCTCATCGCACAGTGGGTGAAGATGGAGAGGACCAGATCAAGAAAATCAACTTGAAGCACAGGTTCTGAGTTTGTTTCAGGACTGGAATTACATCAATCCAGTTATTTCCTGTCAAATCACAAGTGATTTCTAAGAGCTGCTGTAGCAGAATTCAGGTTCACTACAAAGTTGTAGTTGTCCCACAATACAATACACAGCAGGAATGGAGGAGCTGCTCCCAGCTGATGAAAATTAAAAGCAGTTCCACGAAAATCTTAGAACAAAAAATAAAGTTTTGCATTGCTCTTCATCACGTTTCCAAATTTTACATAGGCAGTAGCATTACAAAGTTGCAGTTTGGCTAAAAACAGAGAAAAATGACAATAACGATTTTCTAAAGTATAAGTTGATTTATTCAAACGGCTCGTTTTGTTCAGCAACACAAATATTTTTGATATTCACATTGCAATCATGGAAAACCAGTATCTATTCACAGTTGAGAAGCTGGACATTCTTGCTTAGAAAAATTACATAATCGATTATTGGATTGTCAAAATTATTGCCCCTTATTTTTCTAATTGATTCATGGATTAATTATCATTTCAGCTCGATAGTGTATACTTATATAAACACACAGAACGCTGAGATCTCCAGAAACTAACACCTTTAGTTAGAAGATCCATGGAGTCAATCCAGATACAGTTTACTGTTGCCTCCATGATTTGCCTCAAAATGATGCAGATTAATACAGAAGCTGCATGTGACTGTGATATTATTTCATATATATATATGAATAAATAATAAATATATAAAGCTGAAAATTACATTTATTTACAATATGACAGATCAAGTGTGATTGGTTACTGCACCACTAGTTTCATTCCTTACAGATCACATTAATTTGAACTGTACCCTCTGCGCTACCTGCTATCCCATCATGCTCCTTGCCAGAGATTCACCACCTCTCATTGAAAATGAAAGGGAGGAAGCGGCTCCACTGACCTCGCTGTGTTCTGCGTTTCCATCCAAGGACATAAAAAGAAAAAACATGTAAATGTACCAACATGACTAGATCACTGCAGACCCGCCTTTTTTCATGAGTCAATCATTGACACAAATGTTCTTTCTGTTAAATAAAATCTCTTTAATGTCTACTTTTTTTTTTTTTACAAAATTAAAGCTGATCCAGCATTTATTACACATCAGGTGACAACAATACATTCTGTATGTTTGAGAAAGTTTGAAATAAAATAACCCACCAAAAACATCACACTTGAGACTGATGTAGAACATGTTAAGTTTGCCACACAAGACAACAACTACAGTGTTTGTAAGAAGGTCTTTGAAAAATGTTATTTACAGGATTCTAATTTCTACTTTTCAAAAGTATGTGAAATCTCCAGTAGAGATTCTGGTCTGTCAAAGCCTTAGCACAGTAGAGTTGAAGGTACTACACCAAAGACCCCCAAACAGGTGTAGTCAACTTTGAGTTTCTAATAGTGACAAGTTTCTTCAAACCTCTGTTAAAAGCTGTGTATGTAGTCATATTTTGGCAAAACTATGGCTATTTGAAACGTACTGAGCATACTGATGGATTGTAGTATTTAAGTAAATCTAACATAATGTGGACGTGTTAGTCTACAACCACAGTTCACATGTAATTGCATCAGCACTTCCCAAATGTTTCAAGACCAGACCGTTTTAACATGTTTGTCTATGACAGTATATGAAAATCAAATAGGCCATATCACTCTATAGCCAAAGATCATTTTACCAAAATATGATATAAAATGGCAGTATGTTCACACAGTAACAAACTTCTCAAGCCCTGGAAAAAATCTAATTCAGTACCTATAATTCATTAGGAGCCCTGTAAATGGATGACTAATGGAGCCTTCCATCCCTAACTATACCAGCTGTTCCATGACGGAGCGCCAGGCTAACTCTTCACGTAATGTGATGAGTTCAGTTTGTAAACCCTGCATTACAGCTGTGTTTCTCTTGCACGTTATATGATGGTCTGAATGAGGTTCGAGTTTGTCCACTCTGGCAGAAGTACACCTAAATGTACATTCTGGTGGTGCCACTGTAAACTAACTAATGATGACAACTGATTGTTGTGCACTGATCATGAAGACTTGTCAAATCTGGTTGTAAATAATGAAGTCTCTGTGTGCAGCCTCCTGTTAAAAGCACACTGCTAGGTGGCTGCAACTAAAATAGAAGTGAATCAGTCATCAATGACTTTAGTCTAAAAATATTAGCATCGGTCTTCAAAACCCACACAGGTGAAATTGTTATCAAAAGCACTGAAAATATCTCCTTTGTTGAGTTTTTTTCCTGAAAGAGGTGGCTTTGGAGAAATGGCTTTTCATCGTTAAAACCCCTTACAAAATCCAACACCAGGGTTGATTCGATTTTCAGCATCTTTGGCTCAAGAATTATGCTGAAATACATCCAGGGAGGGATCACACAGAGCCCTTGTAGGCAGGATTTAAATACACACACACTGGTAGATATTAGCATTATGTAAACCTAATGATTGCTTTCAGGGACCTATGGAAAAATATCGATCCTTATAGTTCTGCTGTAAAAATAGTCATATCTGCAGTGATCACAATGGCCATATATTGTAGCAAATGTATGCACATGTAAAAATAGCTTGAATGGATAGAAATGGACATTGACAGTTAACAGTTGTCTGAAGCAACATTAAAAGGCACAAGTGAGACAACACCAAGGAATAATTACACAGAATATACAACATGAGTTTGGTCTCCAACAACAACAACAACTAGAGCTACGTATGATGTAAAGTAGTAATATTTACAGGAATGATTGCAAGCTGCTCTGAAGCTGCTACTACTACAGAAACTAAACAAAATTCACAAGGAGAGCTCACTGTATTAAGGTAGCTGCAATTATACCTTTAATATACACTACAAATCAATATATTATGCTAAATTTATATTTAAAATCTCACAATTTCTCTCACTTGAAAGAAAAACAAATGTACTCTACACCTTGCCAAGGAAAATGACAAAAGAAGAAAGAAATGGAACATTCAGTGAAAAGAGCAGCTGCTCAGCACAAATAAATGCAATGATGCTGAGAACCTACTGCTGTCCTCATAAAACAAAAGCTTCACAGTTCATAAGTAAATCTGCTGCTTGGCAACAACTGGAATCAGACCAAGGTCATCTGAGTCACAGGGAGAGATGTCATATGGGAATAAACTGAGGGAAAGTTGGAAGAAGCAACAAATTGGTTTGTTGTAGCCTGTAGGATTGTAAGAGTTTATCAGTAACATATCATTCCACACACTTAACATTTCCTTGTGCATGACATCACAGATCGGAGTTTACCACCAAGCCATGACCACGTGTTCACACTGTGGACATGTTATCAGACCAACCGTTTGCTTTAAAGCAGATGGCTGGTTGCCACCATGTTGCGTTCATGCATAGTAGCTCTGCCTAGCTAGTGCAAAAAGGAGAAACTGATTCCAGCCAGTCAGGGTTCACTTTCATTAAGCAAGAACCAACACCTCACAGACAATGATTAGATACAGATTTAATTATGCATTTTTTATGCAGTTCTGAATTAAAGCAATGCGAAAAGAAATGCTCGGAGCGAAGAAATGATATATAAGGAGTGGGAGATATGGACCCAAATCCTGTCACAGTATGATGTCATTTTAAATTGTGATATTAGTGATGTAGTAAACTGGAAGTTTATGGATAAAATAGCCAAACAGGACCATCTGTGTTTGGCTAATGCAGTAGCAAATTAAATATCTGACAAGTCAAGGTACTTCACCCTCATCTTGCCATAAAGCAGTCCTGCTCATTCATTTGCAGCACTACCAGCACTGTTCTTATACAACCAGAAATAAATTATAGCTGCCTCACTATAAATGGCAGTGGTAGAAAGTTAAAGTACATGACTCAAAGTACAATTTTGAGGTACTTGAGTATTTGAAATATTGTACTCTCTACTCCATTACATTTCACTCTCATCTAGGAGTTACTGGCTACTTTTGAGATAAAGATTTTACATGTAAAACAAACAGTATGATCAGCTTATAAAATATGATGCATTGTTACAAAAACAGCACAGCAGTATTTAAAGTAGCGCCAGCTCCGCTAGCTGCAACATTAAAACGCTGGGTACCACTTTATAAAGTCTTATTATAAAGGGTTTATATGTTGTAATTAATGGTTTTATTAAAACATTTACTAAGACATTATAGATTAATCATAGGCCACTGGTACAACTTTTGGGTTGCCAGGTTGAAAAAGATCCATTTGACATATCCTCCTTCATGTGGAGCCATGAGTACCTTCACTTTGAATATACATTTAGCTGATAATACTTCTCTGTGCTTTTACTTAAGGATCTGAATGCTGCTTCTAGCACTGACAAACAGTAGGACAAGAAAATCTAACATGTATTATAGGTTTGGGCGATATGATGATATATACCGATCATCAGTTTGGCAACTTGTCAGGTAAACTTTTGTAGCTGCAGACTCTTTCACTGCACAGCTGGTCAGTGTCATCCATTAATCATGTAGCAGTGTGAACACTTTCCAAGTAAAGCTTTCTCCTCTGAAGCGATTGAGTGGGATTTTCATGTAGTGAAGTCACATTTCCTGTATGACATGAACGCAGCATGGGACAGCAAACACACGGACTGAGGGCACGCTCATGCCCTGTCAGTGAGCTTCAGCTTTATTTCCTGTTTTCAAGCGGAGAGGGAGGACATTTGAGAATAGTTCTAGCCAGAGCCCTTAATGACTATATTAACACACAGTGTGATGAGGAATTAGCTTTTTTTCGTCATGTCAGCAGAGCGGTCAGGTTGTAGGTACAGCAGGCAGGGGTTGGTTTCAGTTTGGACAGCTGGTGGTTGCTGTCAGGGAATGTTTTGCTATGAGGACAACCAGCCTGCTGTCACTCCCAGCACTGGGGTCAGACCATCAGGGCAGATCCTGGCTTTGTTTCATAATCGTTTGGATACATTTCCACTTTAATAAGAATACAATGAAGGGGTAAAAAAAAAATAAGACTTGAAAGTTTTTGGGGATTTTCTTTGTCTGACATAAAAATTGTCATTTTTGTTAGAAATAGAATGTGCACAACTAAAACCAAAATATAAGCTATGGGCAGCTTTAAACTGAAAATATCAGTATCAACTTTCAAACACCTGCATCAGTCCAACCTGAAACTCCTCCTCATCCGCTTAACATGTGATTAAGACATCTTCGATTCAAGTCACAATCAGATTTTTCTTAAATGCTGATGGGTGGTCAGGAAGACAAAATCCTTCCTCTGCTTCTCCAGCATAAACTCTGTCACTACGAGACCATGCAACGAAAACGACCAGTTAAATAAATAAACAAGGCTTAGCCACAAACTGAACCAGGCTCTTGTCATTGTCATTTTTCCATGGCTATTAGCGCATAGCAAACAATTGATTCAATCGGTAAAAAGAAGGCTTTTTCCATCTGTGGTCTATGTTCAGGGTTGTTGTTTTGACCACATTCAGTCACTGAAACAGAAGACAAAGGAATTATCTTGGTATTAGACCAACCCTGAGATGTTTGTTTTGTTTATACATGCAGTTTTATCTGCCATTTGAATTCCTGTGTGTGTGTGTGTGTGTGTGTGTGTGTGTGTGTGTCACACAGTGGAAGGCCATATAGGCAGGGGATGAGCTTCAGTGTTGAAGACATACTGGTCTAGGCTGATGAGGTTGGGGTCGTCTGAGAAGAGCAGGTACAGATATTTCAGGGTCTCTCCCAGGAAGAAGCTCTCCATCTTATCTCGGGGGCTTGGGTAGTCTGGGTCTCGCACGTTATTGATGGAGGTGTAGCCACCGGAGGAAACCTGAAGGGAAACACATAGGGATTTGTCCACATTCACACAATCCATTCACTATATTTTAGAACATAAAAAGGCCTTCTTTACTAAACCCAACCCTAATTACCATTAGGGTTGCAAAAATGTTGTATTTACTAACGCAGAATATGTAAATGAGCACAGTCACAGTTAAATAAATGACACTCTTCAAGAGTAAAGGATATTTGTGAGGAATACATGGGAGATAAGTAGTTCTTGAACTTTTAAACTCCCTTGACAAGATCATCAATGTAAACTATTTTTTTAAGAAGGCTTATTTAACAAGTGTATGATTGGCTGCTTAAATAATAACACACTGGACTGGACCTGCTGTGAGACATTAAAAAAAGGAAAAACACTCAAGCAAAAGGACACTGAGAAGTAGTGCAGTATCAATGATACTGCATTTCTGGCCTTTTGTCTTGTTTGTGTTGTGGTGCCATATATGGTATTTGGACAGTGACACAATTTTTGTTATTGTGGTTCTGTACACCACCACAATGGATTTGACATAAACAATTAGAATGTGCTTTCAGTGCAGACTTTCATCTGTAATGTAAGGGTATTGACAATAATACTGGGTAATCACACACCTGAACAGAGAGTTGCCAAGGGTTTGAATCCCACTGGTACTGCCAAATATGAGAACTGAACCAGACCCCAAACCAGATATAATATTTGTTTTATTTGATCTAGTTTATTTAGTGACGCTTATGCTTTACAATAGACTGGCAAGCTGTCTCTTTTCCAAGCCTGAACCCTAAACTTTACACAACTACACGTCCTGAAACCAGGACCTGCTGGGTTCAGGTTGGGGTCTACACAGCAAGTCCCCCATAAAGTGCATTTGATATGCAACCTTTAATTTGGTGCTGTCACTAAAATGTTTTTACTGTCTTCAACTGTTACTGAAATGTTGATAAGAACGTCAAAGTTGTCTTATCTAAAAAAAATAAATAAATAAAACAGTGCTGCAAATTTTACTTATCTATTGCATTAACGCAAACACAATTTTTAGTGGCGCCACTTTCTGTGGTACTTTCTTTAATGTATTTTCCATGTGGTGTATGCTGACTGTGGCTGCGTAATACTGACCTTGGTGTACTTGTTAAAGTTTTGGAGAATCTCCCAGCCCCAGTCCTGGTACTTGTGGTCCTTGGTGAACCTGTACAGGTAGAAAAGACTCTCCACTGTCTCTGGTCGCAGGAGGTTGTGTCTGTCTGCAAGCTATCACAGAAAATACAAAGAGCACAAACTTAACAAAAAACTTAACAAAAAAAGAGTTTAAACAACTGCTTTATTTAGACTTTCTTCCTAAATCTTTGCAGTATTGTGTCACATGTTCCTCTAACATCCTCAAACAATTATGTATGTGATCAGTGGGAAGTTTGGGTCACTTTTTTTTTGTCCTCAGGCATTCAGGCAACAACAAGAATGACGCAAAATGAGTTTGTAGGTACAAGATTATTTTTTAAAAAGGACTCTTGCAGCACTGTCTCTACCTACCTTTACGTCAATGTCTCGGATGCTGCCCTGATGCATGTTGAAGTGGACGATCTCTGGACTGAGGCCTGTCTCCATCTGGACGTACATCTGGTAGCAGGTCTCCATCAGCTGTTTGGCCAGATCCATGTGATCAGCAGGCAGGCCGTTATGAGCACCAAGGGCCAGAGTGCCCGGCAGGAAACACACTAGATGGTCCTGAAAAAACCCAACAGAGAGTTAACAGACACACTCTGAAGACACACTTGAATTATTAGTTTGTAAATCAATCATGAGTTAATTTAAGCAACGGCAGTCACTCAACACCTGCCTACAATTTTAGTGCAACTGTAGTGAGTCAAATGTGCTTCGTCACTTTTTCGTAGTTTCAAATATACCAATCCTGGCATGATGTGTGTATGTGGGAGCCGTGTGTGTGGCCTGGCTGTACGTATGACCCACTCAATTGTAATTTTTTGCTTTGGTATTGATTTTACTTGTTTGATGGTAGTGTGATTATCTGTGATATAAATGTTGGCTGGTAAATGGATTTAATATTGAATGGTGATGCTTTTTATGCATCACATCATCATCACCACGTTTGTCGGTTTTATAGGCTATAAATTAATGTTTTGGGCACCACCCTCCCTCATGGAACATAACACTAGTTTGCTTTTTACTCGCCTTTTCGGTCAGTTTTGTTAAGACATACATTACAATGTTTCCACACCACACACTTTTTGAATTTATCTGCCGACTGTCAACACCAACTGACCCAGACTGAAACAGACTCAGCCAACTTGGTCAACAGGAAGGAACATTCAAAATCATTTGCATTTGACAGGGTAACAGAAGGTTCACAATTAAGATTAAAAGATACAGACCAGCAGGAGAATCTTGAGGCTGGTTTTGAATATTACTGACCATTTTAGGGCTGAACTGTCCATGGGAGAGCTCTCCAACAAAGGTGAGCCCATTAGGTGAAGACTTCTGCAACAGGTTCTTCTTTACACCCTCTATTGCCTGCAGATAGTCCTCCAAAAGCCTAAACGCACACACGTACACACACACATTATCATGCAGCAGCAGCTTCAAGTAATAATTAATTCAGTGCCTGAAGCTTGGACATCAAATATATTCTCATTGTAGACAAAAACCCAAAAGTGACACAAAAAAAAGACACTTTCAACAAATAATTCAGACATTCAAAGCAGCTTAATCCAAGCCTCTGCCCTTAGGCGGAGCTGAGAGTCTGCAGGGGATTGTTGTTCCAGTTTATTAATCTTTCATCAGTCCCACTGACACTGCCAAAGTAACCAAATGCTGCCAGTGCTGACACAATAGCATAAACACTATCTCTACATTTGACACTGGCTGATATAAAAAGTCAGTATTGGTCCATTTTAATATCCGGTAGGGATACACCTAAGCTATACAATTTAGCTGATCAGTCAATTGACATAACATTAATGAACTATTTGAATTAAGGATTCATTATTTTAGTCATTTTGCAAGCAAATGTGTGAGGATTTGCTGCTTTTCTTTCTCTTATATGATAATAAATTTAATCTCTCTGGGTTTTGGACTGTTGCTGGGTAAAAAAAAAAAGGATTGTGAAGAGGCCACCTTAGACTGAGAAACTGACAAAACAGTTAATTGAGAATGTAATCAGCAGATTAATGGATACTGAAAATGATCAGTTGATCTGACTTATGGGACAGAGACATGCAGTTCCTCCTGAATAGTTTACATCTCAGTTTGTTTTGTATCCACTTTCGGTTGAAATTCACACAAATCTCCCTTATCTTTGTCACTTGCAATAAGCTCTGTGGAAGAACCCTCTAAACGTACACTAAACCTGCACTTTTCAACACTTCTCTGAGGTGGAGAAGTCACCTCCTGTCAGCTCTAGTTAGACTAATGATATACATCAAAAGGAGACACCCAAGTTGAACAGTGTTCCCTATTTGGACCTGTTTTTCTCTGTTACCAAACAAATCCAAACAGGGTTAAACCAGCATCTGAACCAGGAAATAAAAGATTAGGTAAATAAACATTTAGGTAAAGAAACAACATAAAACAAGCAGTACATAAATGAACACCACTTTTATGATTTTTGAAGCGTAAAGGCAAATCGCCAGAAGTAAAAAACTAACATTAGGCTATAAACAAACTACATATAAGACACGTAAAAGCTTCAAAATTCACCAGTGGGGTATTTACTGATGTATTTTATGTCGTAGAACAAAACATGAAAATCTCTTAAGCTTGTGTTAACCACAGACCTTATTTCAGGCATCTAACCAAAAACCCATTCAAGAAACCCACTGACTTTGAAACGAGGGAACAGGAAGTGCAAAAATGCTGACTCATTTCTGGGTTTTAGGACTCATTCCTGCAGCACTCTATTACAGTTTATCATAAATGATGTAAGATGAAGAGTAATTGTATCGGTTATTGGCCCTAAAATTAATTAAAGCTCTGAAATTAAGGAAGTTTGACAAAAAAAGGACGGCATGTGTTTCATTTTTATGAGCAAGTTTCAAGTCTCTGCGAGTTGATTTTAATAGCTACTAAACTAAAATGAAGTGAAACCAATGGGCCCCTGGAAGAGAGAAAAACTCATTTAAAGATTACAGCTTTACTTGCATGAACTGGGAAATGGTTGTCAGTAATGTCTTAGTGGGCTGATTGTTCAAAAGCACTGGTCCTTTACTGGTATAAAGTTTGATATGGTCACGTTCATTCATTTGAAAGTGAATACTGGGTATCTTTAGTCTGACTCACTGGTTCTCCTTCTTGCCTCCCTGGATCCACTGCTTCAGCAGGTATTCATAGTAGCTGTCTGCTCGGGCTCCCAGGGTGTAGATGCCTTGATGGGTGAACTGTCCATTGTTTGTGTTGATGAACATGGGCACGAGACCATCCAGCTTGCCGTCTAGCTTGTGGACCTGTTTCATAACCTCAGCCACAGCAGCCTGGAAAACCAAAGTCAGAGGTCAGATGAGTTAATATGTGGGGTGTGACATTGTCACATTTATTTACCGACTCAAAGTAACTTGGCAGAAAAAAAAAATCTTAAAATTACAAGAAAACAAAGTATAAATGTCCGAATCAACACTATAACATTTAACAAATTATCTTTCTGTTATATAGATTCAAAACTTCCAGCACACACTGGGAGTTTCCACAATCCCCCTAATTAATTCATTTAGTCGTACAACACCGACAACTAAAAAGTAATTTCTACGGCTGAAATACTGAAATATTTAAATAGGTGTGAATATTGTGAGAATGAGTAGCTGACATTTTAGCTAATTGTGCTTTAGTGCATATTTTGTTCAAACCAATTTGGTAAACAATCAACACAAAATAATACACTTCTACACTAAACATTTTCCTGAGGGAAGCTTGCTGTATAGTACGACCCCACACTAAAAACCAGCAGAAAACATGCTTGAATAAATCATGTGATGGGTGATGGAGAGAAGAGATATGTTGCTATCTTAGTGCATATGTTTTTCCCAAAAAGATCGAAACCAGGTGCTGTGTATCCTCCAGAACAACAATAATATTTTCCTACTAGAAAAAGCCAGGCTGGACTCTCCTCTCCATTAGGAAAGCAATTCTTGGCATGTGCCACCAAATTTGGCACAGCTGCTTACTGTATATATCACACCCTCATATTTATACTCCTCTCTCTGTATACAGTATTCTCTACACTCTAGCAAGTCTATTTGATACACCCTCATTGTCCTTTCCCTGCAAATGTCTGTTAAATCTTGCAGTTACAAGAATGGACACAAATTTAACCAATCCCAGCATTATTTACATCAGTTTGCAATGTTGTCCAATCCTTGCAACATTTCTGGAAACCTTCAGGTGGGTTGTATGCTCCAACAAAAACAATTGTTAGTGTTTGTGAGTGAGAAGCCAGCGAGGAATCATGTCCTTGTTGTTTCTCTAACATCTCCTACCAGTTAGTCAATGTGCCTGCATGGATGGAGGTGTGATCTGGGGGGTTGATAGCGAAACCCTGTGCATATTACGCCCTTGTGGTGAAGCTCCTAACTAGAAGGTGAATAGAAGCAACTAGGGAACGGATGTGTATTGCAGGAACCAGTGTTCAGAAAAAAAGTTATTTATCAATCATTGCCCTTTTCAACATGGAATAATCCAAAAAGTTGTTGGCCCATCGTCTGCAAATACAGAAATGCTCCCTATCCACATACATTTACCAACCACAATAAATCTTTATAAACTAAAACTACTGAAGATCATTTTTACTGTTTCTTTTAATAACAATTACATAATCATATTATGATTATCAGTGAATTCTTTAGGCACACCAAAAGTGGGCCACATGGTTCATGCATTTTGTACCTGTAACCAAATATATGACTGGGTTTTGGGGTGCTGCTGCAAACAGATTAAAGATGGATGGTGACTGGGTTTTGAGTGTTCCAGTGACCAAGACTAGAGTTGACTGGGCATTGAGCATTTCAAATACATTGCCAGAGAGTCTCATGCTGACAGAATCAGTGTGTTTTTTCCCGTATCTTCTCAAAACTTGCTTTTAAGGGGAATCCTTGTGGGTCTGTGGGCTAAGGCACGTACCATGTTAACAAGACTTCTTGGGTTCGAATGTGGCCCATCTCTTGTGACCCACGAAATTATTAGCCTGTAGTTGACAGCCAGCCACAGTCCGACGGGAGAGATGACCATGGCTGCTGCAAGGCAACGAAAGCAGCAGCTGATATCAAACCCAATAAGTATCAATGCATATAAGACCAAACTAGAAAACGCTAACGCACCCAGTCTATGGAAGAAGTTCTCCAATTTTGCACAGTCTACAGCCACGCTAGCAGCCCGGCAAGGCTGTAATGCTAACGACACACCAGAAAAAACAAAACTACTGGATGGATAGAACAATGGCGAGACAATTTTGCAACTCCTAGATCCTTACCACAATGGGAGCGAAAAAGAAAAAAAAAAAAAACAAACCTGTAAAACTTTAGCCTGAGGGTGGCACCAGAGGAGACTATGTTGTTTCTTACATTAAAAGTTCATAGTGCTTCATAGCACTTTTAAAACAGCACCTGCAGTTGGGAAGTGGTATCTGTCAGTGCTGTTTAGAAGTGCCATAATGTTATGTTATGTAACAGAATGACATCAAGTTGTGTCAGCAATATTACAAATGGAAAGCTGAGCCTAAGTGCCACTCTTAAAACTTCCTGGGCAGACCCTGGATCAGTGTGGTTGCATCTCTTGGTCAGTTACCTGGTACTGGGGTTCCTGGGTGAGGCGGCTGAGCTCTCTGAACTCCAGCTGGATGCTTGTAACCTCGGCCACAGTGCTGTCTGAAGTCCAGCGAGGGGGGTGGGCTGTGCCTTTCCCGATGTTCACATCAGAGTAGGGGATCTTGGACGGGGTGTTGAAGGCTGGCATCAGCCTGGAGCCGATGTCTTTCTGCAGAGGAAGAACAGAGGTTACATGCAGACATTTGCAGCTGAAAGGCATTGAAAACCACAAGTCAAAGTGTCACTCATGACTGACTTTAATCAAATATTCTCCATGATCCAGCTTATCAAATGTGAAGATTTTCTGTTTCTTTGTCTTATATGATGTAACTGTTTTTTGTATAAAACAAGCTATTTGAAGACATATTATTATTATGCTATTAATCAAGAAAAGAATCTGCAGATTCATTGATCATGAAAATAAAAGTTAGTTGCAGCCCAAAGTATTACTACATAAAAAATAATTTTAATTTAATAACTCATTTAAATTTAATGATTTACACACTACATTTTACACTGTATGCTCTCCAGTCAGATTTGGAGGCAAATATGCTATAATGCAGGATGGAAATTAGCACCAGCCAAATGCTGAAAGTGAAAGTGGCTGTTCGATGTCAGAAACAAAATAATGATTTACTACTGAGTGGCTGGTAGATGTTCACATTTTAAAAAGTTAATCTCCCACCCTGTATAATGCCTTGAAAGCACAACAGGACATTAGTTACAGTATGCTGTTTTCAGAGTTTCTTGCAATGGCTGACTAAAAGGCCAATGAAAGATATATCTTCCAACACTTTTATCCACTTCAGCAAAGTTAGAAACAACAGGTATTGAAGTCGGGACAGGAAGCAACAGGGTTTATGAGAATAAATACTACAGGTGTGGTGTAAATACTGCAGGTGTTTGGCAATGACACACTGTCTGTACAATCAGTTGTTGAACAGTTAGCAGTTGTGGATCATGGAGAAGGTGCTGCTACCTGCATTCTTCAGTGTGCTTAAAACATGCTTGCATGATTTCTTTTTTATATGGACATAAAGGTAGGAAATGAGCGCATGTGTGTTGACTCACAGCTTTGTCTAGGAACAGGGTGTCTCCAGTCAGATGGTAGGTACTCAGCAGCCCCCCCAGTATGCGGATGGTGCTTTCAAATAGGTTGACATCTACATTCTTGTTGAATGTGAGCTCTGTGGCCACCCACGCCTTAGCTTCTTCAAATTCTACAACACAACGTTACAAAATTTGGAGAATAAATACAGGAAAAATTTGTTGGTTTAAAATAAGAATACATTTAAACTCAGGTCATTATGATGAAATGTTGTTTTCTCTCTTTTGGGGGGGGGGGTAGCATAATACAGGAGTAGTGTATTTAGCAGGAGCAGCCTGAGAAGGTTTTATACATTTTGACACAAGTTTTTGCTGTGACACTGGCTCTGACTACAGCTGCTATCCTCTGCAAGCTCCCAACTTCTCAACCTTTCAAACATACTGAAGGTGAGCATTTAATACTTAATATAGATTTTTGGTGTAGTATTGGGTGGTTTATCTGAAAACACATTTTTCTACAGCAGTGACCTAGTCAAGAGGCCGAAGTTCAAAGCTGGAAGGCACAAAGGTCAGCCTACCTTCTTTAAGCTGCAGGATCCACATGGTATCTAGGGCATCGATAAGCGTCAAACCCAGGCCAAACCACTCGCTGTAGGACTTAGAGAGGGGCCTGAGCTCATCGTGGCCCCAAGCAAACTCTTTATAACCCTTCCATGCATGTCTGAAAGCTTCACGCACCGCCTCCAGCCAGCTAGCTTCTGGGACACACAATATACATAAGATAACCGTTTATTATCCCAACCAAGTCTACAGAGTGATTCAGAAACAAGCAACTGAAATGTTCCACTTAGAAATGGTCTGCCAGTGCCTAAATTGGTATTTTTGCTTATTGTGATGTCATTTCTTAGTATCTTAAAATGCTTCATATCCCTAAAATCTGTACAACCTAAGCTTAAAGGTTATGTAAGTCAATAAACCATTATGGCTGATAAAATTATTGAAACTGTAGCATAAATTAAAACCGCACCACCCATGGACATCCATGGCGCCACCTCACAGTCACCACGTTTTGCACCGCACGTAACACAGCTTACAAAAGCATACAACGTGATGACACGAAAGACAGAAGCCTTAGCTTTCAGATGTAAAAAGAATGAATGCTCAAACTATTACAGTTATATTTAGTTATTTATGTTTAGTTTATTTTAGATCAGTTTAAACAGGATTATGCACACAATGACCTCCCGCGGCCAGTTTGGGTCACCCACGGGAGGACCATTTTCAGAGGGTTACATTACAATTATACTCGAAAACGGATATTATATTTCATGGTCACACACACTGAAACACAGTCGAGCCTCCTAAAAACTGTGCAATTGTTTTTATTTTGTTAAGAGTGCTCAATGAAAACTACTAATTCATAATAAATAAAGAACAGAATAAAAACAGAAAGTGGTAAAAAAGAAAAACTGCAGATACCTGACTCTTTTGATGATTTAGAGTTTTGGTTGGCAGGTGAATCCTCCTTATTTTCCCCATCCTTGGTGCCTTCTGTGGCCTGGTCAGTGTCGATCACCGCCCCACGCCAGCTGAAAGTCAGGAGAGGATTAAAACATAAATAATACAAATATATATCAACTAAACTAACTTTAGTTGTGATCACACTCCAAGTCTCACCTGATGACTGCCTCCCCCTCCCCTCCTTTCTTGCCGTCAGCTGCCTTGTCCTCAACCACTGTCTCTGAAACGTTTCCTTTCTTCTGAAGACGATTCTGAAGGACAGGCGGTCCTCTCCTATTGGACAATTTTCTCTGTAGCAAATGGTGACATAAACAAGAAACTTCTTTACCCATTTAAATCTTCACTTCATGTAAGCAAGTTGTTAAGAAAGAAGAGCAGATTGATCCATGTTATAGGTAAATGTTATAGGTAAATTCTTAATCTGCTGATATTACAGCTTAATTTCAGCCGTATTTCTATTTCAAAGAATATATTATCAGTGAAACCCCATCAACCTTGGTTTGTAAATTAATTACTACTATGACAGACTAATTGTGGTGTGAATGAATTTGCGAGAGGACCTTACAAATTACCATTATGCTGTCATTACGTTTGAGACTCAAAATTATACCACGGCCATGTAAAATACTTGTTTCTGATTGGTTGACAGGTGTCTGTTTAAGGTATATTAGGTATATAGGTATTCTAGTATATTAGGACACCTTATAAACTGCTCCTGTCAACATTGCTAAATCAGTGAACCAGGCATATTAAACTGGAGGTAACCATGGCAACAGTACAGGCACTTTTTCTGTAACCAGCCCAATCACTACTAACCTAACCGAACTACATTACTGAGCTCTAACACAAATGAATGCTGGTTTACACAAAGCCTCCCCTTTTTAGCGATTTTAAGTGTCCCCGATAGAAGCGCTATAATGCACTTATAGGTATTATAAGGTATAGGTATTATTTATTATATATA
>VMKM01001050.1:0-189926 GCA_008360985.2 Macquaria ambigua | reverse complement strand
TCGGACAGAGCAGTAATTATTAACATGATGGTGAGCTACCAGCAGCTATGACTAGCTAATTAGCTCTTATTTAGATATTATTATAACTGCATTCAAAGACATTATAAACGAGTTTGCTCACAAGAAGGCCAGACGCTGGGCTCTTTGTGCAGTGTAATCTCTGAGTTGTTGTTGTTTACAGGGAACAAACATAAGAATAAATGCCTTAACCTGTTCTACCCAAGCCTGCAATGATGGGCAAAATACTGTTTATATGATTTATACTACTCTACTATACTAGTATTCTTTTATTTACGTTTTTTTTTTATCTCCTGTTGAACTTACTCAGGAATGCCCACATAATGTCTTGATACTGAAGTTGCATTTTCTCAGATGCTTGTTCTAGGTATCACATTTATGCCTGCAGTCCACATACTGTAGTTTATCAGTAATACATTATTTAATCTGAAACATGGAGCATTGGTAATTTCTTCATTAAAACTAACACCAGTTGTGTAGTTATTTATAATAAAGCATCATAAATCTGATGACACAGGCAGCTATTGATAACATTACGAACCAAAAATGTTAATACTGTTAATATAGGCAAAGGATGAAGGTGGAAACTAGAATCTGCACAATTTAGTATAGAGCAGCAGAATGCGATAGTATATGTAATAACACATTTTAGGATGTTATTTTAATCTCAAACATTTTGATTTCTATGTTAGGGGCCCAGTAGGTTTTCTTTCATGGGGCCCCAAAATTCTGGTGATGCCTCTGAGCAGAATAGCAGTGCTAATTTCATTTCTAGTGATTTCATCAATTGTATAACTAAGTTATTTCCAGTCATTACTGTGTAATTAATCATTTTAATTTTCATGTTACATGTCGTTATGAAAATTGTCTTACTTGAGTTAGCAAGTGAACATCATATCTTATCTCTTTTTGATTATCTTTGTGTAGCAACATTTCATAACAGTCTACAGTTTCAACTAGATTATAATACAGTAATGCATTACATCAACGATGACATGGAGTGGACAACAAACAAACACTTGATGAAAAAGAATGTTAGTAAGTTGAGTGTCAATAAACAGCTATGAAATCCCCTCTTTAATATGTGAGCTTTCAACACTTTATGAGGCATCTAACAAAGTTACACAGATGACAAAGTGGCTGTAACAACAGCATTAGTCATGTTAGGTAAATAAATAAAAAGTTGTACAAAAGTGTCAAACTATTTCTTAATGTTGTTCAAAACCTTTTCTACAAATTATCAAAAATAATATTTGTATTTCTTTCTGACACTTTAACACAAATGATTGTCCATTTGGATTTAGACCCAACTTCTGCAAAGACCAAAATGTGAAATGTCAT
The DNA here is from genome assembly GCA_008360985.2 of Macquaria ambigua. Taxonomy (NCBI): domain Eukaryota; kingdom Metazoa; phylum Chordata; class Actinopteri; order Centrarchiformes; family Percichthyidae; genus Macquaria; species Macquaria ambigua. The sequence goes on along the minus strand of VMKM01001050.1, from coordinate 188,567 downwards.
TTCACGTGATGAATTCACATCTGGTTTTTGGACAAATTCACATCATATTGGCACATGTGATTTTCATATATTTCAAATGTGAAATATAAGAAATAACATATGAAACACCATTTCACATATAATAAATCGCATTTCATATGTAGTGAACTCAAATCAGGCACGGGTGATTCATTTTACATGTGAAAATATGAATTATACACGTGCACTCTTGGAAAGTTCAGGGTCTTAACTGTTTTATATTTCATTCTAAATGGGTCTTATATTATTTCCCTCTCACACACATGTACAAATAAATAAATGATGATAATAATACAATAACAAGAGCTTCCTCACACAAAAACAATAAAGTGAAATACATTTTAGAAACACCATATTTGCTTCCAATTTTCAATGAATTAAACTTTTTATTTCTGTCATACAGTGTTTGCAGTCAGAATTTATGGAGTTGGTGAGCATGCCGTGTGTTTTTATGACCCAGTTTTCGAGCACATCGGCATTGTGGGCCCTCTGCCGTCGCGTCTGAAAAGCAAAGAGAGAGATAGAGAATGTAACGGAGTGAGTGAGAAGAAATGAAAATGTGACCGAGCAAAAGCCTGAAGCAGAGGAATATTTTAACGCCGCTCAGGGATGAAAGAGCTAAATGACGAGCAAAGAAAATGGCATCTGCAATCTGACAATTTGTCATTAAGCAACTTTCCTCCATTAGTCTCATTCCTTTATCCAGCTCTTTCATCCCTCGCTACACGCTGTGAGAGTCTGTGTGTGTGTGTGTGTGTGAGAGAGAGAGACAGAGAGCTTTTGTTTTCAAATTGCACTGTTCGAGTATTCCAGATTGTGCTAATGTGTTGGCATGTTATGCCAGAGCAGTGTGTGTGTGTGTGTGTGCCTTGCCTACATAGGGAATCTGGGTCTTTGAAGCTATATATAGTCGAGCCATGTAAGACATTTTGAATACATCTGAAGGCCTTTGGGGATTCTGTGTGTGTGTGCGAGTGTGTGGATATATTTTCAGACAGCACCGCAGATTAATTGTTGACTTCTCTGAAATATTAGTGGTGGTGTCATAAGAGTAACTGCATTGTACTGTAGCTGTTATTGTTCCACATGATGTTCCCACGACTTGCTAAAAGGGTGAAGGAAGAATTTTAGTATTGAAATAATGGCTATGTTTCAAATAAATGGTGGCCAGCACAAACCAATAGATACCGGTCTCTAATAACAGCATGGTAAAAAAATAATGAGGAGGGTGAAATGACCTGTACTATAATGGCTCACATGATAATTGAACAGAAATGATGTTTTCCCTACTTAGCTGTTTTTTTTAATTCCACAATAAGCCCTGTCAGTGAAACCCAACACCTGCAGAGTTTTCATACTAAAAGCCTGCCCGGAACGGGGTTAACTATTTGCTTTGTGCTGCTGGAAGGCTTTTAATTTGAAACACTATGGATATTTCACAATCTTTAGGGACATACCTATAAATGCCAACAAAGGAAAACACAGAGAACCATTTGCATTTAACGTGTTGTATGGCTGAGTACCATCTAAGCTCAGTGGCTCAGTGTCCCCATGAGTTTCTACTTCATCTCTGCTGTTTGGTCATTAACTCTGCTGGAGACGCAGTGACTCTCTGTACACGTCACTGCACTGCCTTCAATTAAAATTATTGTAAATATTTTTAGCTTTGATTTGCTACATCACCTGTAATGCAAAAGTGAGCTCGGAGGAATACTGGTCATTGGGGTTTGCTAATGAGCAGTATCTCCAGTATCAAGGAAATAATCTTGGTTACTGACTGCTCTGGGGCTCTAGACCCTCAAGAGCCCACAAGTATACAGTTTCATCATGTGGCAGTTATTTTGTGCTAATTTGTAATTGCAATTTAGGTTTTTAGGGTATGCACCTTAAGGACATTATAAGGTGAAATGATAGGGGCCTTAAAGGACCAGTGGTTTTACATGTTTAAGCCAAATAACTACTATCTCCTTACACCTTCCATTAGTGCCAGTCTTTTCCCAAAGCATGCAGCCATATTATAGCTTTTGTAATATTTTGCATAATTGTTTAGAATTTCAAAATAAACTGTTCAGGTGATACACCCACCTTAACATTTTATGCTTCACCCACCAAAACGCACATCCGCATTTATAACTCATGGTAAGTGATTTTGCATGTAAAACAGTCTTTTATCCTGGCACTAACTTCCACGGCAGAGATATACATTCCTTCTGTGCAGTTCCGTGTTGGATTGGTTAGCAGGACAGATGTCCCACCTACAAGTGAGTTTGATTGGACAGACTCTGGCTCTGTGAAGTACACCCCGTTTCTGACCAAAACATTCTAGCTGAGAGGGATCAACATCTTTGTCGACTTTACTGTGTACCCTCAAGAGAGCGCTGAAATCAGGATGCTTTGTCACACATAGGTTCATCCAATGCATCGCTGCCTGGCTCTAACTCCTCCAACAGCGCTTTCAAAATGTCCCATTCATGGAAGCAAAAACACTGCTGTGGATTACATAGTTTGGTTTGTGTGACAATTCCACCAGTAGCTGCCGTCTGTTGGTTCAGACGCTGGTGTTCTGTTTGATCCGATGATGTAGCAGCACTGTCCTCTCCTCTAGTCCTTTTCCTATCTCGCTCTGCGCCTCAGCACCATCTCCTCTTCGGTATACTCTGGCTCAAACACTACAACAGTCCTTCTGTAGGAAGTATATTCATCTTTCATCAGAGCTCCTTGAAAGTCCCTGACATTTTGTTGTGAAAGCATTACTGCTTTGCTGAGTTTGTGCGGGTCTTCCAGCCTTGATCAACCAATGAGAGCACACGTCTGACTTAGATGCAGAGGGATGGTGCGTTTATGTGCTGTCATGTAGCTAAAACTGTCTTCCAGTGTGAAGCAAAGCAGCAAAATCATTTTCGTAGACCATTCAATACAACTAACTGTCAAGTATGAATGCAGTGCTATGTGGCAGCTGAATGGTGAAGCTCTGTCATCAGACCTTCACAAATTAAGTAACTTTAAATTAAAACCAGTGTGGACGTGTGTTTTATTATGATGCATTAGCTATGTTGAGTAAGTTTCAAGTCTCTGCGGGTTTATTTTGATAGTTTACCAAAATAACTGAAACCAATGGGCCTCTGCAAAGTAGAATAAACACATTTAAAAATGACAGTGCCACTTGCATGAGTTGAGAAATGGTTGTCAGTATTGTTAGTTGTAAGCACATAAGATTTACTGGACTGGTATGGTCTTTTAAGATGACACCTGCATTATTATCCCATCTTGTAGAGGGGTACAAATCTTATTATTATTATGTTAATGGTGAAAATAGTTTGCTTCCGCTGCACCCCTGTAGCTGGGGCGTCCCCAGCTCGGGTCTGACCACGGACCTTTGTTACGTCTCTCTCTCCCTTGTTTCCTGTCATTGCTCCACTACTTTGCCTTCTACTTAGTTTTTCTCAGGTAGTTAACCTATAGGCTGTTGTATTTTTCTGTAATTTCTCTGTGTTTTTGTAGTATTTTGTTGTAGCATTCTCTAACTGAAGGGCTTTTTCATCGTATGTTTTTTTCTTCTTAAGCTATTCAACACAGCATGCCAGCAGTTCAGGAACAAGTGGCTTTTCCACCAGTCTCTTCACTGCAAGCGGGCTGTGTATGCTTTTCACAGAGTTGCGTGTTGTAGGGGAAAGTGAGCCCTTGTTGAGAGGCAGCTCTTGTTCAAAGAGCGGATTAAAAGTACTATCGTCAGACCTGTACAGAGACAGAGCGAGAGGGCGGGTTAAGAGACAGGAAGATAGTGTTTGCAACTAGAAAGAGGCTCTGTACACTTTTTTGCTTTCTTTTTAGGATTTCTCCTCTTTAGCTGAATTCCATCCATTAATCAGTCATACTGTTAGTTCCATTCTGTGGTGGAGTAAAGAGACAACCCAGTGTAGGGACTGTATGAAAATAATCTATTTTTTATTTGCTGAAGGGAGCATATTCAGATTTTTTTTGGGGGGGGGTTTCCTCATATTATATTTATATTTATCTATCTATATATTTATGTTTCAGACTTGCCTTCTGAAATTAATTGTAAAAAAAAACAAACAAAAAAAACACAGCATACACTTAATGGATATATGTCCTCTCAACCAAACAGACATGTCTTTAATATATTCTGATCATTACAGAAAGGGAAAAAAAGTCAAATTTGTATATGGAGCGACGCCTGCGAGCTGCACACAGCCTTCTCCCTCTCTTCTGCATGTCAGCAAGCACAGTCCTGTCATTTCCTAATGATAATTAACATGTGTTTTGATATTCAACGGTGTGAACAGCTGTCTGGATCTCAAACAAATCAGGCTACAACATCATCAGAACAAATTCATATAAATTTTTATTATTTGGAATCCGGGGTTGGCGTCACCATTCACCATTTTGTCATGTTTGCCATAAGTCTGGCAGTTGCTAATTCCTCTTCTAATAGTGAGTAAAGTTTTTCTTCAAGTCAAGTCAATTTCATTTAAACAGCCCAATATCAGAAATATGCAACGCCGTCTGTCCTTAGACCCTTGATTCGGAGGAGGAAAAACTCCCCAGAAAAAAAAACTTTTAAGGGGGAAAAATGGAAGAAATCTCAGGAAGAGCAACAGAGGAGGGATCCCTCTCCCAGGATGGACAGACATGCAATAGATGTCATATTGTAGCATATATGGATCTGGGAGGAGGAGCAACTTTAGGTGTCACCAAACAGATAGGACCTGAGCCACACAACCTCCTCTCCACCATGGAGACCTGGAAAAGGACAGACTACACAACCCCACAAGAAGCAAAACTCAAGCACACCATTCACAGAGATAGGAGAAAGAAACAGACACACACAGAGGGAGAGAGAGAGAGAAGAGGAGAGGCTTCTTCAGAGATTTCTTTAATGTGCTGATCAAAAGAGAGGGTAGGATCAAATGTAACACCAAGATTCTTGGCTGTTGAACTTTGAGAAATCACACGGTTGTCAAGAGTTACTGATATTTGAACAAACTGGTGTCTATGTCGAGTAGAGCCAATGACCAGCATCTCACTTTGATCAGAATTTAGGAGTAAGACATTTTGTGACATCCACGTTTTTACAGTAGACAAGCAGGCCTCTAATTTAATAATTTGGGTATGATCACATACAGCTGAGTATCATCAGCGTAGCAGTGGAAATAATAATTCCATGACTGCATATCATTTGGCCAAGAGGTGAAATATATAAAGAGAAAAGCAGAGGGCCAAGAACAGAGCCTTGAGGTACTCCATATTTCACATCAGAAAATGATGATGTAGCATTTTTATAGGACACACAGTGTGTTCTTTCAGATAGATAAGACTTTAACCACGCGAGAGCCAGGCCAGAGACGGAAATTGATTTTCAAGTCGGTCAAGGATCACTGGTATTGAAAGCCGCACTGAGATCCACTAATAGAAGCACTGAGGTGGAATCCAAATCCATAGTAAGCAGAAGATCATTCACCACTTTAGTAAGTGCCGTTTCAGTGGAGTGACAGGCCCTGAAAGCAGATTGAAAAGGTTCAAAAAGATTACTGTGAAAGTTGCTGAGACACAACTTTTTCTAGTATTTTTGAAAGGAATGGAAGGTTAGAGACTGGTCAATTATTATTTAGGGACCCTGAATCAAGGTGTGGTTTCTTAAGTAGAGGTTTAACCACAGCAGTCTTAAAGTCAGTGGGACAATGTGAGTCGTAAGTGACAAATTAACAATATTCAGCATTGTAGGTCCCAGAAATGGCCAGAGATCTTTAAAATGTTTAGCTGGTAGGGAGTTGAGGAGGCATGTATTTCGTTTAGAAGTTAGCATCAGCTTAGACAATGTTTCAAGAGAGATGAAACAGTGACTAACTGGGATTCAACATATGAATATTGCACTGCCAATTTTACAGAAGTAGCTGGAGACGAGGAAGTTATTTGTATCTAATGTCATTTATTTTTCTGCAGAAAAGTCATTAGCGAAAAGGGTGAGCAGCTAAGACGGCTGTTTTTGAGTAAGTTTGGCTAGGCTAGGTAAACCTAGGCTCATGTTTATTCTTACTGATTAGGCGAGAGACATAGGCTGCTTTGGCGGACAGAGCACGCTTGTAATTTAATACACAATCATGTATAATTAGAAAGTGATCAGCCATCACGGATGTGATAGGAGAGACGATCAGGGCAGAAACCTTCTGTAAACACCTGTCTTTACTCAGCAGCGCATATTCCAGTAGAATGAAGGCCATCTGCTCTCAGCAGGTTGGGGTGGCCCCAGAAAGAAGGCCAGTTATTGACAAAACCAAATCCCTGTTCCCTACTGTAACGAGCCAGCCAGTGTTTCAGTGAAGTAAGTGAAGACTGTACATCTCATCATTACCCCTCACGGGTAAGGGATCAGAGACAATTAATCGATGCCGACGCAGGCCAACAGTTCTACCAATGGGGCTAGCGAGGATCGACAACCACACAACCGGTTGCGCCTTCCCACGCTGCTCAACAGGTATAAACTCTGCATCAACTGCCGACGAGGCTAAGCTAGTGCTAACAGGCTTGCTATCAGACCTGTGGCTGCCGCTATCTGGAGTACTCGTGACATCTAAGTTAATGCTAGCAGAGATAAGCTCTTCTAACAGGCAGACATGTCTCTCTAAAACATTTAAATTGGGGTACACCATCTTAAAGTCTTGTTAGAAAAACAAATAGTGCATATTGGTAGGTTTAGATAGGTATTTTCCTTTAAGAACAATAGTTGTCTGTGTTCATGCAGCCAAATAATAATGAGATTTTTGTACAGGGAAATCTGAAATGGCATGTAGCCATTTTATAATATTTAATTAGAGATTTATTCCTCCAAATGAAATTGTGTAGCAATTACTGCATGTATCACTGATATGGCTGAATGAGTGTATATGTCCTGTTCTGAGGTGCTGTGTCATTTGCTGAACATTGCACATGCCCATTTCATGATCTCGCTCACACACACACACACACACACACACACACACACAGACACACACATTGTCACTCACACACACAATGAAAGCAATGAAATGAAAAGGATGAAGAAAGAGGATTAGAAAAGAGAGAGAATAGAGAAATAGGCCAAAGGCAACCAACTTCAGTCTTCTCTGTTCAAAAAAAACAACTGTAAAGAGTAGAGAGGCCACAGTGTCGCTGGATGTTTACTCCTGTCTACATACTCAAAGACACTTTACATGACAAATAACATTTTTTACAATTGTATTTATTTTTTCATTTCATTCCATTACAACAAAAACAATGGTACCTTTTTACTCCATGGATTGCGCTTCATGATACATATTATACTTACAGTGTTTGTTACAGAAATAAATCAGAAATGCTGAATTATGCTACAGTAGCCTTTATTTTCCTAAACTAAAGTCATTCCAGACATACATGTATAGGATAGCTACAGATATAGATACTGTACACAGCAGTACTGTATATATATAGACAGTGTTAACCCTGTCTTCCCATCCACATCACACCTTATGTCCTTCTGTCCTCTCTTGCCCCCTTTCCTCACCTGGCACAAGTCTTTCATAGAGGTCATCCATTAAATCAAATCAAATTAGGCAGAGTAGTAGTGTAGTAGAGTCCGGTCTTGGCCAATCGAGGCATTTTTTTCTGTTATCTCTGACTTGCCTTGATCTTGTGGCTGTCTCAACTCTGACTTGCCTCAGTCAGCCAAACAGCTCTGAACATTTTGTTCAGATCAGGTTAGAGGCACTCAGGCCAGCTTCAGGTTGGTGTTGGCACCCGCAATCGGGCCAGTGTACCTGGGATGAATCACTTGAATCTGGAATGGGTCACACAGGCAGCTGTGCTGGATTCAGCCTGCTGCTGGGCCAACACAAGCAAACATTTTAATTTCAGTTGCTGTTATCCCACACCTCTTTTACAAGTATATTCAGACCTGCAAACTCACAAGAGGTGAAACAGGTGACATGTTTGTAAACTCAACCCCTGTAGGGGGGTCTGGGGTCATCCTCCCCCAGAAGAATGTTTTGGGGATTTTAACATGTAAACGAAGCATTCTGGTGCACTCTGAGAAGAAAATAAAGGGAAAAGACAACATTTACTTAAAGCAAAAAAACATTTATTGAAACCAGTGCTGTTTCTGAATTGAGTTTATTTCTTTGTTAACTTTAGCTGACGTGCTGACATGCTGGCAAGCTTTCCATTATAAACAGGTTGGGAAAGATTTGATGGGGTAACGTTAGGAAAAAATCATCACGATACACTTCAACTTGATTTGGCAAGTTAACGTTACTTTAGCAACTAGTTACCTAACGTTAACGGCCGGGCCACACAGCCAACCTGAGCAGCGTGACGGCTGCCTCGCTGAACTGCTGCGTCTCGCAGGCGTGTGGAGTCCACGCAGGGAGCGTTCCTGCAGCGGTTTTTCTACATTGAGTTTGCCTTTGATAATGGCCATCAATAACAGAATGTTTCATTTCATTATACATTTCATTTATATTTAGTTTAGACAGGAAAAGGTTAAGAGGCTTGTGCTCAATTGTAACTGGAGAGTTAAAAAAAGTATTTTTTTCACGTCTGTGACATATTCTACAGACATCAATAGTCAATATGAGTATCAACAAACCATTTTTAGTGTGTATTCTTGCTGAGAACCACACGTGATACACGAAAAAAATAGGCAAGACTCCGGATCTTCGGATCTACACGATTTTATGTGAATGACATATTTTTTCAAAATGGCAAATTTCGCCAAAAAGCAACTAGTTTGCAGGTATGTATATTATTGTATGTTTCTGTGTGTGTGTGTGTGTGTGTGTGTGTACTCAGCTACCTGCATTTATAAAATATGACGCCTGCACATCCCCCATCCCCAACCCTACTCCAGGGACTTCTAATATGTGGGTCAGAGTTAAAAAGCATATGCACCCACACCCACACACACACACACACACCTACACACACACACAGGGAGGTTTGCAGTCATGAAAACTGCAAAGAATGTCACGAAGTGTATGTGTGTGTGTGTGTGTGTGTGTGTGTGTGTGTGTGTGTGTGTGTGTGTGGGTGGGTGCGTTTACATGTGTGTTTCTGTATGTATGAGGGGAATTTCCTCCCACTGTGTCAGAAGATCTCCTATCAACTGCATTTAATATGTATGTGTGTGTGTGTGTGTGTGTGTGTGTGTACACCCTGATTACTTATATATTGTACGTAGGTATGTTTTTTGGACTTTGGTAGGAGCCAGGCTAGCTGTTTCTCCCTGCCAGCCTGAAAGACAAACACTACATGAATGTTTTTGAGACTTCGCACAACATATACAGGGTTCGTACAGCTTTTTAAGAGTAAGATTCAAGCACTTTCCAAGCACTTTCAAGGTACCTAAACCAAAAATGTTCAGACTCTCGAAGCTTTTATTATCATATCTAAATTGTTCCTATAAATGCCAGGAGACAACAAACAAATATGATGACGGGATTGTTTAATTTTAAATATTAAATGATTTTTTGGTTTCTCTGAGTGATTGTGTAGATGATGAAACACCAGATTATGTTGAAAATCAAGCATCTTTCAAGTATATTTGGATTCAAGCATATTCCTAACCTTGAAAACATTATTTTTTCAAGACTTTGTAAGACTTGAACCCTGCATATATCAACAGTAAACTCTCCCACTCTTTGTCTCAGAAACACATACACACATACTGTAAAAAACACATTTCGACTCTCTCTCTCTTGTTCTCTCACTCAAATTCAAATAGCTTTATTGGCATGACCAAATGAAATACAGTATTGCCAAAGCACTGTGTGCATAATGGATGTTGACAATTACAATATATCTATACATTTACTGTATGTATATATACATTTTAAACAGTGTACTGAACTTTAACAGCACAAGAAAAGCAAGGTGCTTGATAAACAAGCAAACATGACAACAAAAGCAACAAAAGACACCCCCCCAGCCCGGCCCTTAATGTGAAAAGAAGGAATCCCAAGCAAATTATTGATTATTGATTGTTGTGCATGTGCAGGATATTGACAATTATACATACATATGATACATAAAGAAAAGAAAAGAACAATCTGAGGCCTGGTGTAGATCAGTAGCTCAGTCTGACTTCCTCATGTTGTGGCAGGCAGAGACAAATTGTCTCTTTCACTTCCCCCAGTACAATTTGTAGTTTTGCGTTTTCTGAGTTAATAAAATGTGGATGTTTGTTACTGAATTTTGGGAAGACCTGTTCCAGGACAGGTTTAAATTTTAGGCACTGTATGAGGAAGTTCTGCTCTGTCTCTACTACAGTTCTTCAACACTGTTGGCACTTTCTTTTGGCCGCCATGTTTTCTTCTATCTGCCTGTTTCTCTGGCCAGACTATGAGCACTCAATCTATACTTGATTAACATGTTTCTGTGTTTAACATCAGTCACTAATAAGTGAGGTAGTTTTGTTTCTGTTGAGTTCTGGTCTCAGAGTGGTCTTGAGGCATGAACTGGTTTGGGACTCGCTCACAAATGCTCAGATACACTCACACACTCCCTAAATACACACACAGACCGTGTGCTATGATAAACTAAATTCCCTTACACACATTTTCAGATGTAATTGCCCCCCCCCCCACACCTCTCACTCACACACACACACATACACACACCTGCTGTTATGCTCTCGCTGACCTTATTATCTTGTTTCTTGCTGCAGAAAAAAAGGATTTTGCTACAAAAACAGAGAGGAGGAGTTAGAGAACTACAGCAGGTGGTGTCCTACGGTCATGGAAGAAAAGAAAAGACCATCCTGCTCATCTTGAGGTCTCTCCCTTTTTTCCTGTTTCCTGTTTTTTTTTTTTTTTTTTCCAAACTGAGGCTGCGGGGAGAGAGGTTGTCAGATGTAGTACAGTAGTAAAGCCCTCCAAAGGCAAATTTGTCATTTTGGGCTATATAAATAAAATTGACCTTACTTGACTTGTGCATGTCTGGAAATCAAAAGAGCAACTCCAACCATACGTTCTTCCAGCAGGAGGAAGAATATATATATATAGCCTGCAAAACTAAAAAAGTCATATCACACTGTGAGCCATTAACAGTCCGGTAGAATACATATTCACACAGGAGGCCATATGAAACAGAAAAGTAAAATCAAGTGACAGATAACAGGCTGTTACTCTGCTGCTCTTCCATCTTGTGCTGTTGTGGTGCTGAATGGACAGCTCCTGTGAACTGACCTCATATGCATCTTTTCATTTGCTGCAGGGTTAATAACTGCTGACACTGAAGTGTTTTCATTGTCTCAACTATTACTGACCAAAGCAGTTTAATAGCAGTTTAATAAAGCTTCTCTCTCTCTTTTACCCTGCCATAGTCCCTCTCCCTATGTGTGTATGTGATACAACAGTACTGCATACTTACTCTAAGATGTTCAATTTCAGACAAAGTTGTCTTTGCCGCAGTGTACAGTCCGAAGTGATAAATCACATGCAATGGTTATTTGTATACATTTCCATTCTTTCCTCCCATGTTTTGGGCCTCTAAATAGAAACACTTAATAAATCCACAGAGCTGAACACAACACAACACAATTTCAATCACAAACACAATTCTAAGACTAATGAAAACAAAAAGTAAGCGTTGCGTGGGTTAAGAAGATGCAGTGGAGCATGTGTTGGAGGGACGGTGAGGTGTGAGTTATGATGCTGTGAGTAACAGGCAAAAAGGTCTCTCTCTCTCTTTTGTTTCTTTGTTTCTTTTTTCTTTTTAAAAACTGCATGAACCCAAACAGTCCATGTTTAGCAGTGCAGAACCTTGCCCTTTAGTAAATAACGCATTTTGACTGTGTAACACTAGAGAGGGACTGCAGTACTTCTGGCAGCAGGACTATGTATATTAAAGGTTGGGCGATATGTCAAAATGTTCCAACTGGCCACCGTCAGCCCAACAACCGGCGATTGCTGATGTATTTGAGTGTGTGAGTGTGCGAGTGTGTGCGGCGTGCGCAGGGGGCTAGGACTCCCCAGACTGAAATCCACTTCCTTTAATGTGAAAATCTAATTTTACTGGAACATTACAGCCTATAGGCTACTCTTCTTCACTTGAACAAAATAAATCTTGAGATCGTTGCTAAGCAATAAACTGTAAAGACAGGAGGCACTATTTCAATAAGAGTCCAATTGTGTCAGATGAAGGACACCTCCGCTTGCAGCCTCCAAATGAACAAATAGGTGGGGAGAACATATGGAGAACTATGCTATTAAATGATCAGGGTGCACAACTGCACATACAGTTTTTGGACTAGTTCTCAAATATGATTTATGAATTGATGTTGCTTTTCAGCTCCAATCGATTGGACAGAAACCAGTGAAGACGGCTTAAATGTAATTTAGTCACTGCACTGTTTTGTGAAAGACTCGTCAGAAATCAGTGCAAAAGAAAGTGCACAATATGGCCTAACCCCAACTGCTAGTTCCTATTTGCACAGGCTTTGAATTATGCTTCAATTATTTACCGAGTTGAATTCTCAAGGAGGCAGACCATTAAATTAGCAAAATAAAATGACAAAAATCACCCAAAAAAAAAACAACCAGTGATTAACTCAATTGCCGATATATATTCGTCCAATCGCCCAACCCTAGTGTATATATACATATAGTGTATTGTGTCAAAATAAACTACAGTGTGTGTTTTTAAAGGGGCAGTCCACCAGTGTAAGACAAAAAGGGTCAGTTTACTCTCATCATGAAGAGTACTACTCAGCCTGTGTTGTATGATGCTTTTTGTGGCTTGTTACACTGGGGGCATGGAGTTTGTAAGCTGTGGGCATTTACCATGCAGACTAACAAAAATATCCTACTGGTTGCATTATGGGAAATGTAGGATCCACCATATTTGGAGCTTGACCCATACTAGGGACCTAAAGTCAGGGTATCTTAGCCTCTGCTGCTTCGATTTTGACCAATCTTTTTTCACTTGTCTCTTGTGAGTCTTTGTGAGTCTTGTGAAACTTTATAATACTAATACTTAATACTAAATCGCTGGAGTACCCCTTTAATAGTTTTTGGACAACAATGTACAGAGGAATAAGATATATCAGGCTTTGGATACACACACAATACTTGTTAGTAGAATACATTCACCAGAGTTATAGTTAATCCAAACAGACCACCTGCTATTGAAAGAGGAAATGCATGAAGAAGAGAGTTGGAAAGAAAGAGCGGAGGAGTGGAGCAGGGTAGGGATGAAGAAAAGGGGGATGGGGGAGTGGTAGACTCCACAACCTCATTATGTCTGGTGGCATTTTAACACCTTTTGATGATTTAGTAAGAAGAGAGGAGGGAGGAGGAGGGGAGGAGGAGTTCTCTTCTCCGTCCATGACACCATTTCAATCCTCCACTCACACATCCCTCTGCCTGCTCTCCCCATGACGGAGAGGAGAGAGAAGAAAGAGAAGTGAGTGTCTTTAATTTAGAAGGATCCCGAATGCGTGAAATCCTTTATGCTATCTGGGTCACAGTGTGCCTTACAGGCTGAAGAAGCACACACACACACACACACACACACACACTGCTATCCTGCTGGTTTGTTTGTTCATTCATTTTGTGAGTGTTTCTCTCTGTTACCTGCGGTGCTGAGTATGTATTGTGTAGGTAGTAGTATTGTGCTCATTCACCAGGCAGTATGGCAGAGGTCAACCCAATCATCTTTAAGATTACAAAAGTCATCTTACTATACACTATCTGACAGTATCAGATGCCAAAAGCATGTGAACACCGGAAGAAAGAATGTGGACACCGAACACTACACCCACCCTTGTTCAGCATACCATTCCAGGACCATGGGCATTACTCCGCTTTAAGACTTCAGAAACTGGCTGCAGAGATTAGCTCCCATTCAATTCAATTCAATTTTAATTATATTATTTACAGAGACCCTACCATGAGCAAGCACTAGGCGACAGTGCCAAAGAAAAACTCTCTTACACAGAAAAGTAAATTCAGATGGGAATGTTGATTTTTTTTTTCATTCCTGCTCTCTATCTGTGCATGGCAACTATGGCATGGTTACGGGAAAGATGGTTAGGGAAAGATCACCATTTCGATTAATGAAAAGGCAATTGTTAATTGCAGGTTGGCACAAAGTAGGAAGCAACTTCTAGACTATTGTCTAAAATATCTTTGTATTCATTTTCCAAATCAGGAAAAACAAACCCAGACAAAAGTACCCTAAAGTATGTCAACAGGGGTGTCCACATACCTTTGGCCATATAGCATACGTTTTGAAAGAAAAATAATACATTCTTCCTTTTACAAATGAAAAGTTTAATTCATAAGAAATAAAACCCACCCTTGCTCAACTCAATACACCTATCTCCTGCTACAGCACAACTCTGGTAAGAACTTGTACTAATGTTTGCTGATGTTTAACTTTGGATAGATGCAGTATAACTGACATTATTAAGTCAGTTCACTGACTTCATGACTCTTCTCTACTTGTGCTGCTGTTACACTATGTTTTAGGATGCCAAAGATACAAATTTCAATGGTTTCATCACAAAAATAAAACAAGAAGTAAACACAGTCAACCTCACCAGGAGACATGTTGTTTCCTGCTTGTGGTCCCATTCTATGTTCATTGCAACGGCAGTTCTTAAGCTTTGATCATAATTCAACACGGACGCAGACAAGCGGACACACGTGCTTCTACACACACTACTATCAGGAGTCTGTGTCCAAGACGCGTTCCACACATGTGCTCTAGAAAACAAGATGGTGATCAGAGGGGCACCGTCAGGAGAGGCAAACCAGGCAAATGTTTGCCCCCCCCCAATAAAAATTGGGAAAATGGGCCCCAATGGCCGCTCATATTGGCACATTTTGCAATGACAACTATAAACCTCCCATAAAGGCACTATACAGTGCACTCAAAACCCCCAACTTACTGACACAGAGTCTGTAAGTAATGATGTTTGATAAAGCACAACTGACCGAATGAATGTTTTGACTGATTGCATTTTAATGGGGGCATGGGGCGCAGGCTTGATGGGCTTCTTTGCATGGGGCCACCGATCTCACGACAGTAAGAAGGAGAGCTCTTTTGTTTGTTGTACTTGCCTAAACAACAAGAAATGAAAAGTCAAAAATAATTAAACCAAGACCAAGGATGGTGAATACATACAGTACACAAAACTAGCATCCATTTTGCTTTTCTAGCACATGTGCAGTCGGGGGGCTTGTAGTGCGTACAGTCCGCATGGTCACAAATTTTGGGCTGCACACAGTCGGCCGCGCAGGGGTCTAAGTGGACCTTTGCAGACGTGGGCAGATGACAATACTTAAGTCATGCAGACCCTTGTCCCATGTGGATGCAGCATCCTTGAATTGTCCTATAGACCAAAAAAATAAAAATCTGAGGAAAAATCAGTGACTTTGCTTTGTAGTCTACGCCCCTGAAGAACAAGGTAACATCACGTTCACTCTGATTTGGGCCACGCCCCCCATCAAGACATAGAAACAGAATTCAACTCTCTGCAATATGGAGAATTTCCTTTCATTCTTCCTGACAGCCACAGATGGGGGACATCCAGGTATTACATACTGCCTGTGGTGGTCATCCAGAATTTATAGAAGCATAGTTACATGCGTAACTCTCAGTTGAAGTTCATTTAATGACCACCATGAAAACTTACTGTTCCAACACTGGAAAAGGTAAAAAGACTTCTCAGACCTCCACTAATGGAAAGAAAATTGAATTAGTCAGACTCTCTCTCATTATCTGACTCTATCTTTTTTCTCTTTCTCTCTCACACACATAGAAACACACACACACACACACACACACACACACAGACAGGCACCAGTGTGGTCATCTCCACCCTCTGTGATCAGATTATTTTTGCAGTTGTGGTCATATCATGTAAAGCTACTTTACTTTTTGATGAACTTGTACATTTTACATCACTGTGACTCAACAACCACCGACACTTTTTAACTGTAAAGGCTCCAAAAGGTCCGCTCTCTACTGAGCAAAAAATAAAATGCTCTGACCTAGTTGCGGCGCAAAGTTTAGTGCAAGTAGCATCCTGATGATGTTGGCATTTTCTTGATCTTTCAAGAGGTTTTTCACGTTTTTGTATTTTCGCACTCAGCACAGTGTGCATGGTGCAAAGGTGAGAGGAAGTTTTATTCAAATGTGGCAGCATACAGTGGTATTTTGATAAGAACTGGCTGCTAGATATTGTGCTGAGAATACACATGCGTCTACTGAGGGCACACTTGGTTCCATATATAGCTTACTTTGACACTGTTTGGGAGTAGTAGAGCCTGTTTTCTACTCCAAAACACACAGTTCTAACTTAGGAACAGACACCTCAGTTAACCTGCATAATATGTTGGGCTTTTTTTTGTCATTGTTAGCCAAAAAATCAAAAATCCAACGTATGAGTGAATGTGCACTAGAATGAGGGATGCTTGTTCTCGGCTGTTAGGTTCAGCCCAAAACGTCTGGACCTCAGTCCCAATATGTCCTGCAGTTGTGTGAAAGCCATGGGTGTAACACGGGACTACTATCAGTATACTCTTGTTTTCTTTTTTATTATCATTAAACTGGAGATTTTAATGGAAGGACGCCCAGATAAAAATTCTGTGAAAATAAAGTGTATATGACAAAAATCTGAAAAGCTCTCTTTCCATTTTCCATGCACTTTTGAGATGGTCCCTAACTACAGCTCCTTAATTTTCCATATCCTGTCAGGTCACACCAGATTAGACCATGAGGTAAAAATAACAGCAGTGCAACATCAGCCAAGCTTTGTCCTTCACTGCATCTAAAATCTGAGTCAATCTGGTGAAAATGTATTGATGATTAACCTCAGCAACTATCTGAATGTCGAACTTGAAAGTATCTACACATCTGTTATTTGTTTGGACTAACTTAAATCCTTTTATGAAAGCCGAGGCATGGCCAGCACGAACAAATACAGGCCGAATAAAAAGAAACATTGAGGGCGGCGAAATTACCTGTAACCAACAACAGCTCTCTCATGGTAAATTCAGGATAATGTTTATTTCCACAGCACTAATTCCATCAGTACAACAACAGAGTCAGCTCATATTCACCACTCTGCTGCTCTCACTTTCTGTTTTTAACAGAAATACGTTTCATCCATCTGATTTTTCCACTTTTCCATTTTTCCCGACCAATGTTAAGCTGCCATAAATGAAAATCAGCAATTCCTGTAGGGTTTTTTTTAAAAGCACAAACAGGAAGTTCTGAGTTTCAATGAAATTAAGAATAAAAGCCTGTGTCTACTATTAGCCTGTTCTGAATAAAGGCTTGGTTCTCTCTGCCATTTCTTCTTTAATGTTTATTTGTATAGGGACAAAAATGTAGCATAAACCAATGCCACACACCACAGCATTTATAGCCTAAGCTAATTTGTAATGCCTGTCCCTAGCTGGGCCTTTAAAATGCATAAAACCCAATTGTATCTGTGCAGAGCACATCATGCAGTATCAGAATATTGTATTGAACTACCTCTCTAGTGAAAGTCCCCTGTTGTGTTGGCTCAGAAATTATGCTGAATCCCCATCAGCTCCGGGGTGCTGTTTTGAAGCTCAGTCTGACCTTTGACCTCCCTGTGAAGAGAGAAAAAAAATCAATGCAGCATCACATCATTTCTTGATATTATTTAAAGGAACTCAGAGCTTTCAATTGAATTCCTGTGTTCCATAATCGATCAACGCACAGACAGTTTCATAGAGTTTCAGTAATCCCTCTTTACACACATACATACACACACCCTACAGTATGATGCACACAGATTGTGTGTGTGTGTGTGTGTGTGTGTGTGTGTGTGTATGTCGGAGCATACACGGAGAGCACTTAAAGCCATAATTGGAAATGTTCTTAGAGACAGAGCAGAGTAGTTTTAATGTGATTTGAGGGTATGGTGTGTGTATGTCTTGGTGTGTGTGTGTGTGTGTGCACGCGCAGCTCCATACCAGAGAGAGAGAGAGACAGAGTGATATCTATGGAGTTAGAATTCTGAGTGAGCTGACACACACACACACACACACACACACACGCACAGACACACTGGGGGAAATCACAGAGATGGATGACCCTCATGGGTGTATTGACATCTCTCACGGCTGAACAAATGGCGCAGTTGAGTTGCGTTCACTGACATCGATCTGAAAACTGTTTAACATTCCATCAGTGGCCTCACCTGGGTTAGCCATAGAGCACAGGGATATTATCTCTCTCTCTCTCTCTCTCACACACACACACACACACACACACACACATTGTAGCTGTTAAACAATAGTCTACTGCTGCTATTGCTGATGTTTTTGTTGACATTTTTTTGTGATGTTGATGACAATGATGCGACAATGAAGGCAGTGGTAAGATTAAGTTGTTAATGTTTAGTTGATGATGATGTTTATGTTAAGATGATAATGATAATACTGATCTCTCTGTAGGTGTTTCTGATGACTGTGCTGGTGCTGGTGATTAGGAAATCTGTCAGACAGGGACAGTATTACACTGATCCTCCTACAGGGGTGGAAAGTAACAAAGTAGAGACTGTGGCTATCAAGTATTGTGTGTGTATCCAAAGCCTGATATATCTTCTTCATCTGTGCCATAGAGCTCCATTGTTGTCCAAAAACTATTAACACATCAGTGAGCCACACCATTGCACTGGGTGACATGTCCCTTTATTACCATGAACACACACACTGTAGTTTATTATGACCTGGGGTTAAGGGGGGGGGTAAACCTGGATGATTCATGGGGCTCCAGCTTGGTAGGGGCCCCTAAATGTTTAGAAAATAATTTGTTTATACAGTAATAAAAAATGTTATACAAAAAAAAAAAAGTGATGAAAATGTATTCCACGAGGATTAAAAAAAAAAAATACTGCTGCTGCTATGACTAGCTAATTAGCTCTTATTTAGATATTATTATAACCGCATTCAAAGACATTATAAACGAGTTTGCTCACAAGAAGGCCAGACGCTGGGCTCTTGGTGCAGTGTAATCTCTGAGTTGTTGTTGTTTACAGGGAACAAACATAAGAATAAATGCCTTAACCTGTTCTACCCAAGCCTGCAATGATGGGCAAAATGCTGTTTATATGATTTATACTGAGTATTCTTTTATATCTCCTGTTGAACTTAGTCAGGAATGCCCACATAATGTCTTGATACTGAAGTTGCATTTTCTTCAAGAGAGGTAGTGTATTATCCAGCCAATAGCAGTGTCATTACTCTTTATTATTACCTAATATTACCAGTTACACCAATTATCTGATTGCTGTTGTGCACATTTGTAAAACAATATTTCCCTGATTGCAGTCTTACTTCAAGCAATGCCTCTCTCTCTCTCTCTCTCTCTCTCTCTCTCTCTCTGTGTGTGTGTGTGTGTGTGTTTGTGTGTGCTAGTTTGGGAGGTGAGTAAGTATTCTGCAAAGTACCCATTCTGCTACAGTGATGATAGTATTCCCTCCAATATTGGTTTAAATATGAAAGAAGGCTTCTGTATGTATATGTGTGTGTGTGTGTGTGTGTGTGTGTGATGTTCAAATTCCACATTAGTTCTCAAGAAATTGTACCATACACAGACTACCTGGGATGTCACTACGAATAGTGCATTTTTTATCTTTTATTATCAAAAATATTAAAAACTCTTTATAGACCCCTTTTCTGTTAGTTAACATTATGATAGTTTTTGTGGGCAGAGCTTAGGTGGAGGCAGAATAATTCCCTGAACACGTTAGTTAATGCTAGCTAGATGTTGGCTTGTTTTTTTAACAATGGCTGAAGAAAATACAAGCTTCTCTGAATATGTACGGTCACTCAATTTATAAAGTCAAATCACCAGAGGTCGAGATATGCTGACTTTTAGTTCCTAGTATGGGTCAAGCTCTAAAAATGCTTAATCGTACATTTCTTTAAGGGCTCAGAAAGACAGAGAGTTTGAACCTAAAAGCACGAGTCACAGGCAGACAGGTCAAGTATTAATGTTTCTGATTCAGAAACTGATTCACTCCCATGAGGAGACATTTCACAGATTATCTGCAGTGTAATTGCAATCATCCTCACATTACAAGATCAGAAAGTAACTATAATCACTACAACCACACACTGTTATCATTTATTAGCTCCACTAGCTTTCCCTCTCACACGCTCTTTGTCTCTCTTGCTCTGTTGTCAGAGAATCCACCACATTTACCAAAGATTCTGTGTTGAAAATTAGCACTGACCAAGGCCCAAAGCAGATTTCCCCTTGCCCTGGTCTGCTTGCAGTCTGAGCCTGGCCCAAGAGCAAAATGAAGCTGGGGTACAAAAAGAGGTTCTGGTGGCTCTTTGCAAGATCCAGATAAACTGACATTTCTGAGCCTGGACTGAAATGAAACAACAATGGAAAATGAAAGGTCGTATTTGTATTGAATATAGTGGATTTAAAGACCCTGTATATCCTCTTGGAAGGGCAGTGACGTGACGTCACAGGGATGGCATGAGGTCTCACAGAGGCTGTCGTGTTACAGCCACAAAACATCTTCATAAAAATTAAATGACCCTTCATAAAAACACAATTCTAATAAATCTGACACAGCTGCTTGATTTATTGCCCAGTACACAGAGACCCAGTGAGATGGGCCGTAGAGAAAATGCAATATTCAGTCAGTGAGTTGAGTCCACTATACTTCTCCTAGCCACACATTCCATATGGTATCCTTCTTATTTCCATACATATACTGTATAATGACTGTGGTGTTTGGTGTGGTTTGGTTTTGTGCTGTCATAAAACACATAACACACCTTTCCACATATTCACAAACAAAGGGGCACAGATTCAATTGAACACGAAACAGGCATGCAAACTAAAACAGCATATAAAACAAACACAGTGGTGTGCATACATTTGAAGCATGGCTGAACAGAAATGCCCCAAATCATGATAACACAGACTGCTGAGCCTGCTACATTACTGACTGGAAGCTGTGCAGATTTAATTGTAGTAGATATATTATTCATTATACAAATTGTACATATTAATTAACATACACCCATGCATACACCCGTCTCTTCTCTTTCCATTTGATTAAATAAAATATTTTTGCACCTGCTTTTGAAAACTCTAATAGATTCCGAGATCTCACATCACCTGGTAAGCTCTTCCAAATTTTAGCCCACACATGTTGAATGGATTAAGATCTAAACGTACCATATCGGGACTGAATTTTGACTATGACTAGTATATTATATCTATGCTGGTCTCTGGTATGCTCAAACACCTGTAGATAGTCTGGTGCCTGTCCATTTAGGCATTTATACACACTAGTGGAGTGCCCGTTCGGAATGGACAATTTCTAGGCTCCATGCTGGTATTGCTGCTTGCAGCATTGGTGGGGGATGTCCCTGTTCCATGGCCGTTCGAGACGTGTGCCTGTTCGGATGGGCCGATTGCTTGCATTGTTTGTATTTTATAAGCCCTGCCCACAGCATTTGAGCAAACTTTGAGGGCCAGCTACAGCAAAACTGTATGTATTGTACTGTATTTTTCTGGCTTGGTCCAGAGATGTTCTGTACCAAATTTGGTGACAATTGCTCAAAATTTGTAGGAGGTGTAGCGAAAAAAAAATTTGGACAAAATTCAAAATGAGTGAAAATGGATGTGGATGCAAATGGGCGTGGCTAATATACAAGGATTTGCACCATATTCGACACTGCACTCCCCTGGGTCATTAGCAATACACCCGGCAAGTGTGGAGTTGATCGGATGAACGGTTGAACGGATAAACATACATACATACAGACAGAGATTTCTTTTAATGGTTTAACCATTATAGTGATGTCCTATAGTTAAATGGGTTCAAACAATAACTAACCTGTTTGCAGTCATGTAGTACTTGTTTAAGCTCTATGAGAGGAGACTGGGAGCCGCTGTCCATGGTGCTGACCTGGGTTACTGTATGTAGTGTAAGAGGCAGTTCAGTGGACCTCCATGTGTTATCTGCACAGTCATATGGTGTAGTATACATGTGTGCTCGTGGATTCTCTTGTTGTCCTCCAGGCCCTCTGCTCTCTGCTTCTATTTCTGTACACTCATGAAGTGAGCTCCAGTTGTATAACTGTACTCACATTTTTTGCTTCGCATTGCATAATGCAACTGAAAGGCAGCATTCACTGCATTTGCTGTGGAGTGAACTGAGCAGAAGGGTATTTTGTCAGCGTGAGTGGAGAGTGAGTGAGGACCATAAAAAGAAAACCCAGAGCACAGTGATGACTGCATTTCTGACTTCATCATTTGACAAAAAACATGCACCATTAGTTTTGGTCTCTTTAAGGACAGGAACAGGAAGTAAAGCTATAGAGCATCCAATTTGGGGAGGAGACACGGGTTCAGCTTTCAGTCCTCAAAAGGCTGTACCTTCTGACTTATGGCTCCATTCACACTGCCAGAAAATAATGACACAATTCAACATTTTTGGCTCGTGTGTGAAGGGGTAGGAAAAAAAATGGAATTGGTTATTTTCATTTTAGAATTTCAGCAAAGGCAAAACTTGTATTTTGTATTTCATATGTTAGGATTGATTTTATGATGTCATGATTTTGACTACTTTTTAGACTTTCTGCCACAAAATAAATCTGTAAAGTATGAAAGCCTTTTTCAGCCAGGAAAAGTCTCATGAATACCATTATATCATTGGAAAATTGTGAGATAAGACAATAAGATAATTTTGACTTTATTTATATAATTAGTTTGACTTACCATTAATTTATTTTCTTTTTTCTTTTCCCTCTTTTTCTTTTTCTCTGATGGCATCATCATCACATGACTCAAGTGTGTAATTTCAGTCATGTGAGGCAGCTCTATTTGCTGATGAAGACTATGAGATTTAGTTGAAAACTCTAAAAAGCTGGACCTTTGAGTTGTTATCATTATTATTTTAGTCTAGGACTGACCCGAATGCTTTGAAGCTTTGACTGTTGCCATGGTAATCGACGTCCAAATACTGCCTCCAAAGTCTCAAAAACAATGCGGTGAACAAAGCTTCAAATATTCACAGGTAATTCTCACTGAAGCTTTGAAGCGGGACAGCCCTATTTGAATCACACATGAGTATTTAAATATTTGTCATTCGTAACATTTCCTACACTTTATTTCCTGGCAGTAATGAGCTTCCGTAGGACGGACTTGCATATCTGCCAAGACAACTGTAATGTGAACACATAGAATAGAATTTTCAGGTCATTTGCATTCATTAGCTGAGAGACAGCAGGGAGTGCAGGTGTGTATCACTTTAACTCTGTGTGGGTGTGTGCACACACAGAGTGATCATTTTTCTGCAGTTGAATATTGTGTGCACACACAGAGTGATCATTTTTCTGCAGTTGAATATTGACTGTCTCATAAGGATCTGTGTGTGTGTGTGTGTGTGTGTGTAGTCTTGCTGAGCTCAGCATTTTTCTCCACATTATTCTTGGTCATTTGATTTGAGAGGCTCTCAGGATGAACCTGCCGATGCAAGCACTTTTGCAACCCCCCCCAACACACACACACACACACACACACACACACACACACACACACACACACCACCACCACCTCCACTACACACACACATATTCATGCAGTTGCATTGCTGGGCCTGTTTGTATTACTGTATGAATGTGTTTCAGTCATTTTTCGTCTTTCCTTTGTTCCTACCTTTTCCCCCTTTTTTCCCCTTCATCCTTTCTTTCTTTCCCTTTACTTTTTTCCTCCCTCTTTCTCTGCAACCTTACTCTCTGTCCCCACAGTGTCTGCAGTATATAATCCCCATCTCTCTGTAAGATCTACTTGTCGACTCATTCATTTAACCATGAAATCTACCACTGCTCCTGTGTGTACTCCAGCAGCACACTCACATGCGTTTATGGAAAAGAAACACAATTTTATATAAAAAAGGCTTTTTTTCATTTTACCCTGCAGGTTTACTTACTGCTGCTACAGTCAGGAACAGATTTGATATTTCAGCTAAATTGATGCTAAAATATGCTGATGATTACCCGAATTTAACAAATTATCCCATATTGGGAATCTCTTCATGACCTTAATTTACTCTCTATCACAGTTTTTTAAACAAGTAAATACTCTGAATCCCATAAACTGAGAATGACTAAAACAACCAATGACATCTAACCAGACTTTCAACCAACCAATCAGTGCAAATATCCAGCCCAGATGTATAAATTATTGGACATATTGCAACTTAATTAATTCAGACAAACATAAAAATTAAGCCATTATGAAAAATGAACATTTATAGTAATTGAGATCAATGTGTCAATTTATCATAGATTTTAGATCATATCATGTAACCCTAGTTATTGCTTTACAGCAAAAACCATGTGTTTTCAAGTTCTGTGATTTGCATCTTCCCCTCTGGGCTGGAAAACATCCCCCCTGCCTCTTAGACTCATAACCATCATTATCTAGCCTAAAATGAGGCTAGTTCCTGAAAAGCTGACATGTTGGGGTACAGTGTGCTTCTGATTAAAGGATGGGTTCAAATTTTTGTCTTTTTTCGTAAGTCTATCTTAATACAAAAATCACATATTTCTACCTGCCTTTATTTACAGAATTATGTGATAGTCACTACATGTCTTCACTAGGCACCTCATATATTGTTATTTAATGTTATATAGGCAACTTAGAAAGCCTTCAATTGGCATGTCAGTGGTTCATGTTCAGGGTCTTCTTATGTTCTTATGAAAAGCATTTTTTTACACAATTTCTTAATTTAGACAGTAAAAATCTTCATATGAGTGGATAAAGGAGCGTGTTTCAGGGATATAAGAACTATGGGGATAACACAAAGCTAATCTGCATCTGTCACAATAATGTCTGTATTTGTATTGTACCGGAAATTGGCAGTTCTTATTTCAGAAATTATTACTCATCTATACTGCATAATTTTCTTTGTTTGAACACAGTTGTTTACTACTGCCATTTATACTCCTCATACATATACAGTATCAAATAATAAAACATGATTTGTATTTGAACCCAACCTTCAGTAGGTCTAAACTGACTCTAAATAAAAGCTGTGTAACTATCAAAGGAAATGAATTATGGATATCCAACAGGAGATTTGAACAGTGGGAAAATACAAGTTATTATTGCATTGGGCCATATTACATGATTTTTCTTTAAACAACAAACACTGGCTGTTGTGTGTAAAATGGGAGGAAGCCCATAGAAATTAATGATGGTGGCACGTGCAGATGCGGCTGCCAGTAGCTCGTTCAAACTCAGCTACATTTATGTTTTAAGTTGTTATTTCTTCGCCTTTTTTACTGAAGCATGTATTACCTATGGAAGGACGTATTACCTGACAGAAATCAACATCAACATCAGGAAAGGAAGCGCAGGGAGAACGGCAGTACGTGCAGCAGACCTTGAGACGATCGCTGCCCATGTAAAATGAAATGTTTAAGATAAAAAATGAGAATGCTATTGACCAAAATGCACCACAATAGGTCATTGGGTCATAATGCATTATTTTAAAAGAAAGACAGTTGTGTATGCAATGTGAAGAGGTTAAGATGAAAGTAAAGTTGGTTGAAATAAAAGAGAAAGCTATTGACAAAAATCTAAAAAGCTCTCTTGGCCATTTTGAGACGCTCCCTAACTCGCACAATTCGGATGTTGTTTGTATCTGTCCAGAGCACATTATCTATTCATATCCAAATAATATATCAGTGTTTGTTTACAACCCTAATAAGAATCATCACAATGGGACATTTTTGTTTGTCTGCACTTGAGTAATGTCAGAAAAATGTCCTGATCTGTCCATGAAAAGTCAGGCTGCATTAGATGTTCGTGTTTGCACGGATGTACAGACAGCTATCAGTG
The DNA here is from genome assembly GCA_008360985.2 of Macquaria ambigua. Classification (NCBI taxonomy): domain Eukaryota; kingdom Metazoa; phylum Chordata; class Actinopteri; order Centrarchiformes; family Percichthyidae; genus Macquaria; species Macquaria ambigua. Next base: position 162,656 of record VMKM01001050.1, on the reverse strand, counting down.
AATTACATTTGATACTGAAGACAATGTCCAAACATGATGATATGAGCAAGATTTTAAGTTATAAGTAACGTATTTGCTATGATTTTCATGTGGGTTTCTGGAGATACCCATATCATGTCTGTATGATGTCTGTTCAGCTGCTGTTCAAAATGTACATTTATTTAAATTGAATTATACTTAACCAAAATAAACTCAAGTGTCTTATTACTTATTACATAATTAATTTTAGATAGATCTCAATGAACTCAATGTTTTTATAGCCCCGTACTATATACTGTATTTTGGGGCCCCATGAAAGAAAACCTACTGGGCCCCTATAACAGAAATCAAAATGTTTGAGATTAAAATAACATCCTAAAATGTGTTATTACATGTACTATCGCATTCTGCTGCTCTATACTAAATTGTGCAGATTCTAGTTTCCACCTTCATCCTTTGCCTATATTAACAGTATTAACATTTTTGGTTCGTAATGTTATCAATAGCTGCCTGTGTCATCAGATTTATGATGCTTTATTATAAATAACTACACAACTGGTGTTAGTTTTAATGAAGAAATTACCAATGCTCCATGTTTCAGATTAAATAATGTATTACTCATAAACTACAGTATGTGGACTGCAGGCATAAATGTGATACCTAGAACAAGCATCTGAGAAAATGCAACTTCAGTATCAAGACATTATGTGGGCATTCCTGAGTAAGTTCAACAGGAGATAAAAAAAAAACGTAAATAAAAGAATACTAGTATAGTAGAGTAGTATAAATCATATGAACAGTATTTTGCCCATCATTGCAGGCTTGGGTAGAACAGGTTAAGGCATTTATTCTTATGTTTGTTCCCTGTAAACAACAACAACTCAGAGATTACACTGCACAAAGAGCCCAGCGTCTGGCCTTGTTGTGAGCAAACTCGTTTATAATGTCTTTGAATGCAGTTATAATAATATCTAAATAAGAGCTAATTAGCTAGTCATAGCTGCTGGTAGCTCACCATCATGTTAATAATTACTGCTCTGTCCGAGCCGAGTGAGTCTACGGTAAGTAGCTACCTGTAGCTAGCAAGCTTTGGCTAGGCTACTGTTACTCAATTCGGCAGGGCAGTCTGTCTACACTGACTTACCACTGAAATTCTTCTCTTTTTCTTTTCTTGAAAAAAAACGTGGTGAGTAATTCTCCTTTATTTTGCTGTATTTCTCTCAGTTTTCTTTCTTTCCTTTTCTCCTAACCTGATTTCTTTCTTGAAGGCAGCATAGCTGTATCTGACTGTGAAAGCAGGCTAGTGCTACATCATGCCGGACAGCCGGAGCAGCTGTCAGACTCAGATGAGCAGCGGTATTTTGTTTTTTTTAATCCTCGTGGAAAATGGACCAAACCACATGTATTATGGGGGGTTCAAACGGGACGGTTGGCTAAAGATGCCTGCTCTGATTATGTGTTTACATTTTCATCACATTTTTTTATTATAAACAAATTATTTTCTAAACATTTAGGGGCCCCTACCAAGCTGGGGCCCCATGAATCATCCAGGTTTACCCCCCCTTAACGACGCCCCAGTTACTGCATGAACTTGGTAGCAACAACACACAGCACTCTTTTCTGCAGTTAACGTCGCCATGACAACAATGTCAATGATAGGGAAATAAGCCACATTAAAACCACATTCATCTGGATGATCTCTGTGAATGATCTCCAGCTACACTGTATATTCAACATCACTAACAATTTATTGATCAATACTGTATGTATGTATTTCAAAATAGAAAACGTTACACTTCATAACATATTGTATTCATAACACGAGGTCTGGGCTGGGTCCAGATTGACTTGCCGTTCGGTCTGGATGCGGACCTTGGTCCGGACTTTGAGAAGTCCTGACCTAGGGGTTTACCGTTAAAAAACAAAGACTGAGTGTGTGTGTGTGTGTGTGTGTGTGTGTGAGTGTGAGAGTGTGTGTGTTTTCCTGTGCCAGTGAATAGCAAAGTCCAGCACTGTGGAAGCAGTATAACAAATAGGACCTGTCAGCCCAAAGGGGGGGGGGGGGACTGCACTGATGATTGATTACTACAGTGAGGAGAGAGAGAGAGAGAGAGAGAGATACCCTCACACTGAGCAGAGGTGCTGATGTCAACGCTTTGTCCCACCAGACTGAAGCAGAAGATACAATACAGAGTGTGTTTGGATGCAGGATGCTGGATGTCCTCGGTGTGTGTGGAGGAAGAATAATTAGAAGCAGCTAACAGCAACACATTAGAGCACAGACACACACACAAACATGCGCAATGAAGAAAGAGAGAAATCAAGGAGACATAGTGAAAGGGAAAGAGAGGAGAGCAGAGGTTGTTCAGGCTGCACATTTGGGTCCAATTATTGCAGTCATATCTTCAGTATCTCCACTAAATGAAGCTTGTGAGTCATTACAGGAAGAACACACACTTTGTGTATCTGGCTCCACATACTCTGTTGTTAGGTGTATTTTTCTTATTTCTGCAGATAACTGGTCAAACGCAGACAAAAAGATATTTCCAGCACAGCTACACTGTAGTTTGACACATTGGAGCACTTTCAGGGCCAAAGAATGGCCATGCTGATCTGTCTGTCCATCCATCCAGCATTTTAAAGCAAGAAACCTCTCCAGCTACAGGTCACACTGCCATGAAATAGGTTTTTATTCTATTCATAGCAGACTGCTGTCAGGGGCTAATACCTGTTCACACAGGAACTGGGTCTGCAGCTAATTCCAAACACATCACTGCTGGACCTCAGAGTCATATCAGAACTAATATACATATATCTGCTAGACAGAGCATGGACTTTCAACATGGCAGACAGTGTATACAAAACAGTGAGGCTTCATAGGATCCTTATGAAAAGTGAATGCAGAAACATATACTCACAGCAGAAAGGACAGTTGAGAAGGACAACGTTTGGTTTGCCGACAGTATCTAGGGTTCCATGTGTTTGTGTTTATGGTTTGGTGTTAAACTAATGTCAGTGATTCAACACTTCCAGATTCACATTCATATAAACAGACTTCCAGGAATGCCCTTTGAGCCACTGAAAGGCTTTTAATGTGAAACGAATGTGCAGAAAATGTAGGGTTTCACTGACAGTAGCTTAACAGCGATTGAAAAAAAATACAAAGTGGCAGCAAAATAATCAGTGAATGAAAAGAGTATTTCTGTTGGAAAGGAGAAAGTGAGAGCAGCAGAGTGGTGAGAATGATGAGACTCTGTTGTTGTACTGATGGAATCAATGCTGTGGAAATGTACAATTTACTGAATTTATCAGGGCAACAGGTAAACATGGAGGAGGTTTTGAGATTGTATCAATAGCAAATTAAAACAGGAGAAGATCAGAAAGCAACCGTTTGTAGTTATTATTGCAGTATAATCATTTTATAGTTATTATAGAAAAAACTATGTTAGAGCTGTCTTTACTTCCAGGTAAGCAAAAGGGTTTTGGAGACAGATGTCAGGCATCACACATCACCAATTCAGATCAACAGTGGAAACAATTAAGAGTTCATCCAGGGAAGAAGTATGGAGAAGCAGGCTAAATATATAAAATATAAGCACATAAGCCCATTTGGGTTTTGTTATCTCACTAACACAATCCATTATCCATTAAAGTGTTACATGTTTCATTGCTTTGTTACTTTTGAAAATAAAGACAAAGAATATATGTCTTCAGTCTTCCACAAGTATACAGTATGTATGTTTATATATAATCAGAATATGTGAAAAAGATGGTGAAACATTGCAAAGATGCAGTAAATAAGCAGCAGTATGAAATAAATGTAAATCTATTAAATGAGGATAAATGTGACAATGCAGTGGTCCAAATAGGAGATGGAGCATCTGCAGCAGGGAATGCCACGCCCAGCTAATAAGCTAATTAGCTCTGACTCTGTATGCAAATGAGTGTATACTAATTTACAGGGATGCATGGCGGATGGAAAATTTAAATATTATCAGAAGAAAAAGTTCTGTATCTGCATTTCTTCATAGACCATACATCATAGCTCGTGTTAAGAAACAGTGTTCTTTGCCTTGTGTGTGTGTGTGTGTGTGTGTGTGTGTGTTGCAGTAATGTATTGGACAAGGAAGGGGTGGCTTTGTGCAAACCAATCAATCAGACTGAAGAAAGTAAATACACACACACACGCACACACTTGATGAGAGAAATCAATCAGTAAAGGAGATAGTCGGAGTCCGTCACTCTCTCTCTTTGTGTGTGTGTGTCTCTGTCTATGTCTCTCGCTCTCTGCTCGCTGTGATAAGTGGGTTAAGCTCCTCTGGGTTAATTAGACTGTTTCAGATGTGCATAATTCACTGGCTGCAGGCACCACAATATGCTAAATACCCTGCAAGTGTGTGTGTGTAATTGTGTGTGTGTGTGTGTGTGGACACTTTGACACGTGTACATAAGATAACACATTATTAAGCTGTAAGCTCAACATTGTTAAATGTTCAGTATGTCTGTGTCCTCATCCATCTCATTTGTGTTTATTATTGTGTCGTATCATTTTAATTCTATTTTAACATCTTGCAGAGGAACAATTTCACCATTTCTTAATTCATGTTCCACCTCTGCCCTCAGAGTGGAGCTCACTGCTTCTACCCTGTTGACATGTAGTTGTCCGTACGATCCAGCAGAAGTCTCAACTCACGAGTCATTTATATGAAAATACATGTAAAGTATGCCATTTTCATACTGTATGGATAAAAAACAGCAAGTCCTCCAACCTATATGACCACATAGGTCATTTGTTCATAACCTCTAATATGACCCACAGGAGTGTTTACTAAATTAGCGCCCCTACCGGTGGCAGGAGATATGACTCCAAAAACGACAGAATAAGGCGTTTTCCAATGACTCCTAAAACAACATATATAGGCGTACCGGACATTCGTCGTAATGGTAACAATGATAAACACATGGTTAATGTTGCATGGTTTGGGTTAAAATACGTACGTTAGTTACGTAAGTTGAGTGAAAGTCCTGTGTTGTTTGACCCATTCATCCACACCGACCTCCTCTCTATGTGGACTTTGTCGCTCTTTATAGGTCGGTGCCTAACAATAAACGTAAATATGGGTCATAATAAGCTGCTGCACAGACGACCTATACGGTCGTATTTTTGGGGAGGACAGTCTCATAAAAAATGAGGGAATGTGAGGACTCAACCTGGAAACTTTTTTTTTACAACAAGGTAAAAGACCAAAACCATAACTTCCCAAAACTTAAAACCTCCATTACTTTCTTAATGCAATGCATTCTCTTTGAAACAAGATGGTGGGCAATGAAGGGTCAATCTGAAACATAATCCAACTTGTCATATCCAAATCAAACTGCCTTTTTCTCCATGACTAACAGAAAGGTGGGGTGGTTTAAAATCTGTGATGACTTTATTGTGTGGACTTCTTAGTTACACCCAGTGGTCAGCAGTGGTGAAAAGTAATTCAATTCATTTACTCAGTGTATACTTAAGTACAGTTTTGATGTACTTGTATTTCACTCAAGTATTTTCATTTGAAGCCACTTCATACTTCTACTCCCCTACATTTATCTAATAGCTATAGATTACTTTGCAGATCAAGATTTGACTTAAATGTTATCAATTCCTAAAATATGATGCATTGTTATAGACTGAACTACTCAATAGTCTACAAACAAGTAAAGTGTAGCTCCACTTCAACCACCCAAAACATTAACACGCTGCTCACATGGTGATACATCAATAATATCACTCTGGCAGGGGAGTTTCTGCCACCTGATGAGTACTTTTACTTTTGACAGTACCTTTTGCTGCTTAATACTTTTCTACTTCAATTTTAGTAAAATTGTGAATGCAGGACTTTACGTTGTGGTATTGCTTAAGCAAAAGATCTCAGAACCTCTTCAGTATGCAGTGCAGCATGCTTCTCAATGAAGTAGCAGTTTTCAAGGAGGTTTGTACCTTACCAGCATGTTTTATCTCCTTAACGACAAATCACGTATAGTTAAAATGTTTGCATTTCCAAAAGTAGGCAGTTTTCTTTTTTCCAAGTTTCCATTCATATCTGTGATGTGTTTTAAATTAAAAAATATACACTCAAATGTGTGGACGTCGGCCCGCATATATGGTATTTCATGTTGTATTCTGATGGTTGGTTTGTATACATGGGTTGTAGCAGTATTCACTTAAAATAAGCTATATGTACAGTCATATTTTTACTTCCTATTTTCACATTTACTGTCCTCCCCTCTTCTTCTCTCTTTTCCTCTCTCTCGCTCTCTCTGGTTGAGTGCCAGTAGAGGAGGGTGAGGTTAACAGTCTTTTGAGCATTGCATGCACTTTATCATGTGTCATCCTGAAGGCTCTGACACACACATGCACACACACACACACACACACACAGGTGGGGTTTTGAGTCAAGCACGTGATCACGCAGCAGTAGATTTAGTATGACAGGGTCACTGCATCACTCTGGACATTAATATACACTTCCACACAAAGAGAGAGGGACTGAGAGCCCTAACATACAGTAACATTAGACTGATTTCTGTTGATTTCAATCCAGTTCATGCTTTACACACAAAACAACCTGATACAATCAAGAAAAGATAACAAAAAACAAATATCTGCTTGATGGTACTAAATTCAAGAAACACATGTTCCAGGCAAGTTAAAGGATGAGTCTGGTGATATATATTTTTTTGTGCCATAGAGCTCCACTGTTTTCCAAAAACTATTAAAAACACATCAATGTTCTCTCATTACCACGCTGCCAAAAATACTCACTAGAGCACAAAATGTGGATTAATCCGCCACTGAATAGTCCCCAACAAATCCCCCATTTCTTCCTCTTTAAGTAACGTCTGATAACAAAACAGAATTACTTTGAAAACTTATAGATTAATGCTCAGTTTATTTTGTCTCTCTCTCTCTCTCTCTCTCTGATGGACATGATGAATGCATAAAGGTAAGACCATAAACATTTTCTACTTCACTTTTCCCACTGTCTGTCTCACATGATGTCACCTGGGCTTTCATTTGGTCTGACATCTGACTTATTGATTGACCGACTGATTAATGATTAGGTTTTACTGGGAGCAGACTGCTTTGATGGCAGATGATGGACTGATATACTACCAGAGTGACTGATTTGTTGCAGAGATGTAGCTGGGTTTGAAGATAGAACATTTCCCTATTTAATGTGTCAACCATGAACTCTGAAGCACTCCATCTTTCTATTTATAATTGTGTGTGTGTGTGTGTGTGTGTGTGTGTGTGCGTTAAATATATTGTTAAACAAAATATGAGGTAGCAGAGACCTTTGCGTTACAGTGGGCTTCCGACTGAAAAGTTGCAGGTTCGAAGACCAGCAGGAGCAATCACCACTGCTGAGGTGCCCTTGAGCAAGACCCTTTACCCCCAAATGCTCCAGTGGCCAACAGGTCACACTGGTGTTGGGCAGCTTCCAGTCGTGTAATGTACATTACACTTTTGTCCTTTGCATGTTCACTTCATCTCCCATTAACTTCAATTGAAGCCCATATGACTGATGAATTCAAACATCTATCTCCTACTACAGAAAAACTCTGCAGTCATGTGAAGCACAACACACAACATGTTTTCTGTATAAGCATTTAATCGATTGAATCAATCCTTCCCTAACGTGCCGTTGGGAAAGGCTGCTTTTGTTGCCTAAATCTAACCACAGATGGGACTCAGGTTGTGAACCCTGGTCTCCGGGGTCAAAGTCCTGTGCTTTGTATTGGGAAGACAAGTTAGTAGTATAGGAGACAGGGTTGGACTCGTAGTTCAGAGTTCATTTTTGATCTGCACAGTTGGCCACTAGAAACAGGGATGCATTGTGTTTGGAAATGAAGAAGTAATTATTCTAGTGATGTGTTTAGTCTAGTGACTTTGTTTAGTATATAATGACATTGTAAGACTACAAACTGATCTCATGCGCTGTTTACAGTCTGTGATCGCTTGGGGTGAGAGTGTTGGATATAATTGAAGGCTAATGTGACTGTATCCTCGACTGTGACATTCCCGATTTAAAAAATTATTTTGGTGATTGACAGTAGGGACCCTGAGTGAAACTAATGCCCAGGCTGGGCTAAGCACTGATGTCATTACTAGACACTGGCTCTAATGTCTGGAGTGGTACCTCTGTCTGAGAAAATTATCTTTTCTTCTATTTCACCAAGTGACAGAGTGAGACAAGGGCTGAGACTAAAAGAGAACAGTGCTGCTGCTAATGCTGTACATTTACCAGTAAACGTCTAATCACAACTCTAATATAGTAACAGACAGACTGGTTTACTGACTGACTTGTTCTTGTTCAATCATTTTGTGAGCATTGCTCTGAGTGTGTGTGTGTGTGTGTGTGTGATCCCTCCTCAGCATCATGTTAAACAAAATGGGAAGTGACAGATTCTCTAAAGGATAATGTGGCCGGGGCAGAGGCTGATATTACCACTCTCTCTCTCACACACACACAGCATATTTTACAGCACGGGTGATCTATTTCCAACAAAGCAGGTTTTTACATTAAATAAAAAATCAAATCAAATAGGACTCCTGTGTTATCAAGCTGTGACTGCTGTTTGAGTGTGTGTGTGATTGCATGGAACAGTGGAATTCCATTAGGTGGTAGCTTACTTTTAGGCTAGTGGTTATGCCCAGTCATTAGCATGGTGTTATGACTATAAAGCTGTTATGATATGGTATTATATTTGTGTCTCAATTCAAAATTTTGATCATAGATAGATTTACATGTAGATTTTCCACCACGCTCAGAAAAATTGGTGCGTTATATTGACCATTGGTGACAAAGGACTGTCGCACTCAAAGACGAGAAGTCACTTCATTTACAGAAAAGAAGAAGACTAAGGGCTTTGTTTTCCTGCAGGCACAAAGCCAGCACTAGGGCAAACACAGTTTTTATCCAATTTTCCTGGTCATTTCCTGGCACCAAATGAACATCTTTGCACCAAGGTGGGAGGAGAGGCGCAGCTGAGGCGGTGTTTATGCTGATTAGGCGGCACAGTGCAATTTTGGTGCACATTTTGGCACAAAATCACGTTTGCATTAAAACTTGCTCAGACCACTTCTTATCGCAAATGCAGGGCAATTTTTGTGGCTTTAGTTGGTATCACAAAACACATTTGATGTATGTTTAGTGTGCCTCTTTCAGTTTAATGGTGATTAATGATTTAATGATGACTGACCTGCAATTTTCTTAACCCTGACTAGCAAATCTTCAAACCTTGTTTGTTTTAAGAACAAAATATTGTTTAATTTCAATTGTTTTCCATTGGATTAATGACTATTTTGCAAATAGACTGGTTGACGTAGACTTGACATTAATGTTTTAATATGCAGAGGAGGAGAAGAACCGCAGAGTTTAAATGTATTAATTAGCCTATTAATTGTTTGCACAACTATAACCAGCTGCGCTAATATTCCAGATCGGAGAGTGTGGTGATTGATAAATACACGGTCACCCAATCACATCATCTGTCTCATCGCTTTCAAACAGCTGAGCCAATCACAGTGACGAATGACGAGAAACGTTCAGCAAATGATGATGATGAAGAATCGGCTTCTCCAGGAAAGGGTAAAAATAGTATTTCACGCTGCAAATGGTTACATTATATCTTAAAATGTGACACAGTGGCGTTTGCTTTGTAATGCTTTTCAGTATAAAGCAGCTGTAAGAATCAAGCATATTAATTTATGGATAACTGCAGATTTACTGACGTTCCTGCTTTAACCACATTAAACATTATTTTTTTTATGCAGACTTATGCCGCACCTACTGGTCGGAGAGTGTTAAATTAAAATAGTTTATCTGCATTTTAGTATTATTGCCTTATTTCTGTGAATTTGCTTCAAGTATTTAATTTGCTGTTGTTGACAAAATCACTAAAGTGGCAGCTGAGTGATGTTGTGCCAGAAACAGACGTGGTTCTGAGATGTCTATTCTCAGCGCAAAGTCTAAGACACATTTTCCACCAAAATATCAACAACTCGCTCCCACCTTTGCACTGTGCGCTCTGCACTAGGCACCAAATGACAAGTTTACATGGGGCCATTGTGTATTTGCAATTTATGTGCTGCCAACTATAATACACACAGTGAACACAGTTGCTGTGTTTTGTTTTTGCTTTACTTGATTCATTTTAGTGGCCTCGCTCAGGGCAAATCAGCTAGCCACAAGAACTCTCCTGGCTGGTGCTCCCAGGGCCAGCAGATACTGACCTCCACCCCCACCCCTTCTCTACCCAACCGGTCAAGGCAGATGACCCCCCACCCGAATTGTTGGGTCTCTGCAAATAATATTATAATGAGTACGGTCTAGACCTGCTCTATATGAAAAGTGCCCTGAGATAACTTCTGTTATGATTTAGCACTATATAAATAAAACTGAATTGAATTGAACTGTCAGTCACCAGAAATTTGATTTGATTTCCCCAAATAGGTCCACTTTGTAATAATACAGTGTGACCACGAAACAGATCAGAAATAAAAGCAACAATGGATCATTTATTTACAAGGTCTGGCCCAAATGAAATAAAACTACAGGTGTGAAAATGACCCAAGACACCCATATCAATAGAATCAACAGGGAGAAAAGTTTCGACACCAGGCAGGGTGGAGCTCTCTATAGTCCAAGGTACATTTATTTGTCATACTACAACACAGGGCTGCACAATGAAATTAAAGTTGTAGCCCCCATCATGTTACAACCACAGAACATATATACGCTTCTCGCCTCGACTGTTGCACAGACATAATGTCACGATTGCACCCGCCATCATGCGTATGCCATCACACCCAGACATAGACATTGTGGTTTTGACAGGTTTCACTAGCATGAAAATACAGAAATGGAAAGTACCAAAAACACAGTGCAAGTTCATTGCGAGGTCATAATGAAGTTACAGGGTACAAAGGTTATACAAGTGTGGTTATTTGAGACTATATGATAAATTGCTATAACACGGAGGATGAGGTGGAGTTGAAGAGGAAAGAAGCTGCTCTGTAGTCTGGTGGTATGGCAGCGAATACTTCTGTATTGCTTGCCAGACGGCAACAGGCTGAACAGGCTGTGGCTGTGGTGGGTATTGTCTTTTAGTATCATTTAGGCTCCAAGCAGGCATCTCACCTCTCCGATATCACTGATGCTTGGTAGATGGGTACCCATTATGTTCTGGGTGGTTTTAATCACCCGCTGCAGAGCCCTCCAGTCCTGGGCCATGCACATCCCATGCCAGTTTGTAATGTTTCCAGTCAGGATGCTTTCTATTGCTCCTCTGTAAGAGTTAACAATAATTTGGCACAGGAATTTTGCCTTCTTAAGTTTCCTTAAGAAATACAGCCGGTTTCCTTATCAGGGTGGAGGTGTGTGATGTCCATGACAGGTTCTCTGTGATGCTGACTTCCAGGAACCTAAAACTGTTCACTTGCTCCACCTCAGCTCCACTGATGTAGACAGGAGAATGTGTCTTTGCCTCCTTTTTCCTAAAATCAACGATCAGCTCCTTGCTTTTGCTGACATTGAGCAGTAGGTTTGCACCACTCTGCAATGATGCACTGTGTGGTCTGCAAACTTCACAACAAAGTTCTCTCCATGTCAGGGATTGCAGTCATGGGTATACAGCGTGAACAGGAGAGGGGCTGAGCACACAGCCCTGGGGGATGTTCAGCACTAGAGTGGAGGAGATGTGACTGCCAATCCAAACTGTCAAATATCCAGTTGTATCCACAGTGAAGTACTCAAGCCCAGAGTGCTAAATTTGGCAATCAGTTTAATCTGGGAGATTGTGTTGAATGCTGAGCTGAAATCAACAGACAGCACTCTGATAAAGGTGTTGTGATTTTCAAGGAAGACTGAGTGGAGGGCAGTGTAGATGGCATCCTCTGTGGATCTGTTGGTTCTGTATGCAAACTGGTGAGGGTCCAGGCTAGCTGGGATGCTGTTTTTGATGTGCTGGAGAACCAGTTTCTCAAAGAATGGAGATGAGTGCACAGGGCAGCAGTCGTTTAAACTAGACAGTGCAGACCTTTTTGGTATAGGGACGATGGTGGCTGTCTTGAAGCAGGTGGGAACACTCTCCTGATATGTTAAAAATGTCAGTAATGACATCAAATAGCTGGTTGGTACATGTTCTTAGTACACAGCGTGGGGTTTTATCAGGCCCAGCAGCTTTACTCACATTCACTCTAAGCAGGATTCTCACATCCGCTGTGGATACTGACAGTGGCCGGGAGGCGAAGACTTTGCAGCTGATTCTTAAAAAATAAATAAAATGTGTTAAGCTCATCTGGCGATGTGGCCTCACACATGATAGGGGCACTCCTGCTTTTGTAGCCTGTGATGGTCTGGATCGCTGGCCACGAATCTTTGGTGTTGAGGTCTCTGTCCAGTCTCTCCTGATGTCTCCGCTTTGCCACCTTGATGCCAGCTTTCTGTCTCAATCTGGCGGTGCTGTATGCTTCCTTGTCACCTGACCAAAAGGCAGCTTTTTTGGCTCTGGATAGGACCCTCACCTCTCCTTTCATCCAGGCTTTTTGGTTGGGGAATGATTTTATTGTCTTTGTGATCACCACATCATCAACACATTTTCTGATGTATGATGTCATTGTTGATGTATACTCCGCACTTAATATGCTTGAACTTGTGCCAGCCTGTGCACTCAAAACAGTCCTGTAGAGTATGAAATCAGACTCAATGAAGCAAACTAAATGTCATCTCAAAAGTAAAACTTATAACTTGCAAAGAACTTATTTGTGTAATGGTGTAAATGATTGGTCTTTTACTTTTTTGATAAAGTTGCCTTTACAGTTTACAGTTCCCTCTGCTTCTCTCTCACTGATCAGACTTTTGCCCTCTCTGTCGCTTTACGGTTACACTGCCAGCTCTCTCATTTGCGCTGCCTGACTTTTTGTTTGCAGTTCTGACACAAACCTCTCACGTGGGCGGGTTTTTTTCAGGGGTGTGTCCCCATTTGCTAATGAGTTCTTGAGTGACAGCTCAGTTCCCCGGACGTTGGTAATAATAATATAGTCCCTATAGTCTTTCCCATACTATAGAGTCAAGCTCCTCATAAGTATAGTAAGACACATGTATACCCTGTGTGTTTGCTTGCTTGGAGGCGGCCAATCTGACCCTAGTTCAGTGGATCAAATGAGAAGTAAGCTCTAATAAACATAACAATGAAGAGAGGAGGGAGCAGTCTTTATACACCCACACACACACACACACACACACACAGAATGCTAGTGTCTTTGAAGGAACTTAAAGCTCCTTGTGCTGCCAGACATACTGAACCCTCTCCTTTTTTATGATATACAATACTAACTGAGACTTCTTAATGATGGTCTCATTTGATTACAATAATTGCACTAAGGTTTAGAAAACATGACAGCATCTGTTGTTTGTTCAAATGCCTACAACAATAGTTTGAATTAAGACTCTTCTCTGTCAGAAGCAAAGCCAGAAGTAGCATGGTGTTGTTTTAGAGCCATATAGAGTAACTTCATATGGAGGAGGTCAAGGTGGATGGATGTGTCAACAAAGTGAATAACTGCTAATACTAACTGCAAACTGCTAATTGTTGTAATGCAAAGCTTCTATCTGTATCTGTTTATGTCACATCTGTATAACTGCCTCATTTTGTGTATTGTCATTTATTCTCTTTATGCATGTATGGCTCAGACAGTTTTTAATTTGGATTGTTTTGGAAGCCAATGACAAACAACATATTTTGTCATTTAGTTTGGAGGACATGTTGATTTGCTGATTTGAACACCCAACAAGTTGTATCTTTATTTAGTGCTGAAATGAGTGGATTAATTGATTAGTTTGAACAGCAGAAAATGCATTATGAAAATATGACTATTTTCATAACAAATGAAAAACATTTGCTGGTTATAGCCAGAGCCATAATAAAGTGCTAGGGAGCCCCAGGGCACAAATGAGCTTCTGGGCCCCCCGTTAACCCCCTTTGTTCCTCCCAGTCTCTCTGTGGTATTTTGATTAAACACAAATGACAGTTATGTAGGAATGGCCTTCAAGACAGGGCCCCAAGACCAGGTAATAAAGCCACTTATCATGTCAGGTGATTTTCTCAGTCACATTAGCACAAACTAGTTGACTCCTGGAACTCCAGGGGCCCGGGTCAGTTGCACATTCTGCCCAGTTGGTAATCCAGCCTTGGTTCTGCTTTAAAAATGTGACCATTTGCTGCTTTTTTCCGTATGTGTGTGTGTGTGTGTGTGTGTGTGTGTGTGTGTGTGAGTGTGTGAGGCTGATTGCATGGGGATGCTGGACTTAATGACAGCTAATTGGTGCAGCCGGAGAGTTATTCTTGTTGCTGCTTTTTGGCACGGCTGTGGCCGCTTGCTTACATTGATGACTGGCTCTAATGATGATAATGACATTTGCATTGTAAATGTGCCTCTTCAGCAAACAACAACGGCACAGAAATCATGGGGATAATTGGTATAGTTGTATTAATATGATGGTGCTATTTAGCCTGCTGGGGTAAATAGATAGAATCAAACTACACGGCACACACACTTGTTATTGGTTGACTTTATTCTGTAATTTATTACATAGATTTTAAAGCTGTAATGGCACAGTAGAAACATAGACAAGTCATGCAGCAAATAAATGTGTAATAACTGCTGAAATTCATTATATTAAAATTGTATAATATGTACATATTGTATTTATAGTATAGTACATATCAAAAATTGTTTCTGAATCACACAAAGATGTAGAATAGATATAAGTGACCATTGGTAAGGGGAACAAGCATTCAAAAAACACTCAGTCAGTTATGATTCAGTGTCTCCCACCCACCCTTAAGTAGCTTTGAAAAAAACCGTTCCCCAAATAATGACATCAGAAGAGAGACTGATCGATCACCACCATGATGACTGTACATCAGCTGTTCAACCCTGCCACCAGGGAGTACAAAGACGTTAATCGTGCAGTCGCTTGGCGTTGTATCGCTCTTCAAGTTGGGATTAGTTGGGTTAGTATTTCTACTTGTGCTACAATCAGCATGGCCATGTAGTGACACTCCCACACAGCTGCACAACCCTTTAACATTTATTCATACATTGTGCTCTCTCACTCTCCTTAGTCTCTCCAACAAGGCCTGTCAAAGTTCTGTCTCATGCTTACATTTTTTTAGAGCCCATTTCTTCCTTTCAACTTGCTGCAGATGCCTACTGTGCTCTAACTATAACAACAGCAGTTCCTTTTGCTCAAAAGTTAAGATAGGATTTAAACCAGCAACACCAGGAGCAAGCAACTCAACAAAACCTGGAGCAGACCTGACAGGATATGTCTTTGTAAACTCCATCCTCAAACAAGTTAGGCTTCAAAATTGAGTTAATGTTCTCCTTCATTGGTTTGTCCCCAGCGTCATTTCCAAAATGCTCCCCGATTTTCAACAGCTACTCTGAACAACAGCACTCTAAAACCTCCTCTGAGGGTCCTTTCAAAAAAATCCTCAACGCCCACAAAACACACAGTATTAGGCATGGCAAAACAACAATTACCATTGCAATTAAGTACTAGCACAGGAGCGCAAAAACAGCCAAATGCACACTAAACAAACCAAAGTCAGAGCCATTCCCTCTAACTGCCTAGCCAGAACCTAGCCCTAGTCTTGTAGCTACTTGTGGTGGGTACTTATGCACTGACAGCTCAATGGGACAGCAAGGCAACTAGAGAACCGGCGACCCCTCTGTAGCCATGAATGTGCCACCGAGACTACCCACGTTTGCTACCACACCACAAATCCCCCCAAACAAATTCCAAAGGGAACCCATTCTACAGCCTAATCAGGGAGTATGCTCCAAAAAGCAAAGTTAAACATGCAATGGACACCATGTACTTAACTGTTATGTGCCACAAAATCACCCACAATCTGGGAAAAAAACAAAAACATATACTCCTCTACCCAAAATCTGCAAACAACCTACAGGGCTAAAACACAAATACCACAACACTAAAAACCTATAGTTACTTAAAGCATTTTATATCCATTCAAGTGTCTCCCTGTAGCGTTTTTTACAACTTACTACTCAACTCACTACAAACTCTGGACATGAGGTACCGATGCACCAAACACAGATTATCCATCATTCACAAATGACAAACTCTGCCTCTGCCAACTCCGCCCGCTAATGCTGTAAGGACAAAAAATAGAGGAAAAACGCGCAACTTCAAGTTACCTGGAACACTACAAAGGCAAAAAAAAAAAGAGAAAAGATGAGCCCCCATTTGTCACAGCCTGGCTCTTAGACTGGGGCAAAAGCGAGAGACACACTAAATAATAAAATAATTTATTAATCACAAAATAATCAAAACCAAAGCCCTATTCGGGACTAGTATTACCTGGGGACCTCATGTGATTTAGAAATAACCCCGTCATGTCTGTGTTTTGTGCACCTCATTCGCACGAGATAAGGAAAGTGTGTAATTTACTCAAATTTAATGACATTATCCCCAGATATGATGTTAAGGCTCTGCGTAACATCCACTTCCTGAACGTCAAGAATGCTAAGAAGAAAAACAGGCATTGTACGCACGAAGAGACACAGTTTAATTGCTGTGTGGGGTGAACCACATTGCCAAAAGCAATTTGATCAAATAGTGCACAGCTACACCATTTGGGAAAAGATTCACAAAGACCTCTTGTTCCGGTGCCCGTCTGTACAGGACTTTGGATGCTGTCAAAACTTTCATTTATAATTGCCAACACAGCCTCCATGATTCTCGACCGGGAAAGAGGCAGAAAAAAGGTGTGCAGAACACAAAAAAAACATGCAAAAAATGGTAAGTAATTTGCGGTGGAATTTTTACTTTACAAATTATGGACATGGCAGATTCACACAGGATTAACGTCACAGACGACCTCCACAATTATTACAAATTACTAGAGGTCCCCAGGTAATACTAGTCCCGTGCGAATAGGGCTAAATACAAACAAATACATGGGAGGAATCTGTAAAGTCAGTAGTGTAGGAAGTGGATGAGGGAAATGTGCTGCATTGATGTCGAAACAAAAGCCACAACAGAGAGTGTGTGGGGAGAGGAGATCTGCCAAAGGACTGGCTGCTGTTCTGGCTTGTATGCATGGGGCATACTGGGCCCAGGTGTGTCCCATGCTGCTGATTAACCTCCCAACACCAAAGAGACAGCAACAGCAGATCAAACCAAGCAGAGGGGCCGCTGGAGAACTCTAACTTCCAATACTTGATGTCTAGCTGATGAACAGCTGCATTTTAAATGGAGGAAGCTGCCAAATTCTCATCATTCTTTTGAAGACAACTATTTTTCGTTGGTTTTCTAGGTCTGATTTTCTGAGCTTGTTAACTTGTGAATATTATGTCCGGCAGCTGATACTGGAGTTTTAGATGTCCAGATATTCAAATAAGCACCTGAACACGCCACAGACAGCCATAGAGATCTAAATTTGTTTATTTGTTTTTTCTTTTTTTTTCTTTGAGTCAGACTACATTCTCAAGTACTGGAGCTTCCAGACACAGAACTGAAATCGAGACATTCAGTCATGCTCATCCTCACTACATTTTCATCACTTTTCACCAGATTAGTTGTGCAGTACAGAATAAAGCTTGAATGATGTTCCACAGGTGCTATTTTTTAGCTCAGGATCAGATATCTTAATATCTTATGTACAGTTGATCAATGTGCAATTGTGAGCACTCGGAATAAAAGTTGATTTTGTACTGTATACATTGTCTGAGATGTAAACAAAAAAAATGGCCATGGGATTGTTTTAAAAACATAATCATTCAAAAAGTATAACCTTTATAAATAAATAAAAAGAATTCATAGCACCCATCTACAACGAATTATGCACAATTAATTGTTTGTGTAGCATTAAAATCATAAGAGGAGAGAAATCAAAAGTGTCTTTATCCCTTCTTATTACATATGCACATTTTATAAAAATGCAAGAAACTGCATACAATTCATTGTTTTTGAGTTACAGGTGAGCAAATAGAAGAAAAAAGGCATAAAAGAATGTTAATACGAAGTATGAAGTGCTGTGTGGCAGATATGTGTGAGCACACTCACTGACTTTTGAACCTCATCCATTCTAAGGTTTATGGAGATTTACTACTTAGTAAATCTAGTATTCATAAATAACTGATTGGGTCATTTTACTTTGTTCTTTTGACTCTGAACTGAATGCACAAACCTGCAAAACAGAGTTTAGAGGTAGAAACTGGAAGCAGGGATGTAAATATTCAGACTTTCAAAACAGAATTTACACGTACAAACTTAAAAAACTAAGCATACCTTTATGAATGATTTAATATTCCATACAGGTTAGCCGTACAATAGAGGTGATCATAGTAATCTACGTTGGTTAAAGGTAAGCCCACTTTGTGGAACAAAAAAACCCCACAAAACCCAGCCCTGTATGTCAGACTACAGACTATACTATGCTTGAATTATTTACTATTCAGCCAACTATAGGAAATCCTAGACAACATTTTTTAAATGTAAAAAGGTCACATATATGCATTTTGATGGTGGAGATTTTAGGATGGGAAAATTATGTTGCTTGGAGTATGGTGTCTGCCTGTAAGAGAAGCTGCTAGAACCACATTCTCCGAGTCTGTTTGCAGCACTGTATCCCAAATTATATGGTTTTGTTTCCAAGACGACTCATTTTAAAAAAGCAGGGAGATTGTGTGTGTGTATGTGTGTGCGTTCTTGTCCTAGCATGCATTATTTACAGCCTGCCTGCGCTGCTTGCAAACCCTGCTATTTTCTGTGGGTGTTAAGCGTGCACGGAGAGCACAGCTCAGCTCTGTTCATCACACCCGTTGCATAACGTTTCCAGTCCCGTGTGACTTCAGGGCTGTGGCTGTGTGGAGCTAACACTGCTGGCTCTCTGCTGCAACACAAATCCTCCTGATGTCTGACTCTGCTGATGCTTTGTGGGTATGAGGAAACATACACTGTGAATGTGTGTGTGTGTTAGTATTTAAAGCAGCCTTCTGCAAAAATTTTTACAGGAAGTAGTAGTTTGTCAAATGGCCACTAGATGCTGAGATGCAGAGTCAAAGTCTTTTTTTGCAAAGCCAGCTGTGTTCATAATAGTTTATTTCTTGGTGGAGATTTGTAGAATCATTACTGTAGGGTGTGTTTCCTTGATTGACCATGCGGTGGTTGCTGTACTGCCTCAGCTCCACCTTTCTGCCAGGCTTTATCACCTTTACCCACATTTGGATTTTCTGGCTCCAAAATGGCAGCAAGCAGAAAACCCACATCCTGGCTTCAAAACAATGAATCAGAAATCTGGTGGTGATGCCACAGATGCTACATCTTGTTATCCTACAGTGTATGATACAAATGTTAGGGTTTTATATTATGGATTATAAAAGGTTAGGTTTAGCTGTAATTCATAGTAAAGTGATGATTTAGGTTCAGCATTAATTTCTTGCCAAAAGGACCTAAAAGGTTTCTGCACTGTTCATTTTTAATGGATGACATGGTTTTTATTGTGTTGCCCCGGTTGCCTTGACTGTACCAAGCGTTTGTTCATTTTGTCGTTTGTTGATACTAAAAGACAATACCCACCCCAGCCACAGCCTGTTCACCTTGCTGCCATTTAGCTAGTGATACAGAAGTATCTGCTGTCGTACCACCAGACTACAGAGCAGCTTCTTTCCTCAGGCTGTGAGACTCCTCAATTCATCCTCTGCACCCCATCATAAATAATCATTTTCTGTTTTTTGTTTTTCTGTGTGTGTAGTATGAAGGGACTAGAATATGGTGTCAGATTCATATGTTGCAAGTGCAATAAAACGTGCTAACGAGCAAATTAGATTATTTCACACATGCAGATATTAACTGCACAGAAATTCAACAACCGAGAGTTGTACAGGCAGCTGCGAGTGAGAAACTAAACATAGGGAGAGGCAAAGAACTGCACCTGCGTGTGTAGAACTAAGCAACACGAACACAAAGCAGCCACCACGCGTGAGAGAGTTTCTGCTTGGCGAGCGCTGGAGGGCAGACATGCTCTCGCAGGTTCACTCTGCTCTCGAAGTTGAATCTGCTCGTGTGAATCGACCTGACTTTTGATAATTTGGCAGTGGAAACCAAGGGAGGCACTGGCCCTCTTATGATTGGTCACTTTCAACGCGATCACATCCACACGACCTCCTTGAACCTTGATTGACAGCTTCTGTTCCATACTGAACAGCAGGCAGACAGTTTGACTGAGTCCTGACAACAAGTTCAGAGTTGAAGTCACAGTGGACGGAACAATGGCGGCTACACCTCGTGATGGGCGGATGAAGCTTTATAAAACTTTAGGTCTTTCATTCTATTCGTGCCGAAAAGATTAGAGGCTTCAAACTCAGCAAACACAGTGACATCTGGTGGCTTGTAAAACCTGTAGCAGCCCTTCATGACTGGGGCCAAAGCCACCACAACTTGCTGATATTATTACTTTTAGTCTCATATGTGAGCAAGAAAAGTCCAAGAAGCCTGCATGCTCCGTCCACTGTCCAATGTGTCTTCAACTCCAAACACATATTGTATGCACATGTACATGTCTCATGGAAAGTAAGATTGTTATCATTACTTGTTATGTCACTAGCAGGCCTTAAACCTGAATTCACACCAGATGCAAAACATCAGCAGTTCTAAAACAAATAACTTGCACAAACAACATATTGAACTCTGACGGGCAGACTGCCGTGACATATTGTGAGCACATTCTCCCCAGAGGATGAACTCTGTTCATTTTGGACACTCAGTGAGCTTCCTTTAGTGAATTGTGTGGGACGTGTTTCTGGTAATTACCACAGTGCCCAATAGCCCGTTAAGACTGCAAGTGTGTGGACGTTTATCAGAGCTCACTGGGGCATGCTTGATTAATGAGGACATCCCGTCACAGAAATACAAATATTGTACTTGGCACAATCAAGCTCAGATGATTTGTCGGAACAAATAAGTACAGTACAGTTACAATCAGATTATAGTAAAAAATGCACATTCAAGAGCTGAGAGGAGGAATACCATTAATAATGCAATTAAATCAAGTTTACTAGAACCACTTAGGTCGACTGTACATAAAAGAGATCTAATATGATATTATTTTGAATGGTTTCTGTCTGATAACATTTTTAAGGACAGAACATATTTCTCAAATGATTATTATTATTACTATTTATCTATATATACAATACTATTATAAGTCCCATCAAGAAGAACAGATTAATATTACTTAATATTACGTGATGACCATCTGTAGAGGTTCTGTCATAACTTTGTAGTGTTTGGACATTAACAATAATACTGAATCCAACATAAACTTAATCTTCTTCATGTCTGTTGATTAATTTCGGTCCTAAAACCAGCCTACTGGCGTATTAACTCCAATAACTGGACTGGTGTGAAGCAGTAGACCATAGTGAATTGTGGGATACACTTAACTTTAAATACCACTTTGAAGCTGTAGGAGGAGTGCGCATCAAGCGTGGGTTAAGTGTACTATGTGTTGCCATATTTCGGACATGGGACACACTTGCCAAAGTGCTCAAGACCGCAAGTGTGGTTACCGGGACAGACCCAGAGAATACCTGATGAATGTACACACAGACACACACACACATGTTGTAGATGAGTAAGGAAGAAAGAGTAAGCAGTACAAAGGCCACAGTGCCCAACAACCACACGCACACACTCTGGCTTACATACACACTGTGTTCCAGTGAAGGAATATCCCTCGTTTGCATGCAATAGCTGCTGTGGTGCTGAGAAAAGCCTTTTTCGTTTGTGTAGATTATGGAAATGACTGCATGGAGTTGAAGTCTCTGTGTTGGTGCGTGTGTTTGCATGTGTGCGTGTTGCTGCAACAGACAAGCTGTGGTGTGTTGACAAAGCAGTTCCAAATGATCCAAGTCCCTGGTTACACAGTGGCTAGCTAGCTGTATGCCAAAATGTCAGCTTTGTGTGTGTGTGTGTGTGTGTGTGTGTGTGTGCGTGTGTTAACAAATACATATGTTCCTGGTTGCTTGCATATGTATCTTCTCCTGTTTGTGTGATAGTGTGTGTGTGGTGTTGGAGTTAAGATAATAAAAACAGCAGGCATGGTAGAATGTAAAGTTAAAGCAATACAGACTGCCTTGTGTGTGTGTGTGTGTGTGTGTGTGTGTGTGTGTGTGTGTGTCTGTGTAGCATGGATTATGTAAAATGGAGAAAAATGCAAATCATGCAATTACAAGCCCCAAAGCCAAGTATTAGAATTAATGCCTGCAGCAGATGTGATGGAAATGAAGTAAATTTCTTATGTGGAATTAGCATACTGTACTGTAGGGCAACCCCCACCACACACACACACACACACACACACACACACACACACGCGCGCACACAAAGAGGGCTTATTGTCCCTTTATCACCTTCATCACATTTTACAGTTATGTAAATTATAGGCCTTTACTTTGTGTGTGTGTGTGTGTGTGTGTGTGTGTGTGTGCGCGTGTAAATCAGAAAAAGTAGCTCCAACCAGTAGTGTGTGTATATTAAATGTTACAAAAATGATCTCTATATTTTATTGTCTGGACCTCTGCCAGCGGCCCCAAAGACTACACTGTTCACTACAGCACACACTACTGAAGTGTCTGAGGAACCAGGCTGTAGTGGGGCTAGAAATGTGGAGTTTATCCTGAAGGTGGCAGTAGAGGAAAAGCAAAAGAGGTCATTGCAATGAAAAGGGTTCATCCTTTGGGAACCCTGAGCATGAATGTGCTCAGTAAAGCTCATGGTAATCTCACAAATATAGATAATTCTTTTGTACGAATTCTACATGATGGTAGTCAAAGTAGGGGTCACCAAAACGAGTAGGATCCATCCTCTGAGGATCATGAATACACACAGCAAATTGTTATACCAACCTTGGGGACCAGAATGAAACAAACAATAAAATAAGGAAACAAACAAACAAATACAATATGCATTATAATAATAATAATTATTAGCATATTTCATACAAAGCAGCTCAAAGTGCTTTCCATCAACTTGTATGACAAACTTTTAAAACATTAAAATAAACAAAGATAACATAACAAACATAACATTAAAATATAATAAATCAGGGTAGAAAAATGACAATAAACTTTACAATTAAATTAAATACTTTCAGTAAAATCCAATAAAGCAAGGATACATACTAGATTAAGATTAAAAAAGGTGAGTCTTTAGAAGTTTCATGGCAAATATTTATGTTCAGGAAGTCTTAACTGTTGGTACATTTAATACTGGAGTGTTTGATGACCTAAGGAGCAGGGAGTACAGAGGGAGAGACAGTCAACTGAGTATAGAGGTGTTAAACCACCTCAAGCTTTGTAAACTAGTAATAAAACTTTTAAATCAATTCTATAAGAGACGGGAAGACAATGTAAAGATGCTACAATGGGTGTGATGTGTTCTCTTTTACTTGACTTTGTTAAAACTCCAGCAGGTGCATTTTGTATAAAATGAAGTCTGCTCAGTGATTTTTGTTTATGTATATACCCAGTTAAAAGAGCATTGCAATAGTCCAGACAAGAGAAAAGCATGAATCCATTTCTTTGCACTAGAAATAGCAGGATATGGAGATATGGCAATATTTCTCATTTGGAAAAAAGAGGTCTTACTGATACAGTCAGTATGCTTACTAAGGTTTAAATCATTGTCTATGATGATACCCAGGCTTTTTGCCTCAGATAGAGTCTGTTTTGACAGAGTTTCAAGTCCAGAATCTTAGAATTTTCTCTCTTTTTGGGTCAGCACCAATAACTATAATTTTGGTTTTGTTCTCATTTAAATTCAAATAGTTGTTGAACAGGTGTATCAGTTTTAATGCAGTCTGAAAGTGAATGGTAATGCAGAGGGGTTTAATACCAATATATAAAGTTTTTTTTTTCTCAAAATGCTAACCAGCTACCTCTAGTAGCATATTCACTGGTGACACATAAATTCCAAACGAGTCTGATATGATGTATCAGAATGTATTGCCTTATAAAATAGCAATGGTTTATTTTTCAATGTTCCTTTGTGCTGTGAGTTCTGTTACACGAATAAAGAACACAAACTGTAGTGTAGTACTGTATGTTTTCTGTCTGTTTTCTGTTTTCCCTCTGAAAAACATCTAATGTTATGAACATGTTAAGCAAATGCATTCATCTGTGTTCCTGTAAAGGAGCCCATTTGTAGGGTTCCCCAAAATTCCCAGATTCCCCCACATTGTTTATTAGATTCCATGATCTCCCAGGAATTCATGTTAAAGTATCCGCAGCAATTCCTTCTGCTCAACTCCTTCTCTCATAGTGCTTAGATTTGTCTATTTTTATTCTCCTCCTCTCTCTCACCCACACACACACACACACACACACACACACACACACACACACACACACAAGAATTGGGTTTTGGATCAGTTTAAATCGTTGGCCATGATGCTTTTGAGTAAAGCGAGTGGAAGCTCATCTCCATGTTGCCTTGGAAACGTTGTAGGAAGAAAATGTTTGATATGTCCTTGGAGACCCTGTAATGTGTGTGTGTGTGTGTGTGTGTGCGCGCGCCTTGTATTAATGTGCACGCATGGATGTTTACATGTATTTGTCAGTTGTACAGTTGTGTGTGTTTGTGTGTGTGTGTGTGGGGCAGGGGTATTTTTAGTTGTGTATTGTATATTTACTCTGTTACATATTTATGCTCATCCTGAGAAAGGGTATTACAAAATAACAGATTACATTTCGAGCTCCACTCATAATACACCATCACTACAGTCTATGATAATGTACAGGATAACCTTAGTTAGGTCCTCCACCTCTGAACTTTATTCCCAAAGCTAACAGGAACTGGAGGCTACATTGTCTTCCATCATTCTATTGTTAGGAAACCATTTGAATGCCAACAACTAATTAAATTGCATGTTTTTCTGCAACAGCATACAGCTCTGCTCTTTAAATTACATGTCCTGAAGGGAGATATGTATATTCTATATTTCTTTTATTTCTCATATTTTCATTTCTGTGATGGAGCTCCTAGTTGTGGCAATGTTCAGTCAGAATTCAATTGATTATCTGTCACAGACAGCAAATCAAGTCATTTCACTTTAAATTGTATTTGCATTAAATGCATAATATGTCATTTCTCTCAACCAAAACAGTAACAAAAGACGTAGTTTGATGATGTCATGAAGTAGCGTGAGGATCATGGGAGCTGTTGTCTTCATTGTTAAACAACCACCATTGCCAATGAAAATCTACGTGATGTGACCATGGATGTATAAAGAGAACAGGACATGACTCAGGCAGAAATCATGTTCACGGATGAGGAAATGTATTAAAGTTTTGTTCACGTTACGTTCAGTCATGTTTGTTCACTTTATGTCATTTCATTTTAATGAAATAGCCACAAGTAATGTTGGCTAATGTAACGTTGCTAACTTACAATTAGATGAGTCGACTACCCATACAGCTACTATAGCTAACATAATGTGACATTTAACATGCTCATGAAGTTGTTTTTAGTACAACTGTTTTGACCATGAATAACAGCGCTAGGTTCGCCACATAACGTTAGCTACAGTAGCTGCATGGGTCGACTCATCTTGCTAACTTACCATTAGATGAGTCTACTACCCATAAAGCTACTGTCGCTAACTTAATGTGGCGAATTCAGTCATGGGGTAGACCAGCGCTGTTATCCGTGGTCTAAACAATCATACTAAAAATAACTTTATGAGTGTGTTGAAAGGAGGAGCATTTCTAATGAATCTCCAAAGAGCATTTTTTCTTTCTTTTCAGTAATAAAAAAAGTATAACAATGTGTTATACATATATGTTACAATGACAGTGTGATGTCCCCAGTAGGGTCTGTGTGACTAGAGAAAGAATTAGTGAATAGATGAAGTACTTGGTAGGTGAAAACCCTCAAATAACCCCAGCAAAATGGCCTGGGAATTCAGTCTCACACACACATAACACAGCCCAAAGAGCCTAGCGTGTGTATGTGTGTGTGTGTGGCTGTGTTCGGGCTCATCTGCATGGCCGTTGTTGCAGTCAGCCAAGGTCACGTCACAGTTTATGGCAGGGCTCTCTGTCAGAAATCAAATTTTAAACTGGTGAAATGAACCTTGAAAACATGCCCACACATTCTGAACAGACTGAGTGGAACTTCAGTCATGTCCTGAGGTATCAGAGAAAAACATGTCGACCACGGAGTGGACAGTACTGACTGACTTGTTCTGTATAGGTCTGTTATTAATACTGCACTATGGGAATGGCTCTATATACACGTATCTATAGACAAGTGTGTCATTGCAAAAGCCTTGTTAAGATCTGAGACCAGTCTGCTGATTCGGGGGAGAATCAAGCAGTGGGCTGGTTTGACATTACTGCCAGTGCGTGCTGCGGGTCAGCAACTTGTCCTGAGGGATGCAGCTGGCTCTGGAGAACTGGTCAGAAGTGTGAGAGCTGGTCTGGTGCCAGTCTTGTGTGCTCCCCTTTTGGTCCATTCTGTTACTGGTTACTGATACTGGTCATTAAATTACATCTAAATGTAGAGGAAACTCTATATTAGTGCCACTTTTCCATTGTTGTCTTTCCCACAACTGAACTACACTACCAAACAGCACATACAAAAAGACAAAAAAGCCACATATATCCGAAATGTTCTGGTTGGTAAAACACAGCGGAAGACCAGGCAGAACGTAGAATCTAGACCTTAGAGATTTTTACAAATTTTTTTGGAAGCTCCAGGTTACAGGTCATTCATTCCCCATAGTGGAAAAGGGCTATTTGACATTTTGTCAAAAGCTCATCTGATAGACCTTTAAAATAAACTTTTATTCTCTCCAGTAGACCAAACCAGCATCACATCATCAGGCGCCAAGGCCGCGCCCCCTTTTGGCAGAAAGAGTTGTGCTTTCACATAACGAGAGAAACAGGGAAATGGCTGAAAATTATATGTAGAATAACCTGTACCCATCCACTGCTGAAGAATTTATGAGCCTTCCAGAGAATGGTAATTCTTCATTTTGGCAGCAGTAAAAAGTCCTTTTTGATGACAATAAATATGAATTAGCCTCTGTCATTTAAGTTATGAAACTACAAACAACCGTATCAATAACCAAGGCTTTCGCACTGAGATTTGAGGCAGATACATGAATATTCACTGTCAGTGTGATAAATAACTAAATGATGCTGGTGACAGTGCTGATGGATAGCTAGCTTGCTGGAGTACAGTCATACAGTGTAACAGCATCAGTAAACATGACTGTCTTCTTCAACTAAATGTCAGGCTAGCCTAACTCAAACTGCTGGCTTTTAACAGGTTGGTTATTTACAACAACACTCAGCCTAACGACACCTGGTTAGTCAATCAAATACGTACATGTCCAGATAAGCATGTCTGTCCGCTGTATTGGGTCATTCATCCACTTGGACAGGGGAAGACTGGGGCACGACGGCTGACCGATCACGAGAGCTCAGATTGAGGCAAGATAGCAAAGGGTTGTTTAACACAAAATGAATGCATACAAACTTGTCAAACTGTATTGACTTCGGTTTTCTATCTCTCAAAAAGAGGTGACCATGACGTTTTACGAAGTACCCGTGTGTGCAGGTCTGGTCTATTCAATAAAAAATCATACTGTATCTTCAAGCCACTTACAGGAAGTGGAAGGCAGAGGATATATTCAATAAAGTTAAATTCTACAACATGTTATAATTGTTTAAAAACTACCAAATCTGTTTGTCTTTTAGTGACATAGAATGGATTTTGTGGAACACCAAAAATTGCTATTATTAGATGCGGTCTCAGGAAAATCCTGAGAATCTTAGAGTACATTTTAATGAAGCAGTCCCAATATTTCCTAATTTTTGGACAATATAAAAACACCAAACCGAGGTTGCAAGACGAGTTGTGGAAACTGTCACATTGTCATAGACATATGGTTTTCATTCAGTAAGATGTACTGGATTTGAAAGGCAATGACAAGTGTTGTTTGGACTTGAGTCTATATACCTCTGAATGATGGAGTGTTTTTATAATCATGGGAATTTAGATTCTAGTTTCAGAGCCCACGGTGCAGTACCAACTTCTTTCTGTAACACTGTGGTGCTATACATGCATTACTTGAAATTAAAAGTAAATAAATAAGTAAGTAAATAATAAAATAGCTACAAAATGTTACACATTTTGCCTGGCCAAAAAACACTTACTATTACATGAGGTGATTTATCAGGATTGTTCACAGTTTTGTGTGTGAGATACAAACACTTCTCTCCCAATGACAACAGATGGGTCTATATTACCGAGCCATCATTTGTGTTTTCACAACCACTCGCTCTCTCTTAGCTTGCTGTATGTGCCAGTGTAATGGATTTCAGTTACTACGAAGTGCAAACATTTATGCGGAAAACGGAACATCTGTGGGCTTGTTAGGCAAATGAACAAGTGTTAAACACCAGAAAAGAGAAGCTGCTGTAACAGTGACAGAGTCCAGTGTCCTCCAAAGTTACAAAACCACATGCACACATACATGTACAAAGCAATGTACTGCCTGTACAAGTTAAGAAATACACACATCCTTGCTCTGACGCATCTCACATAAAGTATTAATTCAACACATCCTCACAACTTAACGAGAGAATAGGTCGTTTGCCAGTGACTCCCAAAACGACATATATGACCATTGGAAAAACGGCTTATGAGCGTTGGGTATCATGGTAACAATAATAAACACCTGGTTAACGTTTGTGAAACGATCGCAGTTTGGTTAGGTTTAGACACCAAAACTACTTGGGTAGGTTGTAAGTTAATACACACACACCTGACACACAACATGCGCCTTCTCACTGTTGAAGTTCCCTCTCCCTTTCTACAATTGCTATTGCAACTCTGGTAACTGTAGAAAGGGAGATGACACCTATCTCAGATTCCTACAGTCATCTCTAAAGACACTGTACCCTTAGCTGTGATTTATGAATTGACTCCACGGTTGTGCCTGCTCTCTGCAAAAATGTCAACCAAAAATATATCATGGTACTTGAAATGCAAATATCTGAAGGATTACCACCAGATGTCTGGACTGAGTTCATAATAAATACAGCACACACATCACAAATAAATACATGTTATGACTGATAGTGGGAGCCTGGCTGACTCATGACTGAGATGAAGTTCTGTCTTAATGAATGAATGGATGAATAACCTAATGGACGTCCGGCCTCGAGTCCTGACTGAGCAGGACTGCCAGCGTGTGTGTGTGTGTGTGTGTGTGTGTTTGTGTGTGTTCATCCTGCCTCAGTGGTGTTGCTTCAGTTACACCCCGCCTCACATCGCCCTCAACCATCTGTCAACTACATGACCAGGACACACACACACACACACACACAAACATCTGGCCGGAACTCTTCCCTTCCACATTCAGCCATCCAGCTTCTCCTTCCTCACACACTCCCCGTCTCTCTGTGTGTGTCTGGGCGATCAAACAGTTAGAAGGCCATGGCCACTTAGCAAACTATTGATCTGTAGATGATACACTGTCTGTGTGTGTGTGTGTGTGTGTGTGTGTGTGTGTGTGCGTGCGTGCGTGCGTGCGTGTCTCTCTCTCTCATTTCTTTCTCTGCTCTGTGATTCATTGTTGACTGATAGGCTTTCCTATGAAAGCCATAAAACCACAGAGAGGCTGAGACAGATGTATCCAGTATTTCACGAAGAGACACCCTGGCATTACATAAGAACGGTGGAGGTCATGGACCAGCCACTAAAAGGATTATCAATAGGGACAGAAAATGAAGCAAGTTAGTTTATTTGATGAGAAAGGTAAAGTGGGGTTCTCTCTTTATTGCTTGATTTGGGCAAGAATTGATGTATCAAAGTCTGAATATTTGGCAAATCACAAGTATTTTTTATTAATTTATTGTGTGTTATTTGTGTTGGGAAATCAGAAAAATCATAGGTACAGTCTTGTGAATATAACTCATTCTTTCCTTTTCTTACAACTGTGAAAGACACAATATTTGTAATATTAAACTTACCAACATAAATATGTAACATTTGGGGACAAAATAATCTCAATTGAAGGTCCACTCCATAGCTTTTTTTAAACTTTAAACCACAATCCCCATCATCACATGACCTAAGTGTGAACCTTGGTCACATGATAACAGGTGGTTGTATATGGGGGGAGATGGTAACCCCTGTCTCTGTTCAAAGACGGTCTCTGGTGTCAGATGTGAATGTTCTCATTGATCTTTCTGCAGAGAACTCATCTAGTGTCGGGTAAAAACACAGTGAACAGAGCGAGGCCTCCAGGTGCCGCAGACACTTGACACCTTGAATAAGCAAACATGGAGATAGTGAAAAGAAGAGTGAGACTGTGACAGCTGCTTGCTTTAAAAATTGTGTTGTACAGATTTTTAGGCAGCTGTTATACATAATTATAATAGGGTATTTCTTTAATACATTATAATAATATAATATGACAAATTTAAAAAAACAATTTGTTGTGGCTTGTGTTTGTTTTTGTTTTTTTACTTACTAAAGCTACTGCAACATAGGTGAGGTTTAGGTTAGGTAAATATTGTTGGCATTGTTAAATAATACAAATGTCAATTCTGACTACCACTACAAGCAGGACATAAACCTGGGCTGCCTGTTCCAAGGGCATGAGCTTTGTGTCCCTTCTGCTTATGGAGTCTGGAGTATGCCACTGGAGTATTCATACACTTTTAGTGTTTAATTAGATGCATATAGGGTGGCACGGTGGTGCAGTGGTTATCACTGTTGCCTAACAGCAAGAGGGTTCTGGGCTCGGCTGGGGCCTTTCAGTGTGGAGTTTGCATGGGTGCCTGTGTGGTTCTCTCTGGGTACTCCAGCTTCCTCCCACAATCCAAAGACATGCAGGTTAGGTTAATTGATGACTCTAAATTGCCCGTAGGTGTGACTGTGAGAGTGAATGGTTGTCTGTCTCTATGTGTCAGCCCTGTGATTGGCTGGCGACCTGTCCAGGGTCAGGTACCCTGCCTCTTGCCAAATGTCAGCTGGGATCAGCTCCAGCCCCCCACGAGCCTCTAAGGATAAGTGGTTATAGATAATGGACGCAACCGTATGTAATAGTTGAACATGTCATGCCAAATCCATGGGCATTATAATATCTGCTGCTTCAACAGCCTACAATCTTCTAGTAAGACCTTCCACAAGATTTTGGGACCTAGCTGTGGGAATTTGCTCCCATTCAGCCACAAGATCATTAAGACCAGGTTACTGTAGCACACTTGAATAAAGACTAACTGGTGAATTCACTAAAAATAGATTGCGGCCACTGATAGCACCCTGAATTGCGCATTGCTTGCAACTGCTATCTGCCCTGTCTCATGGTCCGATTCACAAAAAATATTGCGCTAATGATGTCACAGCGCAAACACACCCATAAAGTTTTGCAGCTAAGTTTTTTGTCTGATTACAGTTATCCATGTCGAGAGAGAGAGAGCAGGAGTAAGGGAAAATACAGTAGCACAAACAATGCAAGTTCCACATAGAGATGTAAAGTGATAGTAATGGTAATGGACTTTTTTGCAGTGAGGCTCATTTGCATAGAAAGGGGCCAATTTTGCGCCAAATGTCTGTATATTCTACCTAATTTAGTACCGTGGCACTGAGACACAGCTAGGGGTGCATTTCACCCTTTGTGGGACCCTTTCTCAACTGTTGTCTTAAAGCATACTGTCCTCACATTATGCTTGAAACCAACTAGTCCATACAACGTGTCGCCTGACCACTAAAGGCAAAATTGTTGCAAAGTGGCTGCACTGGAAGGCGGGTCAAAAAAACAGCCATGTAATGAATCGTATAGATGGGGATAACAGCGTAGCCAGAGAAAAGTTCAAACCCTGTTTCTTTCACACCTTCACATACCTGGCCAGTCACTGCGTAAAGTGGGCATGAATGTCAGATTGTCAGTTTTGGAAAGTTAAAAAATGGAGGGACACAGGTTTCAGACGCTGTTCGCCATTACCCAAGCTCTGTATTTGATGGTGGGCAGTGATGTTGGGTGATAAGGCCTGGCTCACAGTCCAGTTCATCCGAAAGGTGCTGGATGGGGTGGAGGTCAGGGCTCAGTGCAGGCCAGTCAAGTTCTTCCACAGCTAACTGGGAAAACCAGTTCTTTCTGGCTTTGTCCACGAGGGCATTGCTATGTTGAAAAAGGAAAGGGACAAACACAAACCGTTGCCACAAAGCTGGATGTCTAAAATATCATTATATGCTCTAGCATTAAGAATTCCCTTCATTACTGGAACTAAATGTCCTGAACCAGGAAAAATGGACCAAAGGTACACAGGTGGACAGGGGTGTCCATATACTTTTGGCCATACAATTTAATAGTGCAAATGAAAAAAAGAACAAAAATGAGGGAACAGGGGAAAACATAGTACAAATTAAGGAGAATGGGAGGACTGTGAGAGAGGAAAGAGAAGAGTGTGGTGAAAACATTTTTGGGGAATGCTGCTTTCATTCACAGTGGCACCTCCTCCTCCTCCTCCTCCTCCTCCTCCTCCTTCTGCTCATTCCCCCACTACACACACATGCACACACAAAGCCATCCATAATTGATGCTGGCTGTAGGCAGACGCTGGCGGGCTGGACTTTATAGCGCAGCTGGATGTGCATGGAGGAAGGCTGAGGCAAGATGGTAGAGCAGGTACTTCTGAGAATACTGTTTTTCCTCCATCTCTCTCCCTCTATCTCTCTCTCCCTCTCTCTCCTCATTGTCACTTGTACACTCGCTCTCTCGCGCCACACTGTTTGTGCTGTGACTGCAGAAGGCAGCATGCTGCATGCTCCTTTTATGGGTTGTGTGTGTGTGTGTATATATATATGCAGTACATGTGGGTTTGCAGGGCTGCGTGCTCTGTTTATGTGGGTGTCGGTGTGTGTGCATGCATCTCTTTCTTTCTACCTCATTCTTTCATCCTCATCTATGGTAGAAGCTAGCAAGGGTTGATGAATTTACGCATTAGAGAGAGAGAAAGAGAGAGAGAGAGAGAGAGAGAGAGAGAGAGAGGAGCTGCAGCTCTGTTTTGGAAATGAAACCAAGAAACCCTGCCAGCTGAAAAAGGTTTGTTGTGTTTGTTCAGCAGTGGGAGGAAGAGAGAGTAAGGCAATGTGAAGGATGGAGGAAGAGAGAGAGAAATATTACTATTCATTTTATTTTATTTGTATAGGAACATGTACAATATGAAACATAAATGTTGTCATTTGGTGTATTATACTGGGTTGTGAGTTAGCTTAAAAAAATGTCAGATTTTTTCAAGTCTGTTTTATTACAATACTCAAATGTATGCTGAGACAGTTATATGGCTGTACTCATCCTCCCTGTTCATATTGGCCATGAGGGGAAAAGATGGGGGACAAAATGCCCCACATTTAAGTGGAAGCTAAAGGCCAGTTAAGACCAAAGATTCGCGATGAGATGAAACCGTTTTAGAACGTTGCAGGGAAAAGTTGCAGCGGCTGATGGCGTCGCCTGAGACTCAGCTTGTCAAATCGCCAGCGGCTGGTTTTAGAACATAAGGCATGTCACCTGTTTCAACAGCCAATCAGCTCGTAGTGAAGTCAGCTGGTCATCTCGACCCACTCGTTTTGTATGTTTTCGCCGTTTCATCAATACTAGAAATGCAACTGTAGCAGGTAACTCACTATCACTATCCTCATTCATATTTTAAGATGCTACAAATTATATCCAGCTACAAAAAAAAGACAGAAAAGCTGGCAGTTAGAAATGAAGTACAGAGAGTCGTTGCTATGGAAACGATACACCGTCTCGTCTAGTCGTAAACTGGCAGGTTTCAGAACATTGCAGACCAGCAGTAGTTGCAAGTTTCAACTCGTCTCGTTGCGAATCTTTGGTCTGAACTGGGCTTAATACAGTGCTGGAACATCCGGGTTCTGTTCCAGAAGTAAGTAAAGCTCATTCAAAATCCCACTGACATTTGTAACTACGCTAATAACTAAAAATACAGCCTCGGAAGAAAGTCTTTCTCAGCAGTATGTGGTGCAGTTCACGCCATATATTTTGATAAGGTTTTTGTGAAAAACAATCTAATATTGTTGTTTATTCAAAATTTTAGTGGCCTTTAATGAACAACATTTGCCATAAGCTTAGTTTGCGGGCTAAACGTCACAGCTCGACAGCAGAGCGAGTCGAGGGGTTGAGGTTAGTTCAGATGTGTCTGTAATAACAGCAGGACAGAATGCTGTAGAAGTTTTTAGACAGCAGAGATTACAGCTCGAAAGGACTTTAGAAGAAAGCGTTATGATGACGCAAGTACCCACGCTGCTGTGCTTGTTTTTTTCTGTGCTTGCTAAGTAATCTTTGTTTAATTTTATTAAAATCATGAAGAATTTGTTATCTAAGCTGCTGTACAGTAGTTGATGCAGATTTCTCTTATATATGGAATATGGAGAGTAAACCTCAGAAACATGCCTTATTTTTTCAGAAAGACCGAAGGGGGAAATGTTGAATGAAAGATTGTATTGAGAAACAGAAGCTAGTGGAAGAAAGGCTAGCCTGGTTGGGAAGTCATGACTTCGACTCTATACAAGGCTTCAGAAGTTGGACAAATCATGTGGCTATCTTCCAATGTTACAGTCCTTTTAGTAAGAAATTCCCTCAGACAATCTAAATCACCACCTTGCTTAACTGCGGTGGAATGATACGTCCTGGTAGTCACATAAGGATTTGTTGCTGGTGTTACGATGAATTATGTTTCTTTATTGATTTGTTTTTCCACTTACTGGGGAGATCTGAGAATGTGGTGACATTACTTAAAATAGGTCAGACGAGGAAAGAAACATGAGCAATCAGATGGTCAGACTGGAAACAAACTCCCAGGTTTGCAAACAAGGGCGAACGGTAAAATTATTATCTAAACTGCCCTAACTTTTTTTATACTACCTAAAATGAGGGATTATGAACAACATTTCAGGTCAGATAAACAGTTTGGTTTGATTTTACGACCAGTCTGACCATCTAACTGCTTGTGTTTCTTGCCCATTTGGACCTATTTTTAGCGATATTTCTGATTTCCAAGATCTCAGCAATTACTTTGGTGACTGCAATGTTATCATAACTGATGGGACTGATGGCCAGAACTATGGAAATAAAGCCCAAGTTGTACTAAACTGTAGTTGTTCTTCGAAGGTACTGATAGTACTGTGACTATTTATGTCATCTGGTAAAGTGTTCCACTGAGCTGTGGCTTTCACAAAGAACGCTGACTGAGAAAATTAAAGTGGAACAAAAGGCTACAGTACAATCTCTTATGGAAGTCAAGTCAAGATTTTATGGTGTTCTGAGCAGTAAGATACATAGTCAGTAAATGGAGGAGGGGCCAAGGTATTAAACATTTAAAACACAAGACACACATTTCAGTAGAATCGACAATTGTCTTTTGAGAAATAGTGAGATAGTTCTAGAGTAACACACCGGGAAGCATACCGAGAGACGTTTTTATCCTGAAGAAAGAGAGAAATTCCTTCTCTCTTGCGCTTATTCCGAATTTTAATTGTATTCCTTCAGTTGCCTGTGTGTGTGTGTGTGTGTGTGTGTGTGTGTGTGTGTGTGTGTGTGCGTGTGTGTGTGTGCAGTGCTCTGCCACGTAAAGCATATTTCAGCCTTCTCAATGTGGTTCTCATTACACTGCAAAGCATTTAGCCAAGACTCACTGTCTGAGTCCCTTTCTCTCTCTCTGTCTCTCGCTCACCCTCTCTCTCTTTTTCCTACATACGACTGCACCTCTCTCTCTCTGTCTCTGTAATGGCTGAAATATAAATTCCCACAGGAGCAACCTCTCTCACATACACACTCACACATACTTATACACCCCACTCTAAGTGTTTTTGGGGCATGTTCACTTTCTTTTTCTTCAGTGTTTCCACATTTTCTCGTGATTCACAGCTTGAGCCAGCTGAAACCACATTTCTTAAACACATAATTCTCTCTGAGACTCTATAGTTTGTGTCTGTGTTTGGTCGTCAGACTTCACCATCTTTGGAATTGGTTGTTCACGTCGGTGTACATCCTCATACTACAAATATGGGATTACTGGATTACAGGACATATATTGGCTTTTTTTCCCCCTACTGTATGTCAATGTGTATGCTCAATTCCTCCCTTTAGTCCAGAGAGTTCCAGAGAACTTCCGGGTCCGTCACGTGATGTACTGGCCCAAAAAGACTCACAATGTGAAAGAGCCATCTGTAAATAAGCAGATAATTTATTTTTTGAGGTACATCAACTTCCCAGTATAAACACTTAAATTATTATTAATCATTATTATTGTAAAATTTACTCATAGCCGAATCCAAATGTATTTTTGTCATTCATTGAGCTCAAGGCCGAGCGTGGCCTTAAAGGAAATGCTAGTGCGCTTGCTCTATGGGCCGCATGATGCAGAAGCTATGCAGAAGATCCAGGTAATTTTAGACCCAACTTTTTTTGCTTTATGCGCCACTGAGCAGCTTTCATAGGAATGAACGGGGCCCCGCCTTCAACACATACATACATCCATGGCTGTATGCTGTATGTTTCTTTTGCAGAGAAAGGGCTTGTCCGTAGCTTTTTGATGGGTAGTATCAGTGTGAGATTGGAAGAGGCACAGTCAGATGACCTTTCAACTTGTTTGATGGATTTTGTTCTTTAGAATGTGGCCAAACTGTACAGATGTCATTTACGCCTAGTGGATATCAGACAACATTGCAACCCAGACCACTTCCAGGACTCCATTTCCTAGTATTAATATGGGATTTGTATCTATATAATGACATCTGATCATTGGGCTTTGGCATTTACTCTTGATTCTGGCCACATTGTGATCAGATGTCAATATGCAAATGAAGTAGCCTGAGCTGGCGGGCTTGTCAACAAACACAGGACTGCTATAACATGAAAAGCAAGGGTCACATGACATACAAAGACAGCTGAAGGCATCCATAGGCTACCTTTTAGTAGCTAACTAGGCTAACATTGCTTATACTGTCAAAAGGTAATCAGAACAAATGGAGAAGCTCACTAACTAGTCTTGGGTCCCTCATGAGCCTCCTGAAGTGATGTGGCTGTATGAGCTCTGTATAATTTTCCTTTACAGAGGAAGAGCTCGTCTGTAGCTTTTGGTTGAAAAGCGTGAAATAGCAAGAAGAGGTGCAGTTAGATGAACTTTCAACTTGCTGTTTTTCTCAAGAATGTGGTCACACTGTACAGATGTCATTTAAACCAGACTGAGCAGAACACAATGTGAGCCAGACCACCTCTAGATGTGATCTGTCCTATACGATTGCATTCTGATTGCAATACCTTTTGGTTTTTGAACCTTGCATCAGTGAGTATTTTCTGTATCCAGAAAAGATATCCTAACAAATCCTCCAAACTAAATCACCATTGTAATTACCTTCCTAAATCAACCCATGTGACCCATATGGTGTGGACCCATGTGTTGTTTTTTTTGCTTTTTCAGATGCATACATACAAATCCATAATAAATGAAGTGTAGTTTGGCCTGGGCACGTTCAACAATTATTGTACATTAGCAGCTTGCACAGTACACACATTGTTCATCTGTGTTTAAGTTTATTAATGTGTGTGTGTCGTTTGGTCGGTGTCTCTGTGATGTAGAGTGCCCTCTATAATCAAGTGGATAACCCTGCTCTCTTGATGATGGATAAAT
This sequence comes from Macquaria ambigua, assembly GCA_008360985.2. Lineage (NCBI taxonomy): Eukaryota > Metazoa > Chordata > Actinopteri > Centrarchiformes > Percichthyidae > Macquaria > Macquaria ambigua. Next base: position 124,864 of record VMKM01001050.1, on the reverse strand, counting down.
GGTTCCTATTACACAGAACAGCTATTCAAGTTATGTTTTCTCTACATGGAATAGACTACTGTGTGTATGTGTGTGCTGGTGGTGATACAATGGAGTGGAGTTCATTCAAGTCATTATAGTCAGAAGTAGGGGGCTTTGATTGAAGAATCTATGACAACTACACGCTAATCAAATCTGCACTGTAAATGTTGGACACTGAATACCAAAGACTGTTGACAGTTACGATGAACTAACATTTTCTATGTTAAATATATGTACAGTATGGTTGATGTATCCATCTATAGTGGAGTGTGCTTAAAACAACATTTGATTGCCCATCATCTTTGTTGTAGTTTGATTCAGTAAGAAATTTAAGCATTAAACTAAATAAATGACTAAAGTTCCACTAACAGTCGACAGAGGCTTCAGTGAGGCACAATCCAACAGTTTTGGTTGCAAGGAAAAACAATCTGATGATTTCTGTTCTTTAAGTCTTGCCAGCTGTGGGAATTCACATAGAATGTGAAATTTGTCCGAGGGTTAAGCTAAAGGAAAACTCATGAAGCGTCCAAAATGGAAAAAGTTCACCCTCCGAGCAGCATAAATGTGCTCAATAAGTTTCATGACAATCTTCTTATTGCAATGGGATTTTTCTTTTGCTGATTCTCAGGGGGGCAACACAAATTCATCCTCTGTGGACTGTTAATATCAAAGTAGTGAAGAAATTATGAAAATTTGATAACTATCCATCCTGAGGAACCTGAATGTGTGTACCAAATTTCAAGACAATCCATCCAATAGTTGTTGAGACATTTTACTCTGAATGAAAAATGTAAACCAGCTAGTGGTGCTGGATGAAAAGGCAGGGGATCACTAAAGTCATTAGGGTTCAAATGTCTGTGCAAAATCTTATGGTAATCCATCCGAAAATTGTGGTGATATTTCAGTGTCGCCCAAAGTGGCCGACCAACTGACATTACCATGCCTAGAGCCCTGCCACTACCATGGCAAAAAACAATTTGCCACGCAAACAAATTGTTTCAAAATGGCAGATTTTGTTGTGAATTGGATGAGTGGTTGAAAGAGATGGACAGGAGAGAGGAGGAAGATAAAAAAAGAAAGGAGACACTGAAGAGCTGGAAAAGTCAAGAAACGAAGCCGGGACCTTAAAACAGACCATGTGGTCCATTCGCTTCCTTGAATCCATGTTGCCACGGATTTGTAAAGCAGCCGGCACCGAGACAATCTAGCCTGCTCCAACCACTAGAGGCAAGAGAAATCCTGTCAGTGACGGGGAATAAATGTGAATCATCCCTGCAATCTTACTGGTGCCCAAACGACAATGAGAGAAGATGCTGGAGCAATGTCCTTGCTTCTGGCACATCCCAATCTTTAAGCATGCTTTCCACTGTGTGTTGCTGGATCTGTGTTGCTTGGCAACCATTCTGCTAAATGTCGCTGAGGAACTATATTGCTTGGCGGAAGAATGATTGGAATTTCTGAAAAACAATCTAAAGTGATGTTAAGTAAGGGAATGCAGGAAGAGAGCAAAATCTCAAATGATGGAATGTTGAAATGGTCCTCTAAATTAAAAAGTGAATTTCTTTGTCCATACAGGGTAACCAGGACACACCGGCACCCCCGGACCCATCCATGGCCCAGGCTTACCCATCAGCCCAGTTTGCCTCCCCTCCCCAGAACGGCATTCCAGCTGAGTTCACAGCTTCACACCCCCATCCACATCCACACTCCCACCCACATCCACACCAGCACCCAGCAGCACCACAGGACTACACCGGGGTCCAGGCCTCCGTCAGTGAGCATCCACTCAACATGTACCAGTCTTCACAGAGCCACAGTGAGCAGAGTGGGTCAGACTCCGGCAGTCAGACGGTCACCGGCACAGCCACAGTAAGGCATCATGGGAGAAGCTGGTGTTTAAGTTGGCGATCGCTGGGTTTTAGAGTTTAATGTTTCTGTGCTATACCATATAATTATTACTCATTTTAAACAATTAAATCCTCTCCTATACACATTGTAAAATGTTTATTTAATAAGTGCGACAGAGAAATATCAAATTGAGACATTGTGGTTTTGGAGCAGTTTGTACTATTACTTTTCTTATCTTTGCATATCCAGGTAGTTTTAAAATCAAACAAGAGAATGGACCTGTACAATATCTATTAAATGAAACAGGAAGCAAAGTGCAGCTCCCAGAAAAGCAGAGGTTGCAAAAACAAAGTCCAAATTTAGAGGAACCAATGCTCTCTAGCAACACCCCATCAAAGGTCATCCCATAAACCTGTGAAGCCACCCACAAGGCTGAAAAGGGAGGGGAGGGGTTGTAGTAGTGGTAGTTTGTCCCATTTCTTGATGAGCAAACACAGAGACTACTCGTCCTCATAGTAAGGTTGCCAGATCAAAAAATGTACTTAACATAATACTAGACTTAACTGTTGTTGCTATTTTTCCCAGCATATCTCTGATTCAGGCAACATGGTGTTGCAGTGGTTAGCACTGTCGCTGCACTGGCACCTCACAGCAAGAGGGTTCTATGTTCTGTATGGAGTTTGCAGGTTCTCCCTGTGAGAATGGATGGATATTGTATTGTATTGTATTGTTAACCTGCTGTAGCTAAAGATGCAGAGATGCAGTTTCGAATGTTTTGTTACAAGATAACTCCAACCATGTAACTACCGTTAAAGCCACAATGTCTACTTTTACACATTTTCTTCACGAGTTTCAAAAACAACATACAAAGTGAAACAAGTGAAGTATGCTGAAAGTCACTAAGTGTGGTTTGTGATTTTTTTTATGCATCATGCAATCAAGTGTGGGACTTGTAGTTGTCTGCCACAGGTTTTTGTAAGGGTTTCACCGTGCTTCTAGTCTTTATGCTAAGCTAGGTTAAACATTCCCACATCTACAGAATCTCTGTACAGGACACACAGAGATGAAACCGATATCCATCTCCTCACCCATCTGTAGGTTTGATAAGCACATTTTCCCTGTCAGGTTGTTCCTTTGGGAAGCTTGGAGAAATGTAGTTCTTACAAATGGTGATATTAATAGTAGTGTATTTTGAAAGGCAAGCAAGCATGGGTAAAAGACATAAGAATGTAAGACTGGACCACAGCCTGCAGGTATAGGGGTGTAAGACGGCTCATGGCCAAATGGCTGTAGGACTTGAGAAGCATCTGTCATCATGACAAGAATGTATGGAGTTACAAAACTAGATCATGACCTGGAGGTATGTGTCCCAGGACCGGGTCATGGCCTGGAGGTACAAGGTTATAGGGCTGAAACTTGAATAGGGTTATAGGACTGGATCATGACCTGGGGGTACAGGGTTGTAGGACTGGATCTTTACCTGGAGATATGGGATTCTAGAACTGGATTTACATGAAGAGATTTTGGTTATTAGATATGAGTCATTTCTTGAAGTTCCTTCAGAATATATTTTATCCATTACCTTACATTACATTATATTTATTTAGCTGATTTTTTTTATCCAGCAACTTATAATAAGTGCATTCAACTATGTGGATACAACCCAAAAATTGCAAGAATCATGCAAGTACATCAACTTCATCAAATATATTCCTAACAAACTGCAATACAATTTTCTGGGCATGTTGATGCAATAATTTGGCATCACTGAATGACACTATTAACCTGGCAAGTCAAACTGCAAAGTTTTAAAAATACGTAGGGAAATACACCCTAAAATTTAGTGAACCAAGCTATTTTTATGATTTTCATCTGAATCTCATTTGTTCAAAATGTGGAAAAGGGCTTGAAAGTGGAGCATGATACTGAAAAAAGGCTCCTGGGTGGCAAAAATGGAAAAATTCACAATTTTGTTCAAAATGAGCAGTTCTTGCTCAGAAAGGCATATGAGTGGAGCATGACAGGTCGCTTTCACACCTGTAGTCCGGTTCAGTTAATCAAGACGAAGGTACAAAAAGATACTTTTGTTACTCATACTGGTATGGTTGCCTTTAAGGGCCATAATGACCCAAGACAACATGGTTATGAATTCAAGCTAAAATCACATATCTACTGTACTTCTACATACCTAATATGCTTTCACTCCACAAACTGCATCAGAGTCTGATTGGAATCAGAAAGAGACCCACTTTTTCGGAGGGTCTCGGATGTTTGGTCCTCACCAGGATTCGATTGACAGCTTTCACACCAGCACAAACCAACTGAACCAAACCATCGTTTGGGTGAACCATACCAAACAGGTTAGATGTGAAGGTTTGGTGAAAGCCGATGTTGATGTAGTACCACAAATATCTGGCTCCTGAAAACCCCACACTGTTTTAAATTTGGTGTGAAAAGTCCCAATGTCTCTCTCAAAATAATACTTTAAGTTCTCAAGCTTCACAATTCTCAAGTTTTCTTTTTTTTCCAGTCTTTTGTGTTATATAAACTTTACTTCTTTTAATGTCTAGTCTAGTGTCTTGATGCATTATTGTTCATTGAGAAGTATGATATTGGGAGTGTTTGCTTGATTGACAAGTGTCTCAGCCTTTCATAGTCAGCAAAAGAAGCTGCTAATGTTATGTCATGTTCTTTTACAGTCGATGGTTTACATCTTACTCACTTATGAAGGTATACAAATCAATCAAAATCAAGAAATATGTCCCATTTGAAACCAGTGTTACAAGGCAGTTCTACCTGTCAGTGTAGATTCAGGTGATGGTGAGCACCACTCAAAGGCCCTTACTATCCCCTCGCTTGTGTATTTGTTCATCTGTGTAGTGCAACTAGAAAACAGACCCTACAGTGTTATTCTCTGAGTGTTATCTGAGTATCACTCCAACACTCCAGCTCCCCAAAGACAATTGCCAGTGATCTCTGGGGGCCATTTTTGAGTCATTGTTCTAATAGAATTCACATGATTTTTAATGCCACATATACGAGTGCAGCCTTGCAGGCGACAAAACTCCTGCTAGTCATTTGTTGTATAATTCAGTTCATTTTCATAAATATTTATGACACCATTGGCCTTAAGTGTCATAAAGATGGATATTATTTTGCATAGTAATAATGTGTTCCCTCAGCACTGCAAAAAATGCTTAGTTTTCTTTTTCTTTCTTGGCTGGACATCCAAACTAAATTCACACAGTAAATATTTATCTGAATCAAAGGTTAAGCTCCACTGACAAATGCAGGCTGGGCCTGATTATAGTAATGTAATTATAACATCTATCCGATGAGACATCCCCCTAGAAAAAAAGGTAATTACTACTAATGAAACTTATAGAACCATAAACTATATCAAACTGTGACAAGCTTAACATTCTCAGAAGATTCAAAGGATGATTCTGGTTTTACATTTTATGAGTTAAGAAACACGATAAAGTTAAAAAAAAAAAAGGAATTAATAAATTATTTAACCTTTATTTATAGGTACACTTTTTCATTAATCTAGCACTTAAGAAATATTGATGAAATTGATGTAGTGTCTTTGCTGCAACCCTCAAGCTATTCTACCAGAGTGAGAGAAAGAAAGCATGTAGGCAGCAAGAAGACAGCATACTGTACATCTGGAAGTCTCATCAGTTCTCCCTTAGTCAGTCTGTCTGCTGCACTCCTTCCCCCACCTCATCGAACCTCTGTCTCACTGCTTTACTTCTCTCTTCTTTTCCTCATCTTTTCAGCCACGTCTACTCTGTCTCTCTGTGTCTCTCTGTGTTTCTCTCACTCCTGCATGTTTCAGCTATTTGACCCAACAGTGAATTCCATCCCCAAAATGCCATGAAAGCAACAATAACAGAAGACACCAATAACATACTGTACAACATACTTATGGGACATGTCTGTTTTTCCATTTGTTATATGCTTACACCACATTACAGGACAGAGTCATCACAATAAGGAGAAATGGCAAAGGAGCATGATTAAACGTAAGGCCGAACAATATGACGAACATATCTAATTGCAATTTTTCGAATCAATACTGAGATTACAATTTTCTATGAAATAAATTCCAGACCTGTTTTACATTAAATCATTGTAGTAGTTTTCAAAAATAACCATGGCATTCAAAATTGATGTTATGAATTAGATGACAGCTTTTCACTTGCTGCTGGAGTTTGTGTTAGCCTCACAGACTGACAGGACGAGCCACTTCACAGCCTCAATTACCCAACACAGGAGGTCCCAATTCAGAGCTTAAAATGATGATACGATGCTCTTAAAAGTAACTGGAAGACTCCGACTGCTGTTCACTCTCCGCCAGCTGATGACAGTGGTGAAAAGTACATTTATTCCAATACTGTACTCAAGTACAATTTTGTGGTAATTGTACTTTACTTGAGTATTTGCACTTGAAATAAAAATACTGATTAAAAAAAAAAAAAACATGATAAGCTTATACAATACAATGTGTTTTTAAAGATTAAACCAGTGCTCTAAGTGGGCCGTGCTCACTGGTCCACAGTACCGGCACTTCTACATTTTACTCTTTGGTGTACTGTGACTTTTTCTTGCGCAATGGCACTTCTGACAAGCTGCCGGTACTCTTTTCTGCCCTCTCCATATCAGGATCTGATATAATAAACTGCATTAAGGTCTTTTCAGATGGTAAGCGTCACTCTGCCTCTATACCCGCTTGGATCTGCGGGGTCTCACTGCAGAACTAATACTTTTACTTTTGATACTTTAATTATATTTAGCTGATAATACTTCTGTACTTACTTACTTTACTTAATTAAAGTACTTCTTCCACTACTGACTGTCATTCACTCGACAGCTACCGGAAATTCCACTTGTCTTAACACTACTTTTTCCTGAAACCTCCAAATGATGCATTGAGTGGTGTTCTTCCCAGACAAAACCATCTTTGGCCAAGCATAAACATACAGACACAGATATGCATATAAGCAGAGTTTTCAGAGTTTCATTTTACAGTTTGGCCAACTCACAGAATCAATGTTAAGTAGCTACAGCTAAGTAAATTTGTTTGTAATGGTTGTCACTTTAGCCAGCGACAGGTGCTGAATTATTATTTCACCTCTTTCAGCTTGTTAAGACATCGATAATAACTTGAGTTATAGCCGGCTTAAAATCACGGCTCTTGTAATTTGAAAATTGTACTCTTTCAGCCATAACTCAACAACATGCTTTACTTTACTTCATGGTTGAATTTACTTCATGACTACAAAATACACAAGGGAAAGTAATAATGGATGGAAAACATTTCAACAATTAGTGTAATTAGCTGGAAGGGTGATAATTTAATATTCTCGTTAATCCCCTATTCGTGAAGTCCTATTATAATAGTATGATCATATGATGTTATCATTTTACAAATTTCTGAAGAAATAAGAAATACAAAGCTTTCTACTTACAATGCATTTACTTATTTACCTCATTCTATTATTTATACATAGAATTATACTGATTCATCTTATTCAGTATAGTATAATTGCAATCAGCCTATATTTAGTTTGAATGGTTGCTTCTGGGACTCCATAACAGTGACTGTGACAGTTTTAGACATGAATGTCACAGATTATAAAAAGCATTTAGAATTGTGTATAGTGTGCTGTAGATATTTATGGACTGGGGCGTCGTTAAGGGGGGGTAAACTTGGATGATTCATGGGGCCCCAGCTTGGTAGGGGCCCCTAAATGTTTAGAAAATAATTTGTTTATAATAAAAAAATGTATGTTTGTATGTATGCTCGGACAGAGCAGTAATTATTAACATGATGGTGAGCTACCAGCAGCTATGACTAGCTAATTAGCTCTTATTTAGATATTATTATAACTGCATTCAAAGACATTATAAACGAGTTTGCTCACAACAAGGCCAGACGCTGGGCTCTTGGTGCAGTGTAATCTCTGAGTTGTTGTTGTTTACAGGGAACAAACATAAGAATAAATGCCTTAACCTGTTCTACCCAAGCCTCCAATGATGGGCAAAATACTGTTTATATGATTTATACTGAGTATTCTTTTATTTACGTTTTTTTTTTATCTCCTGTTGAACTTACTCAGGAATGCCCACATAATGTCTTGATACTGAAGTTGCATTTTCTCAGATGCTTGTTCTAGGTATCACATTTATGCCTGCAGTCCACATACTGTAGTTTATCAGTAATACATTATTTAATCTGAAACATGGAGCATTGGTAATTTCTTCATTAAAACTAACACCAGTTGTGTAGTTATTTATAATAAAGCATCATAAATCTGATGACACAGGCAGCTATTGATAACATTACGAACCAAAAATGTTAATACTGTTAATATAGGCAAAGGATGAAGGTGGAAACTAGAATCTGCACAATTTAGTATAGAGCAGCAGAATGCGATAGTATATGTAATAACACATTTTAGGATGTTATTTTAATCTCAAACATTTTGATTTCTGTTAGGGGCCCAGTAGGTTTTCTTTCATGGGGCCCCAAAATTCTGGCGACGCCTCTGATTATGACTCCATCCCACACACACTGTCCTGCTGCCACTAATACTTATTAGAACACCAAATGTGGATTCATCTGCCACTGAAAATAGTCCCCAACAAATGTTTGTTAAAAACTACAGTGGCCTAGGAAATTACTGAATTTTTTTTAAAGCTTAAACAATCTGTGAACCGTTTTCAACGATTTACGTCTTCAGTAGCAACCAATGGTCTTGGAGCATAGAGCCACAGACAAGTTAAGGAAGTCAGTCAAGTATTGAAAGAAGGACTAACACATTGATGCTTCTGGTCTGTTCATGGGATTTGTTGACATAAAGAAAAATCTAGAATAACACCAGACTTATACTTTTAGTAATTTTAATATGTATTTGTAGGATACACTGGTTTTCTTCTGCTAACTTTCAGTGTCATTGAAGGATGGAAGGAGGTTGACTTGTGTTAGCAAATAAAAATTTTTGCTTAGATCTTAGGTACTCTCCTTATTTCTGTGACTTCTTGTGAGAAACATTTTAGCAACATTAGTGGCATGGATCCAGTGTTGGTCAGTTGGTTGGTTCACCACTTTGGTCCAGACTGAATTATCTGAACACCATTTGAATGGAATGCCATGCAATGTGGTACAGATATCCATGGTACCCTCACTATGAATGGTAATAACTCTGGTGAACCTATGACTTTTCATCAAGCGCCAACATTTTAATTTGTCCAATACTTTGGTTTATGACCAAATACCTGCAGAACTCATGACATTTCCTTCAGCCTCAGCTGTGCTTTGTGTTCAGTGCTAATTAACAAATGTTACCATTCTAAGATTGCAAAATAGGATTGTGAACATGATAACCTGCTAAACATCAGCATGTTAGCAATGTCATTTTGAGCATGTTGCTAACATTAGCATCGAGCTCAAAGCAACCGCCTACCAGCAAGAGCGTTCCCCCAAAAAGCAAAGCGTTTTTAAAGGCGGCTGCAGCCGCTACGTTTCAAGGCTGCGATGACAGACAGGTGCTTTGATGAACGTCATAGCATTGATACAACCCACCCAAAAGTCCACAGCACGTACACTAGCTTGCGTAGCTAGTAAATCAAATCAAAAACTGCATTTCCCATTGTAATATCTATGCCACCTAGCTTGGCGTCTTGTAAATAATTCCCCAAGAAAATAGGCTTCAATCATTGGTTCCACAATTTGATGTGCAAGTGGAATGTACTGCTTCATACCCCTATCGCTGTGATTGAAATGACTGGAGGCAGTGAGTTACTGCGCAGTGATATGAAAGTCCCTTCAGAGAGATGCTTTTTAGGTAATTGTATGTGATCACAATATTTATAAATATTCATCTGATAAATGCTGATATTTCCTTGTATTTATACTCCATTATTTTATCCAACTTTATTTTAGTTTAAATGTTTCACATAGTAACATGGTTGTAGCCAGAGCCGGCCCTTGGCATAGGGAAACTAGGTGGTCGCCTAGGGCGCCACATTCCTGGGGGGGCGCCGGTCGCCCTCAAAAAAAAAAAAATCGCCAGTGAAAATACATAAAAATGTGCAGATGGGCACCCTTCCTCGTTTTCCTTGCGTGCAGCAACAAATAAAGAAAGAAATACACTTTGCACCCGGCACCCCTGCAGCTGCTTACTGTTTCTCACAATTTTTCATCGGCCTGACTGCCCTGTGGCTGGCCTGGCTGCACTTGTTCTCTGCCGTGCGCACTGACAGGTGCATCTGTAGACAGCCAAAATCCCTGACTAATGAGCAGGGGTCAAGAGGCACATATCATGTTTTCATGAAAGAATCAAGATAAACTAAAGTAAACTATTTAGCTCATAATGACAAGGTCCAAGCCTTCAGGTTTTCAAGTAAGAAAATGTAGGAAGGAGGAGGAGGCAAAGAAAGCCAAATATAAAGGTATCTTGTCTTAACATTAAAATGGTGTTTTGTGTGGAGACATTTAATGTACGTTAGTAGCTCGTTAAGTAGCAATAACGCTAATGCTAATGATGCTATGATAGCTGCTAGACTCTCAGATACAGAGTGAAGGATATGTAAATAAATCTGAAGGGAAAGCCAGTAGCTAGGCCTACTCCTCTGGATAACTGCTCCTTCCTAGAACGTAAGACATTCATTGTGCTGAAATTTTGCTGACCAATACCAGTGAACTTAAATTAACTGACAATGGCTGACACTATCTAGATTTTAGTGTCCTACTCTGCAGTTACATGTTTTGCTTGTAATAGGCTAATATCTATAACTGTCCAGATGCACTCAGGAAATATTTGAAACCCTCTACCCTATCTCAGTCTGAAGCTGAAGCATGTAAACTAAACCAATTATTTGTGTTCTCTCAGTGTAATTGATAATACACTGCTATGTTGTCATTATTATTGCAGGGGGTGGGGGTCTTAATCTCGTCTAGGGCACCGAAATGGCTAGGGCCGGCCCTGGTTGTAGCTACTCAATAATAGGTTTATGATAGATTTCTCACATCAGTATATAGGGTGTATACGTCTGTGCGTCCCATCCAGTGTCTCTCCAGATAACAGGGATGAGAAGGTGGAATATTTAAAACACACCCACACCAGGACCAACACACGTTTTTACTGGCAGTTATCGCCAGTTTACTGCCGTGAAGCTAGAGGCCACCGTTTGTGTTTGTACTCAAATGAAACGAAACCTGTAAGCGAGATTTGATAAGAACAGGATTCAATAACAGAATCATAGACAGAATCTATATAATCTATATAATATTCACCCAACCATCAGCAGTTAGCAGGCTGACCATATTCTCTCACACATGCACACACAGGCAGTTTCAAAACTGTTCAAAACTGTACTTTCAGCTGTAATTTTAAGTTGAAATACAGCATGAAGAAGGTGGAAGCTAATGGCTCCAAGGTCACCAAATATATTTTACCCTCTCTCTCTCTCTCTCTCCCTCACACACACACACACACAAACACACCAGCAGGCAATTACCAATATCTGCCAAATCTGCTGACATGACAAAATGCAAATTTGATGTTGTTATGGTCTTTGAATAATGGCTTTGAGGCTACCATACAGCCCCTGCTGCTTTCCTACAGCTTTCTTTGATTTGAATTCATTTCTTTCTTTACCCATCACTTTCTTTTCTTCCCTTTGTTTATTTCCATCTTAACATTCCCTATTTTCTTTCATGTTGTTTCCTTTCCTGCCTTGTCGTTTCATTTTCTTTATTTTCCTATCCATTCATTTCCTTTTGCTTTGTTTTGTTTCCTTTCCTCTCCTTTCGTTGCCCAGATAGTCCTTAACATGAAGATGTAAAGAAAGGACTATTTGAACAGACTAAACATTTAAATGAAATCTTATACATTTCTTTCTCTCTCTCTCTCTCTCTCTTCAGTCGATGGAGGGATCAGGAGTTCTCTGTCTATTTTTCTTACTCTGTGTGTGTGTGTGTGTGTGTGTGTCTGTCACATCATGAAGCGGTTGATGTAAATTTGCTGCTCCATCTGGGTCAGAGTCTACGCATGCTACACATGTCCATGGTATGACAGATGTATGTGTGTTACCAGGTACTGAATTAGGTAAATTGGACTGTATTTCATGACTTCATGTTATAATATACATCATACTATTGAAAAGTAGAGCTTTTCTTTTCCTTTTCAATTTTCCATTTCTGAAATGTATAATTTCTGGTCACTTCCTTAAACAATAAGGTCAATCCAACAGCAAAAACAAACAATTCATGAATTGAACATGTAAAAATGTGACATTTGTATACAGGAAAGTGTACAATTCAACATATATGATACAGTTCCAAATAATGAATGAATATTTACGGGTTTAAATGAAATTTCTTCACTGACTAATGACTCTTCCTCAACTACCCAAACTTAAAAAAATGTCTAAGAAATGTTTCATTTTTATTTTTTCTCAGGAAACTGAGACAGAATCACAGCACCTTAAAATAAAGTGTTTTTAAGTAGGCTTATGTTTACAATTATTTCTCATCATTAACAGAAGCTCTTTAATTAAAATACTAAATTGAACTAAAATTAATATAGTCAAAGTTTGGGCTCTATCAAGGTACTTATTTAATTTTCTTTACTTTTCATTTCTTAAATGAATTTATTTTATCTCTTCTTCCTTACAACTCTTATTCTTTTTCTTCACTACGTTTCAGAGGGAAATATTGTTCTTTTTACACCAATATTTATCTAACATTTATAATTTGTTTGTAGATCAATATTTTACATTAAAAACATATGATCATCCTTCAAAATACAATATCCAATATTACAGATTAAATCACCCAGCAGTATAAATAAAATAAGCTCCACCTCCACCAGTACAGTATTAGTACTGGTGTATTAGCACGCATCAATAATCCAGTACATATAAAAATTAATTAACATACATTATTCATTTAATACTTAAAGTACATTTTGCTAATATCCCCGTTTTTACAAGAATTAAATTGAATGTTACTTATAAGGGTTTGTTGATATTGAGGTATGTAGGCTACTAATTTTACTTAAAGCTGGGGTAGGCAAAATCTGTGCAACCTATGCAAAACCTTCGCCTCTCTCTCTGCTGCCTCGTATCACTCCGCTAAGCCCCTCCCACCAAACCCACAACTTCGACCGGCAGCAGAAGGAGTCGGTTCCCCTGCGAAACCGTATCCCTCGTAGGGCTTGCTCTCCACAGCGTGAGCCTCACCGAGACCACGGTCCCTCCCGTCGCTACTTATCTTCTCAAAGACGCCCCTCCAGAGCTTCGCAGCCGCAGAGCAGAGCGCCCCAGGCTTCAGAGGCAGCTGCAACGCCGTCCAGTAGCGGGAAGAGAGGCTAGTACACCACACACATGCCGCTGTCCCCCGTCAAAAGTTATTCCCCACCGTTTGTCATCATGCCTCTTTGCCACTTGTTGTTACGAGCGCCATGGCATTGAACATAATGAGCCTGAAGCTCCGTGTGGAGCTGGGACATGCTGTTATGTACTATATGCCGCTGTAGGCAAATAAGGTATTGGAAATTTATCACAAGTTTCAGGATTTTCGGCAGGATTTTCCACCACTGAATCAAGCTTTCACCATCTGAAGGGATGTGCATGCGCATCTGCTCTTGTCGCTTAGCCAATACGAACGCACCGTCTCTCTGAAATATGGCATTTTTGCCCAATGACGCCAAAAGAAAACTGCCTACCCAACCTTTAAGTAAAGGATTCATTTTACACCACTGATTGTGACCTACTTTATATACACATATGGCGGTGATATTACATACAAAGTCAATATAAAGATGCGAACAGATGCAAATTCGAGTCGGGCTGCGCGAATGACGCGACTTCTGCAGCGCAAATAGACGAAATTCGCGTCTTCCGCCTATTCGCGTGAGTTGAAAAATTTCAACTCGGGCGATATATTTGCGTGACCTGTGTCGCAAAAGCCAATCATCCTGAATGAGTCACCAGTGGCAAAGTATCTGCAGCATAGAAAACATTTAATTTAACTGAGCTGTAGTGAACACACTGTGGGTGTCTACATAAAATATATGGCTGCACAGCTGCTGTCGTCAATAATAAACATAAATGAATGTGAGTTTAAGTTACACAGTATGTAGATATATATGTGTATATACAATAACGTCGCTGCCGTATTTATGCCTGATTTAGATTACGTTATTTTGAGTGTGTAATAGAGCAGCTACAATGTTACCATAGCATAGCTCTGATCGATCTGAACTCCATTGAGAAAACAAGCATTTTAAAAGTTGTTTGCTTATTGTCTTGTGGACAGACCTGACAAAGCATGAGTTCAGATTTTTTACAATTTGGCATCATGATGTAGTTACTTCTGCATCCTTTTGATACGTTTATTGCAATTAAATCACAGCAAAATCTGTTTATTTTGGGTTCATACCGCTGTAGTAAGCCATATGAAGCTGCCATTCACTGGAGACAGATGGACAGACGCTCCGCAGCTGAGACGGAACACCTGTAGTTGGTGTCCATCCGAGAAATCCTGGCACCGATCCTAGCTAACAGGTCATCAAAGTGGGCTCTGGTCAGCCTCAAGTAGCGCTGGAAGAGGCTGTCATCCAGACGCAGTTCCTTGAGAAAGTGGTGAAATTCACCAAGCTGTGTGCACCTCCAGATGATGTTATGAACCCAAACGCTACAGCGTTTAGTTTTCCGACGTATTTGAGACTTCCACAACAGGTACAATGCAGCAATATTAGTTTTTTCGGCCATGGTAACAAAAAGAAATAAACGTTGTTGTAATAACAGGTTTGTTTTTATTATAAAAACAAATGATCCAGTGGTCAAACTCGAGCGAGTAAAGCGAGGCGAATATTCGCTTCGCTTTTGGTGGAAACACACCATAAGGCAAGAATTTCAGTAGTTGTGATTTGCTTTTATTCACCTTAAAGACACTTGACACCGAGATCAAAGAGCTACTGGACATTAATACAAGGACAGCTCAGTAACTTATCACTCAGATACATCAAGCTGGACCTGAGCGTGGCGCTTTTGAGGGATTGTGATGTATTGTCCCTCAGTGGTTCACATCTGTCTCATAGTAACTTGGTCTTATTCGATATGACAGCAGCTCTAAAATATATTTTACTAAAATGGAAGTCTGACTTACATCATGCACAGTGGCAATGGTGGAATGAAGCCTTATTATATTTCACTTGTGAAAATCATGTAAGGCTTGAAGGGGAAGCAAATGGAGTGCTCTGTGCTACAAAATATTCCCACAAAGAATGTAAATTAGTGGTGGAAATTAGAGATAAAAATGATGGCTTGAGTCTAAACTAAGTATAGGCTGTGCCAGGTGAAGCTGGATTCATGATGGGGCTGGTAGAGCAGAACACATTTCATTCATTGTATTATAAAGGTTTATTGTAGGGGAAAACAGGGGATGCTTGAAAACATTCCCATGAAAAGTAAAATGGTAGTAATACCAGCTCTTAAAATGTAATTGGTGGGCTGAGGACCTCCAATATGGCCACCGGAAGGGTTAGAAGATGAAGAAAAAGAGACCTTTAATGGACTCTGTAGCTGGGAATTAAATAACAATTGATTTGTAGCTATGTTCTGCTTATTACTGTGCACTGACAGTGAAGCTGCTCTGACCACAGCACACACACACACACACACACACACATATATTCCCAAATTACCAACAGAGGACTATCATTCTACACTGATCAAGTGTGGACCACGATTTCTAGTCATGTTGAAAATACAAAAGTGAAATAGATATTTTTTGATAATATAGGTGCTTTTAATAAAATGCTTTTTAAATTGTCATATAAAAATTGCCAAGACGGGACTTGCAACCCTGTCCGATGTCTACCTTTGAAAGAATGCAATGGAACTGTCTGTGGTGACCACAGACTGAAAAGGGACATGAATAGGTACAAAGACTTTCTTGATGTCTTTCAAAATGGATAATTTAACTATTTAGCTATATTGTTTTTAACATTTAAACATCTCCCTGTGACAAATAGTCTGAATATAACCACAGCCACTTTAATTTAGAATAAATTAATGTTGTATCCATAAATCATTAGTTACTTGGCTAGATGCACTAATGTCATACACTTACCAAGAACTTCAGTATCAGACAATATATACATTTTATTACATTTACAAAATAACCCATTTGGGTTTTAATCAAATGAAGAATATTTTTAAATATATTATATTCTAAATATTACACCGGTAACCTTTTTTTTTAATTTTCTATTAGGGGTATTTACATTTTGCTGTTATTATATGTCATTATTATGGCCTGTGTGGACTGAAGGAGTATTAAATAGGACTACCTATATCCTGTGGCTTATATCTAATTTTGTATTTGCCCTTAATAACTTAATTCCTTCAGTCAGGACAAAAACCTTTTATGAGATCTCAGGGTGTGATTTGAATCATGCTTGGACTAGAGTTTGTTGTGGTTGTTTGAGCATCTTTAGAACATTCATTTTAAACTCATACATGACAACAGCCATCACAAAGCTGATTTGATCTTTTGTCATTAAGCATCCATATTGAAGTGTGAATGTCGCTCCATGCTATCTAAAAGGGCACCTGTATCATTAAATGCTAGCTAAGGGGACTCCTGTCATTATATACAGTAAGAGTGTGGAAGTTCTTTCTGTCAACATTAAAACCAACCTTAAAACTTTTTTTGTGATTAACTGTTCAGTTTTATTGGAATGAATTAATAAAACCAACTGATATATTAACTAACTTGGAATTTGGCAATCACTTTTAAGATATCACACCTGCACATTCTGTTCAAAACAATATGAGTGAGCACCTTTTCAAACATTTAAAGTCTTAGTTTTAAAGTCATATAATAATCACACAAACACACATACAACTACAACCAGTATAAATGTCCCAAATCTGTACTCGTGGCAGTTCCACCAAACAAATCTCTCTACAACAGATGTCATCATCATCCCATACAATTAGAAAATGTTCTGGAAACTAATTTTGTGTTTTGTTTGGTTTTTAATGTAAATTTAACAGTTTTTACAATAGTATGTAAACGTGCAAAATGGACTGTAAATACCCAGTTTTGGTGGTGGTTGAGTTTGAGTGAGAAAACTGTTGATGTGGTCACTGAATGCATTTTGTGTCAAAGCAATGAAAAGTGATCCACAGTTTAGTCCACATAGACTTCTGCTCTGCTGACTGTCAGAAGAGTTTTGAAAAAGAGAACTATTCAGATAGTTTTGGTTTTATTTTTCCAGTTTTTGAGATATCCTTCTCTGAGTTTTCTGCCTCCACCCCCATATCCAATGGAAGTGAATGGACAACCACAAATCTTTGAATGTGAGGCCTCACTACTAGTACTACTGCTACTACTGCTATTGCTACTACCGCTACTGCTACTACTGCTGCTACTACTGCTACTAATAGCAATAGCAGTAGTAGAAGAAGCAGGAGTAGTAGTAGTAGTATAAGTAGTAGTAGTTGCTGTAGAAGCAGTAGTAGTAGCAGTGGTAGTAGTAGTAGTAATAGAAGTAAAGGTTGCATAGGTGCCAGAGTCGGGATTCGAACCGCCAACCTTGTGATCATGTGTGTTCCCATTCATTTCTATGGTAAATTTTTTTTGAAAAAAGCTTAATATTTTAAAAAGTATGAAAGGTAGAAATAACAAAAGTCATAGCATACATGTCCTTAAAGTGCTGAACATCTTGACATTTGAATGGTTTCTGTGGCTAATAACTGCTACTGTGTTCAGTGGAGCAGTCCTACTTCAAACTCTCAGCTGACTTTAATTGTTTGATTGGTTATAACAGAAGCATTTTCTAATTGTTGTGTCACTATTAAGATCTTTTCAAAAGTAGCAATGATTTCAAACCTGCTGTGCTGCTCAGTGGCAGAGTGGTTAGAGCACATGCCCGTACATCTTGTTTGTTTAGACCCCAAGATCCGTATTTCGAATCCCTGCTCTGGCTGACTATCATTGTGTTCAGTGGTGAAGTGCAGCACTACTACTCCTAGCTGAGGAGTATTATTTCAAAACATAAGCTGGAGCAGCAGCTAACAGCTTCCAGCTCTCACACGCATTTTCTTTAGGAAATGCAAATTCTAGTTGGAACTAGTTTCTTCTGAAACTACTTTGTTTACACCTTCTCTGCTACACTCTGCTGCAAAGCTAAAGGGAATTAATACCCCGATGGATTCAGTTAGACTTGGTATTTCCAGAGAAATAATGCTGTCTATAAGTGCTAAGAGACTTAACTGAGTCCACAAATGCAAAAATTTACTTGGAGAGGTCAAAGGTTTTGCGATGTGATCAGCATGGAGGTGAATGCATCAGTTTTCTTATGGGGACACATCATATGATTCTTGAGCTGCATCTTTGTAGTGAAGTTGCAAATACAACATTATTTTCAACATTTTTATCAAACCATTCAGTGAGCCCTTGTGACCTGAATGGAAGCATTTGTTATGTTTCTCCACTTATTTGTCAAGTTTTTCTTCAGTTTGTCTCTGCCTATCTTCCTATACCTGCATGTATATGAATATATATAACATCCCTCATCTATCTGTATGTCTGTATATGTTTTTGTCTGTCTGTCTGTGTGTATGGAGCAGATGGGACAGACAACAGTGTTGCCAAAAACCTCCATGTGACTCCTCCAGTAGCTCCCCATGAGGCTTTAGATGTGCTGAAATTCAACTTGCCCCATTTGTCTGGCTGAAATATGGAATATTCACCTCTCACTGGACACAGATGCCCTCTCTATGGCTGCGCATGTGTGTGTGTGTGTGTGTTCAAAGGCTGATGGGGAGCAGAGCCGAGCCACTCCAGCTCTTCATCCCTCATCAAACTATTAATTCATCCTCACTCAGTCCACAACTACACACACACACACACACACACAGAGAGAGAGAGAGAGAGTTCCAGATGAATATTAATTGGGATTGTGCTGGATCTACACATTCTCCTTCCCTGCTAACTTGCTACATGGCTGAGCCTGATTAAAGCCAATCATTTACATAATTAACATATGGTTCTGGCCCTTCCTTTGATCCTCTGATCATCCTGCCTCACACACGTACACACACACTGGGGCGTCATTAAGGGGGGGTAAACCTGGATGATTCATGGCTTCCCCAGCTTGGTAGGGGCCCCTAAATGTTTAGAAAATAATTTGTTAATAAAAAAAATGTTACACAAAAAAAAAATGTGATGAAAATGTATTCCACGAGGATTAAAAAAAAACAAAATACCGCTGTCAGACACAGTCAGATACAGCTATGCTGCCTTCAAGAAAGAAATCAGGTTACCAGAAAAGGAAAGAAAGAAAACTGAGAGAAATACAGCAAAATAAAGGAGAATTACTCACCACGTTTTTTTTCAAGAAAAGAAAAAGAGAAGAATTTCAGTGGTAAGTCAGTGTAGACAGACTGCCCTGCCGAATTGAGTAACAGTAGCCTAGCCAAAGCTTGCTAGCTACAGGTAGCTACTTACCGTAGACTCACTCGGCTCGGACAGAGCAGTAATTATTAACATGATGGTGAGCTACCAGCAGCTATGACTAGCTAATTAGCTCTTATTTAGATATTATTATAACTGCATTCAAAGACATTATAAACGAGTTTGCTCACAACAAGGCCAGACGCTGGGCTCTTGGTGCAGTGTAATCTCTGAGTTGTTGTTGTTTACAGGGAACAAACATAAGAATAAATGCCTTAACCTGTTCTACCCAAGCCTCCAATGATGGGCAAAATACTGTTTCTATGATTTATACTGAGTATTCTTTTATTTACGTTTTTTTTTATCTCCTGTTGAACTTACTCAGGAATGCCCACATAATGTCTTGATAATTCTATGTTAGGAGCCCAGTAGGTTTATGGATATGGTGGTGGTTTGAATGAGAGTTGTACTCATTGTTTTTTTAAATGTTGCACACCGAGCACATTTTGTTCTCAAAGTAATGACAAAATATAGAATACCACTGTGCCTGATGCATGTGCAAGTGTTTAGAAAGAGTTAACCCAACATTGCATTGCAA
This sequence comes from Macquaria ambigua, assembly GCA_008360985.2. Taxonomy (NCBI): domain Eukaryota; kingdom Metazoa; phylum Chordata; class Actinopteri; order Centrarchiformes; family Percichthyidae; genus Macquaria; species Macquaria ambigua. The sequence goes on along the minus strand of VMKM01001050.1, from coordinate 104,915 downwards.
AAACCTGTAAAGGGAGGTTATTTGCATAATGTTTTGTGGTTGGAGGTGAAAATCGACATCTCTCGCCCTCTCTCTCTCTCTCTCAGTAGCGTGTGTGTCAGTGTGTGTGCTGTTTATGAATCCAGGAAGGATGACCTCATCTGGCCGGAGTGTTTATGGCAAAGTCATTTTATTCTTTGTTGGAGACTGGAATTCTCTATTGCTGCCCTTTCTGGTCATACATCTGCATCATTCCACTTGTAAGAGAATCCAATGGACTGATTGCCATTGGATACAACTGGTAATTTACTGAACACTTTCATGCTCCCCAAAGGATGAGCCCTTTCCATTTTGGACCCAAATTTCAACTTTTCACACAAGATATATCATAATTTAATGGGCAGATTACCATGTATTTGCGGAAAACATCCATGCTTCATAGCGGATGAACCACAACTGAGTTTAATGATTCTATTGCCTTAGCTCTGACGACACCCTTAGAACCCAGTTTTTCACCCCACCAGTGGTGAGGCTGTAAGGATGGGATTGTCCATTAGTCAGTCGGTCCATTCCTTTGGTCCAGACTGAAATATTTGATTATTTGCCATGTTTGGTCATTTGGTCATTTGGTCCCCAGAGCATGAATCTTTATGACTTTTCCAGTAGCACCTCCAATAGGTCAAAATTTCAGTTTGTCCAATACTTATACTTTATGAGTAAATAATTGTTAAATGCTGACGCTGATGGCGTTCCCAATTGTAGTGTAAACTGGTGACATATCCCCCCTAAGTACAGCCTCACAGAGCTGCTAGCATTGTTGCAAGCTCTTAGTCTTGTTGTTAAATACAAGCCATTTCATAATTTAACGGGCAGATTACGATGAAATTTGCTGAAAACATTTATGCTCCTAATGGGATGAAAGCTTAACTCTAGCACCACTTTCAGGGCACTTACATTTTTTGTCCCTGTACTGGTAGGCCTCTAAGAATTGTGACAAATATCACTAAGTTTGACAAGTAAATCTTAACTCAAGGTTTTCCAGAGCTTGGTATGATATGCTGTCTGTCCAATATGTTAATATACATACAGTATGTAATATGTAAAGAACTTTGAGGCATCTAAAGGCCAGTTCAGACCAAATATTTACTACTTTCAACCTGCAACGTTCTGAAACCTGTGAGTTTAGGACTAGAGAAGACGGTGTATGGTTTCCATAGCAACAACTCTCTGCACTTCTGTTCTATCTTCCGGCTTTTCAGGCTTTTTTTGCAGCTGGATATAATTTGTAGCATCTTAAAATATGAATGAGGATAGTGATAGTGAGTTACTTGCTACAGTTGCATTTCTAGTATTGATAAAATGGCGAAAATATAAAAAAATGAGAGGGTCGGGATGACCAGCTGACTTTGTTATGAGCTGATTGGCTGTTGAAACAGGTGACGTGCCTTACGTTCTAAAACCAGCCGCTGGCGACTCGACATGCTGAGTCTCAGGCGAGTCAGTCTTGAGTCAAGCTGAGACAGGAGAGTTCACACCTCTGCAACTTTTCCTGCAATGTTCTAAAGTGGTTTCGTCTCGTCATGAATCTTTGGTCTGAAGAGCTCTGGTGAGGCTTTTGACTCAGTGTAATGTTTTTTCTTTCTTTTTTTCTTCCTTTCTATTGTTTCTTAACAACAAATTCTAAAGAAAAGAATGACTTTGAAAATATGTGTTTTTTAACAGCCAGCCTTTTCACTGTATTGTTTCTGCAGAATACATTTCATTGTCTTTTCTCTGAGAACCTGATGTTAGCCATCATCTCTGTTCGATATCGCCAATATGTCTGAAACCACTCTACATTCAGCTCGGCCTCGTTTCATATCAGTTTCTGATGCCAAAAGGGATGAGATGAGATGCTTTGTCTCACAGTTTGTTTGTTTTATTTCTTCACTGCAAGTGTAGGCGGATGTCGCCACCGACGAGAAGCTCTGCACAGATGGCAGTTGCTGCTGTGTGTGTGTACACTCCTTTCCATATGTGCTGGTATATACCTAGGCATTGCGTGGAAGACTTGCAGTCTGCTGGCCTTATGCTGCTTCTTTTCAAGCTCACACACCCACACAAACACATACACATACACAAACAGGCTTTATTTTTAGCTGGCTCAGAGCCTGGGACTGTTTGTGAGCAAAAGAAAGAGAAAGGAGGAATGGAAAACATTGTCATTCTTGTAGAATCATGATTTTAGTATGACGGCCTACAGAGAGGTCAGAGCCCTGACATCTTGGTGCCAGGACAACAGCCTCCATCTCAATAAGCAAAACGAGGGAGCTGATTGTGGACTACAGGAAGCGATAGAGAGAAGGACACGTCACCACATCACCATCAACTAGACTACAGGTGGAGAGAGTCAGCAGGGTTCACATCAGCGAGGACCTGACCTCTTCAGGGTTCACATCAGCGAGGACCTGACCTGGACTCACCACACCTACATCATCACAAAGACAGCGGCTCTTCTTCTTCCACAGGCTGAGGAGGCTCAACATGGACTCCAGGATACTTCAGCAACTTCTATAGGTGCACCGTTGAGAATATCCTGACTGGCTGCCTCACCACCTGGTATGGCAGTTATACCGCCCTGAACCATAAGGCTCTATGGAGGGTGATGAAAACTACACAGATTAACAGGATCATTAAAGAGCCCATCCACCTCAGCCACAAACTGTTCTGACAGTCCCGCACTACCAGGCATAGGGACAGCTTCATCCCTCAGGCCATAACTCTTGAGCTCTCGGGCTCGTCACTATGACGCCTGACTTGTACCGCACTGTTACACCTTACCTGTTTAACTCTGTGTGTGTATATACACGTATATGTGTGTAGACTATCACAGCTTATATATATTTATGTGTATACCTGTGTACATTCTTTTCCTACCTGTACATAAACCGCTTCTCACTTAGCACTACAATATGGCACAACCTCAGTCTACCTCAGTATTATATTAATTATTATATTTTATTTATTCTATTATATGTATTATATGTTTTTCCCTATATTTTAACTTTTGCACTTTTTATGTCTTTGTCTTCGATTCTCTTTTTCTCATTTCTCATTTTACTTATGTGATTTTCTTTTGTACATTTTGTACGAGCATTGTTGGAGGGAGCCTGAGAATTGCCAACAACTGCTACCCTGTTATTGTTGTGCATATGACAAATAAATAAGGAACTTAATAAATAAAGAACTTAATATGGGAAGAGGACTTGTTAATACTTAAATTAAATTCTAAAGCCTGCAAAGAGACACACCAACCATTTTTGTAACACACACACTAACACACACACTTGCAGTGTAACAGGAGACTGTGGAGTCCTCTCATGTTTACCAGCCATTGATCTCACTCGCACTGAGAGCTAAAGGACAAACACAGACTGCTGCTGGTACTCTGTATATGTGTGCATGAACATCTAGTATGTCTGTGTGTTTGCATATTTTAACTCCTTCCAGTTCAAACTCCTTTTCGTCTCATGCACCATTTATAACTTCTTTCTAAATCATGGGGCTTTAAGGATCTGTGGCCTGTGGTCTGATATTGTGTTCTCACAATAATGTGAGTTATTAATGTGAGAACCTAACATTAAAGGGCAACTTAAGAGACCATTTTTGCTTGTACATGCCCTCTTCACATTCAAATACAAAGTGTGTATTCAAATCTCCCCCTCCTTTCAAATTACAGCTCAGAATGAGAGTTACATATGTAAGTAGGGTTCTGTGAATTCTGGATGAGATGGTATGTCATACCTGGATTTCTGCTGTATGTGGCAGTCAGGAAGAATGAAATAGAAGTCTGCATACACATTTGACCACATCCAACTGAACATGATGGTGCCTTGTTCTTCAAGGGGTGGAGTATAAGGCAATGTCACAGATTTTCTACATATTATTTGGGGTCTCTACGACAGAGTCACTTGATGATTTCTCTGGAAAGAGGGAAAGAATTGCTGTTACAATGAATGCTATAGACGCGGACCAGTCTATATATTAAAGTGACTTGTGTGACATCATTTACTAACTCAAAAAAGTGGATTTAGGGTAAATTTTTATCTGCATGTTTAAAATCTCTATGCTTCATCCTCTGGGGATATATATGTGCATACACACATATGGCAATATTTTAAATAATGTCAGATATACAGAAAATTTGCAGATGCTTTTGTTGTCAAGGAAAATTGTTTTATGTTACAGAATGTCACAGATCTTGTACATCTTTCATTTGGGCCTTTATTCTGTGTTTTTCAGCAGACAGATGATGCCGCCCAGACAGACAGTCAGCCACCAACACAGACTGTACCTGAAAGCACAGACAGCAAGGCCCAACCCAAGAGACTTCATGTCTCCAACATCCCCTTCAGGTTTAGAGACCCAGACCTCAGGCAAATGTTCGGCGTAAGTACTGTACAATACCTGATGTACATGAATTTTCTGAAATTTGAGACTTTCCAGGTCAATTTTCTTTACAGGACATTTGGGATAACAAAAACAAGGACAAATGGTTGGGTTTTAATTTTCTGTTGAATTTGTTTGTTTCTTTACAGCAATTTGGCAAAATCTTAGATGTGGAAATCATCTTCAACGAGCGCGGTTCTAAGGTACATGGTGTTTCTGTTTTTTGTGTGTGAGTGCGTCCCTAAATTCTTTTTATTTTATTTTATTTTTTCAGCTTTTGTAAGGTTCAGAAGAATCAATCAGCACACATGTTTAGATTCAAGGAACACAGTTGGTTCTGCTTCATTGTGTTTGATGGAACCTTGCTCTATCTGTGTACTGGAAATACAGAGATGAAATTGGAATAGCTCTTTTCATTGTACTTTTTTAATTCTCACTATTGGATCAGCGTAATTGATTGATTATGCCTAATTCATCACTGAATCCACAAAAAAGGGCCCTGTTATGATTTGGCGCTATATACATAAAAATTAAAAAAACATTAAGGCCTTTCTCAATACAGTTTTTGCAAAGTTTAAAGTCATGCTCTTGGGAGTTTGAACTTAAACAACTCTGGAGTCCAAATTCACAAGAGCAGGGGGACACAGTACCCTCAATGTGCAATTTGGACAAGAGAATTCTTGCTGACATCACCAGCTCAGCTAGGCTCAGGTGAATACATGTCTCAACATAACATGTACAGCTGTTATTATCACTGTCATGTATATTTACAGTAAAACCAAAGTGAATATTCTCTACACAATACATCTAGAAGGCCAGCTCCTGTGATAACCAACATGAAAACATCGGAGCAAGTGTTCCTGTAGGCATCATTTTGAGAAACAGACTACATATTTGAAAACTAAATGGTTAATATCTCACTTTAGGACATTTGGACCATACATGGCTAAATGCGGATTTTGAATTGGGACTGCACTTGGGCCATGACCGATGACTTTCACGAGTCCGGGACACGGGTGCAGACAGCCCTTATTGAGAAAGACCTAATATGCTACACAACAAAATGCTGAGCTACAGCGCAGCAAAATATGTGCCGTCAATGATATACTCAATGATAAACCACATTAATGAGGGGAAATATGATTCTGATATTGATAAAAATGTTGTAGATTGATGTTCAAAGTTAATTAAGTACCTTTCCACTCTATTGTATTAACAAAGCAGAGAGTCATGGCTGATCAATAGTGGTATATTAAAACGCCCTCCTTAGAACAACTTGCTTCTTTTATACTGAGCCAGACTATCGTTTATCAAAGATGTTCTTTTAAAGCCCTTGAGATTGTTAGAATAAGATCATTTGCGTTTTTTTTCTTTTTGTTTTGTTTGTTTGTTTTTAGTTTTGGCTGATGTGCTTTGCTTCCTGTTATTACTGTAGTCTTTTTTTTCCTATTGCTGCTATTGCTTGCCATGCCATAAAGAAGTTCATTTTCCCTTCATTCTTTTGGTAGATTTAATTTCCTCTATTATGACTTCATCAGAGGATCCTATTTGCTGTACCACCTTGTAATATGGGAACATTGCAGTGGATGATTTATGTCTAACTACATTGTATGCAAATGTCATAAACCCCTGCTATAAAAGCAGGCATTTATTATTGAGGCATGTTATTAACCCTCGAGGCCTGAATTTACCAGGACAGTGTAGGTAATGAATGGGAGAAAACAGTGGAAGGCTTCAATTCCACTAACTAACAGTTGTGAACAAAATGTCTTACAAACAGTCCTGCAATTGTTTCATTGTTCCCATTAAAATATGTTTACTTTGTTTTCTTTTTTAAGTTACTCACTTACCTTAGTTAACTGATGTTGTATATTAATTAAAATGACCGTTCACTAAACCCTTCCCCCAAACAGTGATTGTCCAATTATTGCTTAGCAACCGTAACAAGGGACGGCAGGCCTGTCAAGCTTTGGATTTCTGATCACAACAGCAGCGGTGTACATGGGGCTCTACTAGCTGCAGTAGCTGTAGTAGTAGAGCTCCTGTCAAACTCTATATTTTGCCTGTAATATGAAGCTTTAGCCTCAGTCTTTTAGTGTGCTATCATGTTTGTAGCCCTCAGGTGCATTTTTAAGACCCATTAGCAGGGTTCCCATTTCAAAAGGAGTCAGCGAGAGACAGAGTTTTCAACCAACTCGCAAAGTTAAATTTCAGGCAGCAAAATCAACATTCACTGATGAGAATCTTGCTTTTGCCTACCTCAGTCTGAAATCTGCCTAAACAGGCACCCAGTGTAGTAGAAACAGAACTGTGCATGCATCAGTGTATATGTTCATTTTGGAGTGTACACGACCCTTAAATTGCAACTGAATATGTGCCATGATAGAATGGAAAGCTTGACAGGCATAGCAACAGTACCTAAGGGGGCAGGGCTTTGCGAAGGGTCAGTTTCCTTTCATCAATGAATTAGCTTTTTTTTCCAGACCTGTGTAATATTATTGGATATTGGTTAATATAGAATACTGAAGTAGAAGCAGAAAATTGTGTTATCTACTGTGCTTCTGTTGACACAAGCCGTTGTTCACTGTAATGTCGAGTATATGTTAAAAATAATGTGCATGTTGTTCTTGCCTCTTTCCGTCCTGCATGCAGGGTTTTGGGTTCGTAACGTTCGAGCATAGCGTGGACGCCGACAGGGCCAGAGAGAAATTACATGGCACCGTGGTAGAAGGCCGTAAAATAGAGGTGCATGTTCTCAAATATTTCTTTCGACTTCTTTCTTCTCCCTGTCCTCCTTTTCCTCTTTGTGTGTATGTGTGTGTTTGTGTATTTGCGTGTGTTTGTGCGTGTGAGCGTTTGCCCATCTACTGCCACATCCCACCTTGCCATCTTTCTCTTGACATCAAACTGTCAAATCATCCAAGCCTCATTATTTCCCTTACCTTGTGAAGTTTTATTAACCCAAACACAATTAAATGTTGACATATAACTAGTCCAACATTATTGTATGTGAGAGACTTTGGTTGTTTCATTTTTTGTTTGTTTACTTTTTTGTTCCTTTTTCCTATTTTACTTGATTTTGTACTGTCAAGGAAATTGACTCCACCTTCCAAAGGTTTAAAAGTGAATATCCACACTACCCAGCATTATAGATAGACATATTTGTGTTTAAAAAGGTGCAAATATTGCTTTGGCCATAAATGTAAAAAAAAAAAAAATGTTCTTATATATGTTTAATGAAGAAAGGAGCTTTCCCCCAGAAAAAGTCCTCAAATCTTGCTTATCCATGGACAGAGGAAGTACTTTGAATTTGATGACACCTGAAGAGCAAAATGCAAGGTTCACAACTAACCTGATTCAATAGCATGACAATACCTAAGTGCTATTTCAATGTCTTGTGTCCACAACAGCTAGACGCCACCAACCTTGAAGCATAACTCTGTCCATTTTTGACCCGAGTTTAAACATAATGATGTTAATACCTTAAATTATGGCTGGTGTAGATAGCTTTTTCCATTAAACACCCAACAGAGTCCATATCATCCACATTCCATCTGTGGACCATATTTTAGATTCATTCCGAAATGTGGACCATGTGGAATTTATTACACGGGCTACACTTTGGAAGGGAATCCCATGGGTTTTTGATCGTTGTAAAGAAATGGCACTGTACAATAATCACAGGTTGGGGCTTTAAAGAGTCATTAAACCTAAAAGTGCTTTCTAGACAACTTTTGGTTATGGTCCCATGTATCGGATCCTTCATACCAGGCAATGTCTACACCTCTTGTATCTACAAATATAAAATCATTATGATTGTACCATGACAAAGGCTATAATACTCTGGCACCACAGCAAGTCTCCTCCATCGATACATCCATCCAGCCACTTTCAATTGCTTATCTGGGTCACGGTGACAACAAGCTAAGCAAGGTAGCCCAGATGCCCTTTTCACTAGCCACATCCTCTATTTCTTCCTGTGGGATCCTGAGGCATTTCCACATCAGATGTGATATGTAATCTCTCCAGTGCATTCTGGGTCTTCCCTGTGACCCACAACACCCAGAATCTAGAGTGATAGGCAGTTTACCAGTTGGACCTCCCTAGAATACCTACACAGGTAGGAAGAAAGGCCAAGAGGAATCCTTATCAGAACCCCAAACACCTCAGCTACCTTCTTTTGATGCAAAGGAGAAGCCATTCTACTACAAACTCCCTGCTGAGTTCCCCCCTTTATGTCTAAGGGTGAGCCCAGCCACCCTGCAAAGGAATCAAAAAACAGTAGATGTGACGCATCATAATGACTTGCCATTCTGGGATGGAACCATATGGCAGCCATCTTACCTGAGTCCAGTTTTAAACTTGCTGTAATTGGAACCTATGGTGAAATAGGCTTATGTTGTCTTTATAATCCTTATATTTTTCTACCAATACACCAACAGTTTTTTATTCAAAGTAATGAGTGTAAGACAACTGTGCCTGTCTAGAATGAACCAAAAAAACAAAGATTCTCGTAGAAATGTGATTATTATAGCTCCAACAGAACAAATCATGCTTTCAATCATGAAGATAATCTCATAATTGTGCATTTATATTGCAGATAATGTTTTTATATTTTTATTTATAATTCTTTAAATTTTGCTTGAAATTAATATGTAAGAAATGTCTTCGGTATTCTGAATGGCTAATTTGTTACATTAAGCAATATCTTCTATGTGGAAATCCTAAATAGATTCAGTATTTTGGCCTGCACACACACACACACACACACACACACACACACACACAGGGTTTGTGTTGATGATAAGAGGTGAGGTTAATGAGCCTTGCTAACTGTAAATGAGGAGTTATTTTTGTTGATAAAGCAAGTTTTGTTTGAAAAGACTTACTTCGTGCTGTAACGTTAATGCCTTCATCAGAACTCCTGATGGACTGGTCGCAATTGTCTTTCATTCTCATGGCAAGATAACATTATGGACATTAAATTTACGATGGTAATGCAGAGAAATCACTGGAATTTTGCAAAATTGCAAGCTGGACATGAACTGCTGAAGTACAAATCTCCTTTCTCCGACTGGATTACTTTACCTGATCAACACATGGATTTTTTTTAATTTGCTTTACTGAAAGGAAAATCGTATAAAGGCGTGAGGTGAGCTGACAACAAGTGATGTTTATATAGGATGACTGATTGCAGGATTCAAGGCAACAAATTTTGGGTTAGCTTGATGTAACGTTAAGTGCGACCCCTCAACTTCGAATTACAATATGTTGGCTGATTGTGTAGTTGGTTAGTGTTCCATGTTGCTGTCAAGGGCGTGGCTAGCGTTACTGTTGTGTTGATTTGCCTGGTGATTTATGAAGTGGGAATTAGGAGTGAAGACGAGCACTTCCCCTTGTTGTTAACATGTTGTGTTTACTTTAACGTTACACTTAGGATAATATTAATAACTTTGTTATAACGTTAACATTACTAAAGTTATATTTGAGCTCTAAGTTAGCGTAACTAATATTAAAACAGTGTTTGCTGGTTAGCTAACTGATCAGTGCTGTTGAGAGCTAGCAATCAGCAAAGACTTAGAACTTAGCTGATCCGTTACTTGGTAGCTAACGGTAAAGTTACCTAGTTTACTAACTTTTTGTAGTTTTAGTTGACCCATATGTAAAAAATAAATCTCTCATCTACTTTATACTGACGTGTGGAGTGATGCCAGCCTCCCTGTTCTCTTTGGTCCTTTAAGTAAAGCAATTAGCTGCACAGCCGACAAACATAGTTGCTGCATAGGTGACAATTGTAAACAATACCCAGGTAAGATGACCCAATGAGTTGTGACGTAATGTCGCATCTACTGTTTTATATCTATGGTTCAATCATTACCCAAAGCTCATGACCATAGGTGAGGTTTGAAATGTAGATTGAGTGGTAAATGGAGAGCTTTTCTCCATGACAGTCTGGTACAGCTAACTGCATTTGCAGATGCAGCATAAATCCATCAGTTGATCTTGTGCTCCATCTTAGATTCACTCGTTAACAAGAGCATGAGATATTTAAACTCCTTCTCTCCAGGTAATGACTCCAGCCATATTTATCTAGCGAACAAATAGCAGTCAGAGTTTCTACCAGACATTCCTGCACTGTGTGGCGCATATACTGCATCGAGCAAGCATCTCAAACAGACAGAACCAATAATCCAACCAGCATTCCATGCAAGATATATCCTACACCCAAATGCTCAGGCCTACACCATATCCACCATTAGAGCCTGGAGTTCTGTACACTGTTGGTACATGAAATGTCTGTTCCAGAAGGTTATCCCTAAACATAGGTAATCCACCTGCCGTCCAACCTTTGAAAAATCAAAATAGTCTAACATTCTGTAAAAGACTTAATTGTAGCTCATCTTGAGTGAACCTTTTAAGACAGATGAATACAATTTTACACAGCCACCAAACTTTGTTCCTCACATTTCCAGGTTAGCCCAAAGATCCCATATAATGTCTCAAACTGCTTTACAGGCCCACAACAGTACCAGTTTCAGACCTCTAGACTCTCTAAGAACACTGCGTCATCATCAGCCATTTTAAGGCCACAAACAGCGATGTGGGCCCATACAGGGACCTTGTTCTACTTCACCCCTGTGCCTACTCCCTCCCCTTGCTTTCTATTTCCGAATAACCCTGTGAACACAGTATGAAAACATTTGTGTTCGCAAGATACACACAATCCCCATAGTGACACATTCGACTTGCTCCCATGTTTACCTTCACTTTGGCACTTTGTTTCTTCTTGTCCCTCAAATCATTGCAAAGATCTCATCACCATCCAGTGAGAGTGGTTTGTCCCAGCTTCCTTGTTGATTTCCTACATGTTGGACCTTTTTTCCTTCCCTCAACCCAACTCCTATCCTTTCCAACACCGCAAAGTTTATCTTGCAGCTCTGGCAGCTCATAGCCCTTATTCCTTAGCCACAGCAGTACTGTCCAGGTCTCACAGTACAACCTGTGTTTTTGCAGTTGACCAAATGTCTCCTTTTTTGCCTGCACTATGACAACACATTTTTTAGGTAATTATGTAGACCTTACAAAGCCACTTCAGCCTGTCTCATCTTTGTTATATACCATCGAAGTGCAGACCAACTAAAGCTCAATTCAGCTCTGCCACAATTTACTACCACAATCCAGAGAAGTCACATCAGCAGAATTCACTTTTACAATCCCCATCTGACACTGTGCACTCAGTATATCTAGACCCATTGAAGAGCCAAAAGCTAAACTGGACAATTATCTCTCCATCAAGCTTGACACTTCAAAAATACAGGCTTCTGCTCTGACCATATTCTGCAGCAGGAAGCTTCCACTAGATCAAGGGACATACTGGTTTCCAAGGTTTAGTCTAAGGTCTAGTACCTTATCTGGCCATTTAAAGCTTTCCTTCCCACCTATGGCACCACCAAATGCACAAAACCTCTCCAGCGCCACTCATTCATAGCTCTCTACATTAAGACCTCCAAACCACCCCTTACTTCCATTACATTCTCACAAAGGCAGCTGCAATTCCTTCTCTACATAGTAGTTGCCCTTGACAAATTATGCAAAATGCAACTGAAACAAATGCAGAAGCACAATTGACCACAGACACCCTGGTGCTTACTCCTCATCTATTATAAATCCCCCACATCAACTCATTACTGGAATCTATGTTCCAGTAGTGTTTCTTTTCCTTGTTCCCATTTCTGATTTGCCCATTCACCTTCTTGACACTCCAGCTTCTCCAAAATTATCATCTACCAGCTCCCTGATCTTTACAGTAACCAACTGGAACACTTATTTCCCATTTACAAGGTTAGTCTGAATTTTGAGCTCAGGCTGTTTGCGCCTTTACAACCCATTTCCACCTGGTTTTAATATGGGGTCTGTGTCTGGATCAGGAAAAACACGTTATAGCAAGGTGTATAGACACACAGAACACATTGCAAATGGAATGCAATCGGATCGAACAGACCACATCTGGAATGGCCAGACAACTGTACATCTCTGCCTTTTCCTGTTATCTCAAGCTGCCAGTCAAAAAGGTACAGATGACACTGCAAAGAAAAAAACAACTACAGCCCTTACTGCAACATCACTTAGCGGGCGTTCAGACAGAGGCGGTCCACACGCAGGCGTTAAAACAGAGCAAGGATCTGCATTGGTGGGGGCGCGTTGCTTCGGCTGCCAGTGAGAAATGAAATGAAATTGAATATGATCCAGGGAGTGCTGGTTTGAGTAAAAGATCCATGAGTTTGGAGGTTTATCAGACCCCAAAAAACACTGCACAGTGGGCTATAACACTCAGAGAGAGGAGAGAGAGCAATTGAAAGTGGACGCAGCATTACAGTCCTGCAAAACTTGAGCCAGGTTCAACTTTTTTGTCTGACAAGCCTGTGTTTTTCTCCCGGAGCCCTCTGCATTGGCACGCCCTTTATCCACATAATGTATCCAGATACAGAACGCATGTTCATTCCAGGGGGAAATGGGATCTTAGCCAAACTTTCAGCTCAAGATATTCCTTCAATGTCCCATTTCAAGATCCTCTCTTTGGGAGTGAAATGGGGAGAAGCCTTCCAGCCTTCTTTCTGGATTGTTGTTGGTGCCTCAGCTGCTGTACTAGGAATCTGATACAAAACCACAAAACCATCTCAATTCTGCCTTGTTTTTGGCTTGGCTTAGTGCCCTTACATTCGCAAATTTCCTTCTGGATAAATAAAGTTTGATGATCTTTTTTAATCTAACATGGCTCAGTGGAATTGTGCAGTCTTGACTTCTTTGGCTAGCTTAAAGATGAAAACTTAAGTCGACCCTCATCAACATCAACTCCTATCAGCCTCCATCCTCCTGCTCAGTTCTCTGCAGTGCACTACACAACTTTTATCCTTATATTTTATCTTAACTAGTTTTCACTTTCCTGCTGAACTGATACCATAATATGACCGCTACAGGATTTCACACTAATTCACGTAGCAGTGAAGTAGTGTGTCACTGCCACACTGGACAAGGAAGTACTAAAGAAGTTGCCCAGGTAACATCAAAACTTTATAAGATAAATATGATTTTAGATTACATTTATTTACATATTTTTATTATTTTTCATTATAGATCAATGAAACTATACGTTGGAAAAAAACAAACATTCTCTGGGTGCCTTCAGTGTTGGCTGGTTCTATAGGACTCTGGGCCAGTATGTAGTTATTTCTGTAGTGAAGCAACTAAGACGTGTTCGGTCCAAATCAATCAGTATGATGGATGAACAAAGCTTGTCCGGACAAAATGGTCGGAGTTATGCTTTAAGAAACCAGCTAGCTGCTTGTATAGAGAGAGCTGAAAGAGAGAGTTTGTGCAGTGGAGTGATTGCAAAGTTTTCTTGGCCACCTGAGTAAGATGCTGCTTATTCCTTTCTCATCCCCTCCTCCCCCACCATCCTTCCAATGGTAGCTTGTTTAGGGCCCCATCCAACACAGTTACAACGGTAACAGTACACAAACAAGTGGGCGGGGCCAAAAGGTTTGGGAATGGTAAGTGTGGGCGAGCAAGCCATTCTGCCAGCATTTCCTCTCTCTCTTCCTCTCTCTTTGGAACGTTTGCAACGCTAAAACTCACGTGACATTTCTTTTTGAATTGTGGTTGAGTTGATGCTGTATATTGACATACATATTTTCTTGCGTGTCGGCGTGCGTGTCCATTCACTAAGTGTTCTCCTGAAGCTGCGTGTGCGAGCGATACTGACTGAGATATGAATTTGTTTGCACATCTATCTGGGATTGTTGGAAACCCATTTAGTGATTTATTTTATTTTATTTTGGAAGACAATGCACCCTTATTTTAATTTACCTTGTTAGCTGTTTGAATTTGGAATGATTTGATTGGTTGGTTATTGACTTGGTTGGTTTTTTTGAGTACATCTATTTTCTTTGGTTGTTTTTTGATCTTAATAATTATTCTTGCAAGGAATTAGAGAGGCTGTTGTCTGAGTGTGAATGCTTTGTGTTGCTTTCGTCACAACAGTTCTTCTCACATTTTAAGGTTGACTTGATGTTGCATAATGCTCCCAACATATTCTCTTCTCCCCTTCCCCCAATGACATTTTCTTTGTCGTTTTTTTCTCCTCCTTCTCCTCACCACCGCATGCATCTATACATTTACAAAACATCATTTTGCCAAAAGCATCTGTTGTTTCTTTACTTTTGTCTGTATGTTACTGAAATGTCACTATAATTGAGGAGAGCATGCTGGAAAACATCATGAGATAGAAAATATGCAAATGAGAAAGAAAACTGATTTGTTTTGGATGTGTTTTAAGTGTTTCTGAATGCAATTTTGAAAACACACAAATGACGTGGGTGTTTGCCATGATACAGTGTACTGCTTTCTGTGTTTACAACATTAGGAAACTATGCATGCAGATTTACTCAAGTATAGAGCACTTACTACCAACATATAAGTATCATAACTCATGGACCTCTCTTTATCTGCTGTAGGTCAACAATGCAACAGCCCGAGTAATGACAAATAAGAAGACAGTCAACCCATATGCAAACGGTAAGGCCAAGTCAACGTGTACCTATAAAAAGTATTCACCCCTTGTAGTTTTATTGTTTTCAAACAATGAATCAATGTAGATTTAATGTGGCTTTGTTGACATTGATGAAGAAAACCCTTTAATATCAAACGGATCTCTACGAAGTGATCTAAATTAATTACAAATCTAAACTACAAAATACATGCATGCATATGTATTCACCCCCTTTAACAGGACACACCGAAATCATCACTGGTGCAGCCAATGAATTTTGATGTAATTTAATTACTTGAATGGAGATCATCTGTGTGTAGTTGAGGGGTTTCAGTTGATTGTGGTATATACAGCTGTATCTGGAAGGTCCAACTGTTGCTGAACAAGTATTGTGGCAAAACCTCCACTATGAAGACAAAGGAACATTCCAAGCAACTCTGCAAAAAGTGATTGAAAAGCTGAAGTAAGGGGATGGATACAAGAATCACACAGCTTTAAATCTGCTGAGAGAAGGCTATCCTCAAAAACTTAGTGACCGAGCAAGAAGGACTATTGAGGGAGAACACCAAGAGACCTGTGACAAGGAGTTCAAAGCTTCAGGTTCAGATTGGAGAGATTGTGCATACAGTTGAATGGGTGCTTCACAAGTTGCAGCTTTATGGGAGAGTGGTAAAGAGAAAGCCACTCTTAAAAAAACTCTCAGCTAAAGATGGTACACGGGGGACTCTGAAGTCAGCTTGAAGAACCTTCAATGGTCTGATGAGAGCAACAGTGAGATTTTTGGCATGAGCCAAACACTGCACATCATCATAAACATAGCCTCCCCACTGTGAAGCATGGAGGTGGCAGCATCATGCTGTAGGGATGCTTCTCTGCAGCAGGTCCTGGAAGGCTTGTGAGGGTAGGGGGTAAAATTAATGCAGCTAAATACAATGAAACCCTGGCAGAAAACCTGATGCAGATAAAAAAAAAATTAAAAGCCAAAGCAGCTACATTTTATAATGTATTAGAATTAAGAGCACTTATTGCCCATGGGATAAATGAAAACTTGAACCTGTTGCATCTAATTTTTGGAAACCTGTATCTCTGGCCAGACGGGAGGATGCCAGATTCCTTCAAGAGAGGATGGTCCAAATTTAGCTTTCCATGTGATTTGTCTGCTATATGTCAGACAGAGAAGTCTCCTGCTCACCAATAAATTTAATCTAATATATGAAGGGGGGAAATGTAATGCTGCCCAGACTTCTTGGAAGGTTTTATTCCAGTGCAAGAAGTAGTGTGACATTCGTATACAGCTTTGACAGCAGATCCAGAAGTTTGCATCCTGTCTAATGCTTCAAGTTACTTCTACATGTCTTTGTCTGATGATGTCAGCAGAGTTTTTCCATCTTACAAACAAATTTATAACAAACTGGGGACATGGAGTTTGATGGCCTGGGCATTTACGGGGCAAGGAAGGCCTAATTTGATGTTATTGAGTTGCATTGTGGGAAGTGAAGGGGTTTTAGCCATTCTCTCCATTACAATTGAGAAATCTGTGGTGTCCGCGGCTCAGGCTACATCCACACTACTACGTTTTTGTTTTAAAATGCATAACTTTTGCTACGTTTACACCTTGCGTCCACACTACTTCGGTGTTTTATAACCCCTAAACGGAGACATTTGAAAACGCTGCTGACCCCGTTTTAGTTTGAAAACTCTGGGGTTGCATTTTAGTGAGGACGGGTAAAAACAGAGACATTCTAAAACGATGACGCAGACATCCACATTCGCTTTCTGATTGGGTCTAATCAGCCACGACCTGTCCTTCCCTGATTCGTCACGCCCGTATCACGTGACCCCTACCCAGACAAAAACAAACATCAGCCTTGACTACCAGCGGTGAATTCAACATTAATAACAAATTACAACCCTTACTTTCAGTAACAGTTCCACACCTGGTTGTCGGTCCAAGCACAGAAATCTCTGCTCTTACTTTCCGCCATTGCTGTTCTACATTGGTAGTATTTTCTGCAACTATCAACCAACCGCAGAGTAGACAATCTGCTTCCTGTTTACACCGGCACGTGCATGCCCAGTACACCTGGTCACGTGATATGCGTTTCCAGGCATGTAGAATGGACGGAGATTGTTTCGGAAACGCTGATAAAATACTTGTGTGTACGCTGTTTTAAAACATAAACGTAGTAATGTGGATGTAGCCTCAGACTGCAAGGAATGTGGGCGTGTCACTGGATGACCAGCTGTCCTTTGCTGCCAACATCGTTGCGACAGCCCACTCCTCCAGATTCATTCTCTGCAACATCAGGAGGATACATCCGTTACTCACCCACGAGGTTGCGCAGATGCTGGTCCAGGCTCTTGTCATCTCACATCTAGACTACTGCAACTTGTTCCTGGCTGGTGTGCCTGCATGCGCCATCCGTCCTCCGCAGCTTATCCAGAATGCTACAGTTCATCTGGTCTTCAACCAACCCAAGTTCTCCCACACTACTCCGCTCCTCCACACAGTGCACTTGCTACCGATGGCTGCCTGAATCTGATTGAAGACACTGTTACTTGCCTACCGTGCTGCAAGTGGCTCAGGGCCATCCTACATCAAACCATACACCCCAACCCTCCACTACGCTCTGCTATTGCCTCACTATGAGAGTGGCCCAGCTACTGCTTATCAAAATCACTACTGTTTGCTGTCCTGGCTCCACAATGGTGGAACAAGCTCCCCATTGACATCAGGACAGCAGAACTGACACATTTTCTGCTGCAGACTGAAAACTCATCTGTTCAGAAAAAAAAAAAAAAACTCATTCTCTACCTCACCCACAACTGAAGCAGTTCAGCATTTGATGAAGTTGGTGTACTGAATGATTCTTGCAATTTTTGGGTTGTATCCACATAGCTGAATGAACTTATTGTAAGCCAGAATGACACATTTTATACAGGCATTTTTGGTCTCCAGGCAATGTATCCTAATAACTTGATCCTTTAGTGCCACCATTGGGTTCACATTTATGGTTTTGAGTGAAATGTCTCAACAACTATTGGATTGATTGCCATGAAATTTGGTTCAGACATTCATGTTGTAATCACTTTCTCGAACCTTCAACTTTTCATCTAGCACCCTCATCAGGTCAAAAATTGAATTTGTCCTATACTTAGTTTATTAATTTTAATTCTAATTTCTTCAAACTCACATTCCTATCAGCCTCAGATGTACTTTGTGTTTAGTGCTAATTAGCAAATTTAGCATACTAACATGCTAAACTAAGATAGTGAACTTGTTCATGGTGGTACATGTTGAACATTATACCTACTTAACATATGCATGTTAGCATTGTCATTTTTGCTTGCATTAGCCTTTAGCTCAAAGCACCACCGTAAGTATAGTCACACATAGCCACTAGCATGGCTCACCTTAAGTCATAATAGGGACTAAAAGTCAGGATATTACACCCTCTGCTGATTCAATTTTTTAATCGGTCTCTCGCAACTTTATGGAAGTGTAATAATTAATCACTTGAGTACCCCTCTAAGCAAGTGCTTTGGGTTACCTAGACTTGCAGATATTTTCAATATGAACCTTTTGTGTTGCCAGGGAAAATGTTCAAGATATTTTCCATATAACTGTTTTGTTGTTATGTCTTTAGAAAATGTAATCCAGGCAAATATATGAGTGACTAGAAATTAGTTGTATATGAATGTTATATCAGATTTGTGTCTTGGGAACTGACATGTCAAGGAGGTATTAACTCAAAACTAAAAAGGTTCAGTCTGTTGATTAAACGTTCACGTGACCTTAATGTGTTCTAAATGTCTGAATACATTCCCAGGTAGATGAAAGTTCAGTCAGAACATGCAGGGCATATAAACTAACCACAATAAAACACTGTTCTGTCTCTTCCTCTCTTTATGTTCCTTTGTCTTGCTGTCTGACTTGTTTCAGGCTGGAAGTTAAATCCAGTGGTCAGCGCTGTCTACAGCCCAGAAATCTATGCAGGTAGGAGGACATGCCCTTCTCCATCTGTCACCATCTCCTTTGTCGTTATCTTCCTCCTCCTCATTTGTTTTATTCTTCAGTTTCTTCAACATCTTCATTTTCTCCTTCTCCTCACCCATATCCCCCCTTCATTTTAACCTTGTCACCTCTCCCTCCTCTGCTTTCCTTCCAAGCAACATGCAACCAGGCAAAGTCTGTTTATAGCCTGAGAACTATGCTGAGTTGCACAAACTCAACAACAGACTGTCATCTCTACTGCAAAACAAACACACATTCTGCAACCCCCAATGCCACCCACAAGCCATCTTCAATCTTGGCCATCCCAGCATTCACCTCCCCCAACCCTTAACCACTGCCCAACCCCCCACCCTGTCATTAACCATGGCTATTAAGGTGAAAAATACCTGGATTTTGTGATAAGAAGAACAGAGACAGATAAAAGAGTGTGGCAGAGGAGAGGAGTAGTGAAGGAAAGCAAAGGACAAGAAAGAAGGAAATCTAATTGTCCATTTCTGCAAGGTCATCAAAAGGTATGAAATATATTTTGTAAATTGAAATCAATATTTTCAACTTCTCCAGTCGTTTGCCTAATTCACACCCGCGTTCTTTTAATTACAAAATGGCTTTGTATCGATTTACCTTTGTTTCACCTTTCAAGTACCCAAAATGCCATTGGGGCGTGTGTTTGAGTGTGTGTTTTGCGTGTATGTGCACATGTGCAAGGAGTGTAAAAGCTTTTCAGGCTTCTTTTGTATTAATAATTTGTGCTATTATATAATTAATAGGTTATGATTGCAGCCGTTCAGGATAGAGGCCAGGACCTGTTCTTGTGGTTAATTGGTTCAGATGTTTTGATAGCAGAGCAAATTAAGAGTCACAAGGCAGTGTTGAAGACTCAGCAAATTACCACGGCAAATTTCTTAGTCAACTGTCAAAGCACTTACAGATTTAAAAAAAAAAAAAAACATAGTCAGATTTAGAAATCCAGAAGTGCTCAGTGGCTATGCTAACTGATAATACTACCAATGCTCAACCCAGTTTCCTTGAAATTATGTTTCTACTACTACATGGTTTTGCCCATGGTTTTGAAGTTGTAGTTGTGTGAACAATGATAAAAGAGAGCTTAAAAAAGAAGTTCAGACCCTGCCTTCTTTGACATCTCTGCATTCCTGGCCTTAAGCACTTGAACAGATGACCAATACTGTCATTTTTGTGGTGAAAACAGTCCAGGTTAGAAAGAAAAACCTTTCATATGCTCTGCATTCAGATTTACAAGTTGCTTATGAAGCCCAGTGACTTGACTTGGATTTGCCCTAAAGGACTTGAGACTTGACTTGGGATTTGTACAAACAGACTTAAGGCTGCATTCAGACCAAATCAGGTGCTGCGGCAAAAACACCCGTCCTCCCATTCATTTGAACATGGATAGTGTGTTTAGGCTGCGGCGGTGTGGACTGCAGGGGTTGCCAAAAAACAACGCAGCGGCCCTGCAGCAAAAAGTTTATGCAACTGATGTCATGCTGCGGTGCCCAATCACGCCGGCGATCAGACCAGCAGACACCCAGGTGAAGAAGAACTTTGGTTACCATGTGGCATTGTAGCATTCCGCTACTGTTTACTGAGCAACTGTGAAGATGGACAAGAGACTTATCAATCGGAGACGTTACTTGCCGTGCAGTCACTTGCCCTTGTGTTGCTCTTCAAGTTGGGATTGCTGGTTAGTATGTGACACTCCCACATCGCCGCACAACCCTGCGCTTATCGTTGCAACACCTGATTTTGTCTGAATGCAGCCTAAGACATGATTCCGAGTTTCCCCCAAGCTGGTGTTAACCCAAACATGTAATTTCTGTCTATTGTGTTCTGTCCAACACAATATATTGGTGCAGCCCCATAATAAACATGGATAATCCCATTTTGGTCTGTTTATTGCTGCTAAACCTTTAGTACTAACATTGTCAATGGGTCACGCAGTATTCCTCAGTATTCAGAGTCCTAATGAGTCCTAAGTAGTTCTCTATCTGTATATGCCAATCACTCCTTTTCATTTAGGCCGTATCAACAGCAGAGTGGAGTAGTATTGGGAAGAGTCATCATTGTGACTTTAAGGGTAGCCAGGCCACTCAGTCCTAAAATCAAGGTGACAAAAGATGAATAGGAACAATTACCAGCCTCACTCCTCTCCTTGTCTCTCTTTGAGAAACTCTTATCCTTTGGCTCAAACCTTCCATTTTTTATCAGGTCAATGAATGATTGACTGTTTCTATTAGCATTTTATTAGATCTCCTTTTTGAAAAGACGTATAATTAGGGTTGGAAATGGCACCTCGATCTCCTTCTCAACCTTCACTCACCCCAGCTCTCAAATTAAGCTTTGTGTCAGTCGTCCCCCTTTAAGATTAATGATAAGTTAATAACAATACCACTGCGATAGCTCCACTCCACTCCACTGCCACTCTCTCTTTTTATTCCTTCTTTCTCTTTACATTTTCTTCTACAATGGGAGAACACTTTACACATTCTTTCCAGGATTCAAATGCCAATGTCAATTACAGGTGTACAACTCTTTGTGCTACACCATCTACTGAACACCACTTAAATAACTTGCCTTAATAAGCGGAAATTGTGTGTTATTTTCACGGACACCAGAGAAGGTATGCATCATTTTCTGTTCTCTGTCTCCAGTACCAGGTTTTCCCTACCCAGCAGCCAGTGCAGCAGCAGCATACAGAGGAGCCCACCTACGAGGTCGAGGACGGACCGTGTACAACACATTCAGGGCGGCTGCTCCGCCTCCCCACATTCCAGCTTATGGAGGGTGAGCATCCTTTCTTCCTCTTTGGTCTCTCCTTCTCTCTTTCTCGAATCTCTGTACTCAAAGTCAGCGGAGTGGTGCATGCCAGCCTCGCCTAACAGCGATAACACACTCCCCCACTTCCACAGCATGCTGAATCAACCAACAGGCATGCTCCAAGACATGTGCCTTTGCACGGTCTCATGGGAAATGACTGTCACTTTGTACTGTGGCGTCATTGAGCGAGGCTGTGTACATGGTGGAATGGGAGGTTCACACAATATAAACTTAAACAGGAGTTTACCCAGTCGCCAAAAGAATTAAGAAGAAAGAGGAAAAAAAAGAAAAAAACATCTTCCCAGCCCCAGCAGCAGCTCTGGCTGACCCTCCATGGCTGAATGCTCTGGAGACAAGCCAAGCAGAGCTGTGTATTGTGGGCAGTCAGATCTGATTTGCCATTATGCTGTTGGTTCTTTTTTATTTATTTTGCTCATAACTGCAAGCAAATGGACACTAAGGAGGCTGGCTGGAAAACTATTTAAGGATGGGAGCAGATAGGTTGTTTTTTTTCTCCTGCTCACTCTAGTCAGGTTTCCATGCAAATGTAGTGCACATTTTAACCTAATTTCCAAAAACAATGCAAAAGAAAATGCAATCAAATGTGAGTTTTCATCCACTACTGTTATGCAAATATTAGGAGTTGAACACATTGAGATAAACAGTAGGTAGCGCTAGTTGAGTGCCATTAAACCATTGTAGAAGAGGACACAACGAGATGACATAATTAAAAGAGTGCCAGTCAAAGCTTAAATTATGGAAAACCATGATGGAAAGATGACATCTCTGTTTGTTTCATGTATTAATGTTAATAATAGTGTTCTCATCAATCTACACAGATCAGACGTTTTCATCTGCCGCTTTCATCTTTTCGGTGAAGCAGAAACTTGAGTGACTTTGAAGTCACATGCTTCATGTATGTCATCATTTATTAGTCTCTTTAAGTCTCTTTCCACTGCACATTGCGTTTGTGCTAACCCAACTTGTTTTTTGCAAGATTTCAATTTTTTTCACATTCCTGGAATTTCCACTGTGTTTTTTAAATTATAATTTCTTTTAAAAAGAGAAAGTGAGAGCAGCAGAGATGAATTATATGATGAATTTGTATTAACATCAAAAAGTATCAACAGCAAATGAAAACAAAAGCAGCTTCTTACTAAAATATAAAGATACTCATAAAATGGGGGAAATAAAGGTAAGTATCTAATGTAAGCCTGTTTCAAATTAAGGCCTGCTTCTTTATTCGGTACAGGCCACTATCTGGGAATATATGGAATATTATTTATTAGTGTGTGAAATGGAAATAACCCAATATAAAACACCCTCCATCCAACGTAAATAGTTTGAAGCAGATGTGTGGGCGCTTCTGAAAAAAAGCCCCATTTTCCAACTGCTTTCTGTTGGAGGAATGAATAGCACCTTCACCCACTAACAACACTGGAACTGGGAGCATCAGTAGCAGCAGAGATGCCATCACATAGGCTGAGGAAGACAGTCGTTTGGGTGAACACGCGGGCATGGTCTTGACAAATAGAAATGTGCTACAGGTTGTACTTTCATTAACGCTGCTGCACCGCTTAATTGCCCCGGCCAGAGTTGGATGGTGAATTATTAATGTGGACCATAATGTATTTTTATTAAAACTGAGTGGCGACAAGCTGACTCGAAATAAATCCTGTGACACAGCTGGGAAACCGAGTTTGCTTTGTGTGTGTGTTCATAAAATGTTCATTTATGTCTTTATGGGAGCCTGACATGACGGCCTATGGTATCAATAAGCCAACATGTGCATGTAGCTGCAGTCCCACAATACATTTTAATGAGTGAAACGGCTGTCTGGGCCACCTTGACATTTCAGAAGTTATTGATTATCAGAGATAGCACAAACAGTGTGAAACCAGTCTATTGGCTGGTGAGATTGGAAGCTTGGTCCTCTGAGGAGCTCTTCATGTTAAATGGAACTCCGTCATAATGCAGTGCTGACAGCAGCGTCCTGCTCGTTTTATTGGAAGCTTGATGAGGAATGCTTTCTCTCTCTCACACATTCACACACACACACAAACATGCAAACACTGCACAGAGAGGGATGTTTTTAATCTCAGCATTAATGGTCATTCAGCGCTTTCATATCATCAGACAGATCAGGACACAAGAATGGAGAAATTAAATTATTGCTGCTTGTCCCCTCTCTCTCCCGCCTTTCCTGTCTCTCTCCAGCTATCACTATCCCAATAATAGCAGAAATGCCAAAAAAAAAAAAATAAATAAATAAAAATGTTAGTATTCTATAATCCTCAAAATACATGATATGCAAAATTGCACATTTTGAAGAACAAATATCTAAATCAAATACAATGTTAAACAAAACAAATGAGAGCCATATGTTTTTGTAGTTGAGTTATTAATATAAAATATAAAATTAAAATATAAATAGATATATGGCAAGGAAATTCTTTTTTTCTATTTCTCTGCAGTGGCTTGCATTATCTCATCATGCTAGAAAAGTCATTGAATACTTTCTTTTCTTTTTTAGATACAAACCTCAGTATAAATCTGATGCTGCTGAATGGACTTGTAGCTGTAATATTTTTAAACTTGACCTAGTGAGAGAATGTTTTTGGACCTTCCCAGCCTCCTTACGCAGCCATTAGAGAGCAGAGGGGGGTGCCTGCTGTATTCCTCCTCTGCCTCGGCCCCTCTTATGTCTTTCTTTTTTTTTTTTTTTGGTCATTTTTTTGGATAGTGGAGACTGGGAGTTGTTGGTAGCTAGCCCAGTGCCTGCATGTCAACATGCACTAATATGGATGTTTTTGTTTTATTGTGTGTTTGTTTGTTTGTTTGTGTTTGCATCCTCTGCAGTGTTGTTTACCAGGATGGATTTTATGGTGCAGATATTTATGTAAGTATTATTTACTGGTATGACATTGCATGCTACACCGCCATCTCTGTGGTTTCTGCCCTGTTGCTACGCACATGCAAGCCCCCAAGAATCAGTTCTATTTATCTACTAGGCACTATTGTCAGGCTCCATTCACTCATGTTGTAATATGAAATATAACTGGCAGTGAGGATAACTACCAAACACATAAAGAAAAGAAAAGTGTGTTGGTAAATGCATTATTTTCATTTGAAAAAGTTATAATTATAACAATATAGCTCTTAGACTACAATGCATCATATCATCATGAAATACAATTATTTCATACAAAAATAGAAAAAGTGGTAGCAGCTGTTTTTATATCCAAGCAACAATATATTCATTTTCACATCATTGTAAAAGAGATTTTGATCTCAGTGAGACTTCCTGAATGACCTATGCTTAAATAACTAACACCTGACGTTTTAACCCAGTGACATGAGGGCTTAAAAAATACAAAAAGCCAATAAGATGCATTGTTAAAGAGAAGCAAAATGTTCAATTTTGAAATCTATAGTCAAACAAAATCTTCATTTTTAAACACCAAACATCTGCTTTGGTATTTTAGTCCATTCAACACAAATCATGTATGTGTAACTGCTTAAAGGTGGGGTTAGCGATTCTGGAGTAAGATTGCTGATATTTATACTCCAATGTTATTTACGTTTCATTACTATCATGGTGTAGCTCCATTCCTCGTGGGCAAGGACGTGGAAGAGGGAGAGTAGCTGGCAGAAGTTTAGCTTCCCATTTACAGAGCCAGGGCTGTGTACACAGATATTCGCTGGGTTTGACAAAAAGTGTATTGGATTAGGATCGCTGACCCCACCTTTAACTGCTTTAGGTTACAAAACATGACTGTCCTCACTCCATTTTATGTCGGTGAATATTTACATATCTCAAGCATAGCTGAGAGGAAAAGTTTAAAATAATAATAACAATAAATAAAAGGGGAAAAAAACACTGCTTGTGACAAGTTGGGCAGGCATTAATAATTTGGAAATCCAGGAAGAATAAAATTTACACCAACAATTTACACAGAATATTGACTTGTCTAGAGTTGTCTAGGTTTATTATTACTCAGGAATCTGGCCTCATACTGGACTAGATTGGACTTCTAGACAAGATTTCAAGGTTTTCTAGTTGCAACAGACACAACATTATAGATTACAAAAAAATCTTTAACCTGTTCCTGACCATGTCTGACTGATCTGGCTGAGTTACCACAGTCATTTAACTGAAGTCCATTCAGTTAAATGACTGTATCATGTCACAAAACACAAATAAGCCAAAATGACCAAAATACATTTCTGGTGAGCCTACATTGAGCTCTGTAGCACCCAATAATGTAATCATTTACTTAAAACACCTGAAAATATAATAAAATGTGTACTTAACCTGATCAAAAATGTCATAAAACCCAATAATGTAATAACTTGACCAATAATGTAATAAAATGTCCTGACTGATTGTAATAATAATGATATACCTTTCAGGAGGGACATTTTTTTCAAAACTAATGATGTAATAATTTTGACAGATAATATAATAATGTAAAAAAGTATGACAGCATAATTTAAAAAACTGAACAGCATTAGTTTATAAAAACATGCAAAAACACTGGCTAAGTCCTTCAACCACTTTTCAAGCACTAATGCTTATTGCAATGGTGAACAATAGAACCACAAGCACACAGGCTTCAATGATACAGGCTAATGATGCACTTTGTGTGTGTGTGTGTGTGTGGAGGAGGTGCTTAGATAGCTCCCATAACATTCGACCTCCTAGCCTCCCCATTAGCCCCCGTGCCCCTGCCATAGGGATTGATTGCCATGCTGCAGTCAGAACATTTAATATTCATTAGCGTCATTAGCAAAGGGATCAAGAGCCCCTGATGCAGTGTTTGTGTTTATTGAAAAAAAGGGGTACTTCAGAAGTGTGTTCAGTCTATTCAAATAGCAGATTATATAAAATACACACAGAGCTCAGCCATACCAGAGAGACACACGCTATTGGAAAATGTAGATGAAAAAATGACATACCATAAGTTCTCTAATAGTGGCCAGGGGCATTATCTGAAACAGGCTTACATTGGAGACAAGATTATTTATAATTACTGATCCCTTGCAAATGCAAACTCAAAACTCACTGTTAAGTTTTTGTCAGTGAAATGCAACACTTCCTGCACGAATGTGACAGATTAAAAGTCTTCCAGTGGGTCACCTTTGTGGTCGGCATTTGAAGTAAAACATTTGCAGGAAATGTTAAGTTTTGTTGATGATAGCTTAACATCGATGGAAAAAAATAGCAGTTACCTTACTCCGTTTGCATGAGTACGTCCGAGGGCCTCTAGCATTGGAAAAAAATAAACGTCTCTCTGTGTTCAGCTCTGTGTACTTTTGCAGCTTCTACCTGAATTTCGGTGGTTTGGAGTTTAGTTTCACTCCTGCCTTCCAGTTTGTACTTTCAGATAGCAGCCAAAACTCTTTCTTTCTTTCTACTCTCACAGTCACATCAGAGCTTTGTTAAGTTACTGATGCAAACCCAGCATTTCCAAATTAAAACCCTCTTTTATTGTGAAGCAGCTATAGCAAATGGAATGTATTTGTTAGTGATTAACAAATACAGTTAGTTGCTATTCTTCACAACAGATCTCTCTACACAACATGATAGGGATGCAAGTTTCATGAAGGCAGTGCCACAGCATGAGTGTGGGCCTGCAGCCTCGTTGCTGAAAACACTGAAAGACAGTGAAGATGGATGGACAGACAGGAAGAGGAGTCCTGCTCTGCCTTTCCTTCCTTCAGCAAATCAGCAAATGTGATGGATTTGAACATTCCCCATGTCGGATTGTGGGTGTGGAGTGGCCAAACCTTGACCATATGCACACACACACACCAACTATTAATCTCCTTTCCAAACACAATCGGCACACATATACACCCGCCTGCACACAGAGCTGTAGGGTTGCCATTAGTCACTCAGTCAGGAGTGACAGTCCACAGTGGCTGGTGACTAACACAGGCCAACCTGTTCATCTTCCTGCCACGGCCCATCATCACACGCACTAAGTATCACTTACTCGCCTCCACAGTTTATAGTGATAATAATACATTGCTCATGTCAGGACAGACACACTGTCTCAGCCATAGAGCGTGGAAGGGTGGAAGGTGAAATGGTGTGAGAAGTGCTGGAGTTGTCACTGAGCCTGGAAGAGAGAAAAATGGCTTTTGTTTTATGATAAATTAAGGCAGGGGTTCTCAGCCATGTGCCATTCAAAGCCAACAGTCTGCTGGCTTTCAGTGGAAACAGAAAGACTACCAATCTGTAATATAACTGCTTAGATCTCAACAAAAAAAGTAAAACAAGAGTAAAACTCAGACACAATAGAAAAGTGGTGGATGGAATAAATAGTCTTACCGATGATGACAGAGAGAGTTTAGTGCACTACAGTGTCCGAAAACGCAAGAAAAAAAGAGACAAAACACATTCACCAATTTGACAACAACATACCGCATAAAGGTATACAAAAAGAAACACACTGCACATAGGAATATATAAGCAAGTACAGAAATGCTGCAAGTCGTACATAGCAAAACAAAACATTTCAGGGGACACTGAAAAGATTTGAGACAGTCATTGTTTCGCCAAGTCAAGACAAACAAGCGTCAAGTCAAGTTCAAGTACTAAACATGTCATTATGTGCCCACAGTTGGTATAGTAAATTTACAAAAGTAATCAATGTTTTTTAGAATTTGTATTTATAACTCCCACAATTTGTCCCCATGCCTGCGTCGGTTTCCACAGTCCAAAGACATGCAGATTAGGTTAATTGGTGACTCTAAATTGTCCATAGGTGTGACTGTGAGCGTGAATGGTTGTCTCTTTGTGTCAGCCCTGTAATTGACTGTCCACAGCCCACCTAATGCTAAGCTAATGGATGGATGGAACTTTCAAATAAACTTTACAACACTTGAATGAAATGATCCAGTGTGCCTTGGTGCAGCATTTTATTACACAATTTATTACAATTATTTATCATTTCTGAGATAAATGCTTGCATGTTGCATGCTGCTGTCCGTTTTTTATTGACCACAGCATACTGTAGTTGCATCTTCTGCATCTTTCCATCCTGGTTGTGCAATGTGATTGGATGCTGTTGATTGATTCAATTTATATGTGTTGTCAGGAAAATTTCCAGCTAGTTTCTATAACACATCACTTTCATCTTTGGGCTTGGGGACGATCAAGTCATTCCAAATCAAGAGGCTAAAGTCCCAGGGAAGTCAGGAGTCAATGCTGTTTTTTGACTTTGTCAAGTTCCATGTTTATGACTCGAGTCTGATTCAAGTCAAAATCATGTGACTTGAGTCCACACTTGTGCTAAAAAAGTGATGAACATGCCAGTAATTAGTAAAAGGCTTACACTAGCCTTTTATAACCAATAAAAAACATGTAGAACCGATATTTCCAATTGTATTGGAATCTTGGAATTGGTATGTTAAAACTAAATAAATAGAGTGCCATGGTGACCCAGGGGTTTAAGGCTCTGACTATGTAATGGCAATGACTCTAGTTTGAGTTGGGACCTTTGTTGCATGCCATTCCCCCACCTCTCTCTTCCTCATTTCCTGTCTACTGTCTACTCTCCAATGAAGTCTTAAAATGTCCCAAAAATACAAAAAAACATTTAAAAATTAAAAAATTCTTTAGCACATTTACCAACGTCTTTGGCGTTGGTATGGCATGGTATGAATGGTCGTCTTTAACCTCTGATGTGTCTGACAGGCAGCATTTTTGCACTTGCTTGTCTTTTCTTTATTTGCTTTGTTCTGCATGTCACGTACTGTTTGTGTTGTCAAAATGGCGCGTGTGTTTGTAATGTTTTATTCATTTGCTTGCTTTTGTCTGCTTACAGCATGTTGCGCTCACTCGGCCACCACAGCTATACCAGTAGTATGGCTAAAACGTAAATGGGTGTCCTCTTGAATTTAAACATAAGGGACGGCTAGAGCCTCCTTGCATTGCTAAAATGCAATAAAAGACAAAGACAAAGAGCAACATTAGCATTCATTTGGAGTCATGTTTGTGTCCAGCTGTTAAATGTGAGTCAACATTCACTCTCCTTTTAGCTCTGTTTTTGGTCTCCACCAACTCCTGAGAAAAATATCTGGCTCCTTAGCTGCTAAATGCTCCACTATGTTCACCAGCTAGTCTCTAACTGTGTCTGTCTGCTGCCATAAAACCAAAACAATGAGGTAAAAGAGACAAAAAATCTCCATAGAGATGGAGGGAATTGCAGAGGTGGTGTTAATTCTTTGTATGTTCATCACTAAGAGTTACACCTTTCACATTACAGATAACACTTGAGACAGTGCATGAGTCACTGAGTATATTAGATGACGTTTTGATGCTGACAATAAACAATGTCATGTCATGCAGCACTATGTCAGCACTACAGTGTGACATAGTGCTGACAAACACTACTACAACTTGCTTCCCACTGGCATCAAAAGACAGTGAGAAGCTAGTTGTAGACGTCACACAGGATGCTTCATAAATTAATAACATAAAAACAAATGCACATAAAAATATAACAAGCAAGAAATAATCAGATTTCAGTTGTCTCTGGAAATCATACAGTTACTTACTATAAGGAAAATAATACTTCTTATTCCAAATGTTAGAAACTTTGAAACAGTTCAGAGATTCTTCTCTGCCAATCTAAGAAAGCACCTCTGCTCATAAACATGAAAGCATGTCATTATTTTGTCACATAATATGGAGCCAAGCTATTGTTTCAGATTGTAATATTGAAAAAAAAACAGTCACAAAATGAAGTAATTTCACTGTAACTGCTGTAGTGATTCTTCTTCGGTTTGCCTCTGAGACTGCTGCATTTTTCACAAACTAGTGCACTCAGAGTGCACAGATTGATGAGGAATTTTGAACAAAAAATCTCAAAATGAATTGGTGACAAAGGATTACTTTGCCTTAATCCCCTCCAAGAATAAAAGTTCATACATTAACCCAGATTCAGAATTTGATTATGATTTGAGTTTTATGAATATTAAATTCTGAGAGCACGTGCAGACCAGTTTAAGCATAACAATGCAGGTCCTTTGAAATAAATGAAAAACATGTTTATTTTGCCAAATGATTTTGGTTACATTACCTTCATCATTATTAAGACATTTAATTCAATAATTTAAATATTACAAAAATACTACCACTAATAATAAATCAAAAACCAAAAATATGCAAACCATTACACTATTCCAAAAAAAAAAAAACAATTCTGATTTTCAAAAGCATAATATAATAGTTTCATCAACATAATGAGCAAAAATGGTCTAGCGCATTTTTTTAAAGCACCACTTTTCAAAATGACTTAATCTTAACTAACCACAACACATCAACATAGCTAAAAATACACTTTCATATACAGTAGGAACTGACATTAATACTACACAGCATATTCTGATTCATTTCTAATTTATAAACATACAGAATCACACGGATAAGCCTCACCCAGTACCTTATACCCATCACATTTTAAGATCCAATTAAATATTATAC
This sequence comes from Macquaria ambigua, assembly GCA_008360985.2. Lineage (NCBI taxonomy): Eukaryota > Metazoa > Chordata > Actinopteri > Centrarchiformes > Percichthyidae > Macquaria > Macquaria ambigua. Next base: position 73,616 of record VMKM01001050.1, on the reverse strand, counting down.
TGTTCCTATCAATTATAATAAAACAATTTAAAGAATTATAAAACTATTACAATTATTTAAAACAATAAAAACCCTCTCCTTTACAGTTTTTGATTAGTTGGTTAATCTCACAGATGCATGAACAGATTAGGTAAACCTTTAAATATATACAAACACCACCATGGGGACATAGAACCACAAAGTATTTACTGTACTGTATCATGGGACAACCCTGGTGGCTCTTGGCTTAAATGTGTGTGGGAAGAATAAAAAAGTAAACCAGGTTTGAAACTTCTATGCTTTGTGCGGGGACAGGGAATGGATTGGAATGGAAGCCTGTGGATTTGTCAGCTTTGCCAGCGGCTGACTTCACTGCCAACCACAACCACAGTTTGTCTCCAGCCATGTATTCACCTCCAGCTTCAGGATAGTATACAGCAGTACAAAAACAAAGTAACACTGTTGGAGTATCTGATAGACTCACAAGCTTCTTTGTACTTTTTATTTGGTCTGCCGGATCATTATTTGTTTTACTAGCTTAAGTCTTCCCTGCTCAAAACCCAAAACTTTACAGCCACCGACATCATCCTTCTTTATTTTCTTATAAATAAATAAATAATTTAGTATTTCTCCACCAGAATTTTATTTTTGTTAGTGTTAAGTTGGCTTTGAAACAGCTTTTATCTTGGGAAATACAATTTACAATGAGAATATAATTGAAACAAAAATTGGAGGGACTTGGACTCATGATCTTGGATTTCTAAACTCCTGGCTACAGTGAAGATTTGTACAAAATCAGGCAGTGTATCTTTAAGAACAAAAATTAGTCATGTATGTATTTAGGTGTGTTTTTGGATGTGGTTATGCTTACATATTACATACAGTAAATGCATATGCCTGTTTATGCTGCATCTGGTACACAGCTAATGGCAAAAAATAATTATAGACATTCGTGCTCTCACAGTCTACTAGAAATAGAAAAAGCAATGTAGGCAGGTTTAAATATTGTAATACTAGTATTAAAATACTAGTACAATTTTATTAATGTTATTTTTTCATGTTGGTATGTCTGTCTTGTTGTATCGTGTCTGGCATTAAATGCAATAGAAAACAGTTTTCGAGAAGAATATTAATAACACTGAATTCACAGTCTTTACTCTTTTGTGTATTCTAGTATGTGTGTGTGTGTGTGTTTTTCTAGGGTGGTTACGCTGCCTACAGATATGCCCAGCCTACTGCTGCCACAGCTGCTGCATACAGTGACAGGTAAGATATAAACTGTTACCGACACACAAGGAGATTCATTATTATTATGTTTTATGTTCAAGACAGGATATAATGACCTACAGATGGTAAAATAATCAAAATAATCACAGTGTCATTTAAAGGTTGGGTAGGCAGTTTTCTTTTGGCGTCATTGGGCAAAAATGCCATATTAACCGTGCAGCATATTGTAATTCAAGTGGTCTGAGAGCAGACCTCTACTTCAGCCCCCCCTCTTGCCTCTGTTTTCAGGCTTCAGAAAACAGTAGACTTTAGCCAATCACAGGTTATTTTGGAGAGACGGTGCGTTCGTATTGGCTAAGCTCCAAGAGCAGATGTGTGTGCACGTCCCTTCAGACGGTGAAAGCCTGACTGAATGGTGGAAAATCCTGCCGAAAATCGTGAAACTTGTGATAAATTTCCAACACCTCCTTTGCCTACAGCGGCGTATAGTACAAAACAACACATCCCAGCTCCACACGGAGCTACAGGCTCATTATGTTCAATGCCATGGCGCTCGTAACGACAAGTGGCAAAGAGGCATGATGGCAAACAGTGGGGAATAACTTTTGACGGGGGACAGTGGTGTGTGTGTGGTATACTAGCCTCTCTTCCTGCTGCTGGACGGCGTTGCAGCTGCCTCTGAAGCCTGGGGTGCTGGAGGGGCGTCTTTGAGAAAACAAGTCGCGGCGGGAGGGACTGCGGTCTCAGTGAGGCTCACGCCGTGGAGAGCGAGCCCTACAAGGGATACGGTTTCGCAGAGGAACCGACTCCTTCTGCTGCCTGCCGAAGTTGTGGGTTTGGTGGGAGGGGCTTAGCAGAGTGATACGAGGCAGCAGAGAGATAGGCGGAAGGTTTTGCCTAGGTTGCACAGATTTTGCCTACCCCAGCTTTAACCAAGGCTACACTGGCTTTATTCACATGCAAGGACAATCAACTGCAGAGCAAAGTGTGTATGTTCAAACTGAAGGTCCTTTATGATTCATGCATGTCTTTTTTTTATATTTGCTTTGCAAGATGTACAGAAATTAGGCTAGTTAGATTGAAGGTTAAAGAAGTAAGACAATCCTACAACCACTACCACTGAATTCTGTCAACTACCACCAAGCTACATGTACAGCAACATTTTGTTTGACAACTAGTTGAATGAGTTATAATGAAAGTACTGTGAATTGTCAAATAAAAGCCCACTCTGCGACTGTTTCTCTTCTTAACAGAGTTGCCATTTTCATTAATTATTTCTAATGACTTCAACTTTGCCACATTTATTTTTACCGCTGTTGAGCTACTGTCAATTAAATTGGATTATGACTCATCCTTTTAAAAAGGGATCAGTCATGTAGTTATTATAAATATAGAATTTATATTATAAATATAAATTCTGGTGTTTGTTATTGAGTTTTATGGCAATTTTAATGTATCATTCATGAGCAAGTACCACACCACAACAATGTGATTTTAAAGGTTTAAAGGGGACATAACATGAAAAACTCACTTTTTCAGTGTTTTTGTACTTACATTTGGGTATCTACCCACAAACTGTGAAATAAGACAACCCAGTCATTTTTTTGTGGGCTGCCTAGGTCAGAAAACATGTGAACCAACAAGCCGTTCAGGATTTGGCTCCCCTTCTTACGTCAAGTGCAGGCTCATTAGAATGATACTGCCCCCCATCTGAGTATCTCCACCCACGGCCTGAGGACTAACTTTGCGATGTTGGCATTTTTTTCTCACAAGCTCTGACCCGCTAGCATTTTGTTGAAGTGAAGAGCGAAGCACGGGAACTGCTCTGTTGTTGGCTGCACAGACCAGCACAAATCACTACATCGGCCCCCAGCCTCAGAGGACAGAAGAGCTGAGCGGATAAAGTTTATTTTTGAAGGCAACATCCCAGCTACAGTCGGCTACGTCTGTGCTAACCACTTTATGTGTGACTGCTTTTTCAACTTGGGTCAGTAACAACGCAGGACTGGCAATGAAACGTTTCCTAAAAGAGGGATCAATACCAACTGTCTGTGGCACAACTGCAGAAGAGGGAAATGTAAGTATTTAAAAAAGAATTATGCTATGTGTTTCTTTAGCCGTTTAGCACAAGCTAACGCTATCAGCTGAGGTAAATTATAGATGTCATTTTCTAGAACGTTAATGGTGTTACTTGCTGCAAGATACACAATAACGTTAATGCTATTAGTTTGTTATGTCTGTAAGAATGGGCGCCAAGTTATTGTTAAAAGTGGGGGTGCAAGGTTATTGATAGGCAAGGCAAGGAACAGCAGGAAAATGTCCGGGGAAAATATTGCACCAAACTCCCTTTATAAAAATATGACATATTAACAATTCCTCATGTGTCCCTAAAAACACATAACTCTGGAAACATAAGATAAAGGGCGTCATATGTCAACAGTCTTATTGTCAATTTGGCATCAATGTTATCCATAAAGAAACTATTTCCATTGGATTTTGTCGCTTCAGCTCACTACCAGTCTCCTTTGGTTAGCTGTTCATGTAGTCTCACATTACATTACAATCAGAGCAGACTGGGCTTTTAGGGAGGGAGGCCTTAAAGAGACAGGAGCTGAGAGTGTTTCAGACAGAGGGTGAAAAGAGGTGCTGCAGCAATCGTCAGGATGAGAAAAATGTGTTTTTTGAACATTAAGGCATGTAAACCTATTCTAGTAGAACCCCCAAATAGAAGTATGAACCTGAAAATGAGCATAATATGTATATGAAAAGAGGAAGTATTGGATGTTGAGGATATGAGAAAGAGGAGGAATGTGGGGGAGGAAGTTGTCCCTTTAGGCCGGTCTGGAACAGATATATTAAAGGCTGGGCAGGAGGAGCATCAGTGTGGGACTTCCGTTTTGGGAGTTGAGTCACCCGAGCCAATTACGGGCCCCCAAAAGAATTGAGTGGCCATTCTTCCTGTTTCGGTGGGACACATACCTGGAACTAATGTAATGATCAGTGGCTCGTGTGGGCTGAGGTAGGAGTCTAGACGGAAAATGTAGATTGGGAATGAAGCTCTCAGCTGGTCGGTTTTACTTATCTGGAGTGTGAATATGAGAGAGTCGGAAGTATGAATGGTGATGTTGGATAGACAGGGATGAAGAGAAAGATTATAGATAGATAAAGTTGGGTGCAAAATTCGGAGCACCGCAGGAAGCCAAAAAAACACAGCAAGATGTATTCTAGAGATAAGTCAACCATGGGGAATGAGTAGCCTGAATGTAGAGAATGGATGCAGAAGGTCAGAAGTGAGTGACAAGTGTTTTGCTGTGAGAGTGGGTTTCTGTTTTCGCAAGCCTTTGATTAGCATGGAAACATGGGAATGGGACGTAGAAGGACAATGGCTGCTAATCTGGAGCAACAAGATGGAACCACTAACTAACTGTCTGTTCTGTTCCAAACCATCTATTCAAGAATAGAGGCCTTATGTGAAGAATCCAACATATGAGGGACTAAAAAAAAGTTATGACAACAGAACAGAACAACAGAAGTCCATCATCTTGCCAGGATTCCACAGAAGTCCTTGAACAACTATGATGTAGATGGAGAAGAGCTTCACAGGTAGGCTGAACAGATTTACCTTTGTGTATTGTCAATGTCTAGTCAATTAAGTCTATTATATTAGTTTGGTTTTCAAAGTAGATGTATGATGGCACAACTAAGTCATGTTTACTTAATTTGTTGCCTAGATATTCAAGACCATCCATCAGACCAGAGCCTCAAGCCATACACGAGCCATCAAAACTGAATACAGAATGACATCCCCACACCAGCTATAAAGAGAGACACACTATGGAAGCTGGCCCAGATCATCAAGAGGAAAGAACAGCATGTCCCATCCTCGTCTGCGTTCAAGGCATTCATCACATAAGTAACTTCCAGTTGTCATTGTGCAATACGTGCCTTTCATAAGAGCTTCACCAACTGATTATTCCACAATCTACAGAGCACTGATTCGCCTTACACAGCTCTCTGCACAACTGGGGCAAAAGCATATTCTTGTAACTGCCGAACTTGCAATTTATAGCAAAGGCCAGGACATTCTGTGGAGCAAACCACCTTCTCTTCATAGAAAGGTAATGCAATTGGAAGGCATGCACATCACTATGGCTTATCTGGCAAGCATTGGCAAGTTCTATGGAGATGGTGGACTGCTGTCTATTTTTCAGAACACTGATTGACTAATGCTCCAAGGCAAACAGCTGTGGAAGGGGGTAAGAAGCTTGAAGAACATCCTAGAAGCTCTCTTTCGACTCTTTTGGAAAGCAATTATGTCATGGACAGAACAACAAGGACAGGAACCATTAACCTCAAGGTTGGAACAACTGAAGGAAGTACAACATTCATTCCATGCCAAGGACAGGTCATCAACAAAATAACTTGTCAAAGAAATTAAAGATCAACACATTGATGAATTCATGAAGTCAGTTCACATTTTTTCAACACATGGAACTAAGCAGTCTGCCAACTTTGCTTACTGGTTCACATTCATGCAAGGAGTGGACCTGCTATTAAAAATACTGCGGGCAGAGAGAGATGCAGACTTTCAACTTCACTTGAACCATATGTGGGAAGTTTTACCGTGGTTCAGGGCTGCTGGAGGAAACAACTCTTCCAAGTACATCAAGTCAATTTATGTTGACAAAATGAGAACACTTCAGCAACAGCAACCAGAGTCATACAAGTTCCTGCAAGAAGGTGGCTTAGTTGCAAGGCAGTCTGATGAGCAGAGCTTCAACTGTGGGGAAACTGACCAGGCGCTGAAGAAAACAATCAACCATGAGGGCAAAAGTGAAGATGGAGTTGTTGGTCTCACACTTAAGAAAGGGGCTCTCACAAGATGGTTGATGACACGGCATGTGACAACAGAACATGTGGATGCCATGAAAGACCTTTCTGGTAAAAATGCCCAAGGCCCACAAATCCACCAAGAGCATGGATCCTGTAGCATCAGGTGGATTCAGAGGTTCTTTTCAGGAGACTACTAGCAGTTTAAAGCCAAAGAGATGTGTCCATGGAGAATGTGTTGCCTCGTGAGTTAGCTACTGTACCACCTGCTTTGTTCTATGATGATGGCAGGATGAGAAAAACCTCCAAAGCTGACCTAGCCAGGAAGGTAGAGTCGATTGATGTAACAGGACCATCTTTATAGATACATATCATAGATGATATGGCATTACTTCAGAGTCTGAATGAATCAGGGTTTCAAACTTTCAATGACCTTGCAGCATGCTCTCAAAATAATCTTTGCACTGCTGTTGGGAGAGGTAAAAATCAATTGTGTTGCCATGGTTTTTAACCAATATGACCACCCAAACTCCATCAAGCATCAAGAGAGACAAAGACATGGAGATGCAGGACCAACACATACTTGACAAGCAGTAGCAACAAGACTATGCTTTCTGCTTTTGTTTGCAATTACATAACCAGCTCAGGTCCATGTAGACTCATTGAAGAACAGGCGATCATCTTGGCTGGAGGTTAAGAAGATACAGAAGAAACTAAAACATTCCAAGAGGACAGCGTGGAGAGGCTAGCCAATTTCATGAGTGATCAAGAAGAGGCTGACACCAGGATAGTGCTACATGCCATCTACCTCGCCATACACAAGAGACATCATCAAGTGTGATGACACTGACGTCCTTGTGTTGCTCTTGTTTTATGCAAGTTGCAGCATGGCTCAGCTTTGGTCCTAATGCACAAAGGTCATACAGGCAAAGAAAGGTTTGTGCCAATCAATACAATCTGCAAAAAGCTCGGGAAAGCCTTGTGACAGTTCTTTCCAGCTTGCCATGTACTGATGGGCTGTGATACAACAAGAAGTTCTTTGAAAATAGGGAAAACAACAGCTTTCACAAAACTTCAGAAGCTCTTGGAGGAGCTGAAAGGCCTAAGTCACTTTGGTTTGATAACAAATCTTGAGGAGTTTTGCCAGACATTACATGCTCATTTTATATGGCCAGAAGAAGAACAAGAAAAGGGATAAGTGTACCAGTCTGGATGAGTTGAGGTATGTACTGGCATCCACTTTGGACATGACTGCCTCTCAACTGCCCCCAACTAAAGATTTGTTTAGGCAGCTTAGAGCCATGTACTAAACTGTTGTTTGGTGCCACAGCCATCACAAAAAAACAGTGCTTTGGAGTCTTGTGGGGAAAGGCTGGAGGTTAACGGAAGAAGTCATTGAACCAGTGATGCATGAAAAGGCAGCAGCACCACAAGAAGTGCAAGATACACATCTCTACTGCAAGGACAAACAATGCATTCAACAGAAGAAATGTCCTTTGCAGCTGGCTCAGCATACATTGAATTCTGTGCCTGTGACTTTCTATAGTGCCCTAACACAATTGTGGATGACGACATAGTTGCACCCTAGAACTTAAAATGTTGGATCACATTGTATATCAGCGTCGAAAATTAGCGGGGGCAAAGGGCAAAAATGCCCCAAGAAATCTCAGATTTGCCCCCAAGATTTCGAAAAAAAGAAGATATTTACCAGTTTAGTCCAATATCCAAACCCTACATTTAACCATCATTTTATTTTCATTCCATTCATTTAATTTCCATTTCCATCTCTAACACACACTCGCACAAATAGCGCTGTTGCTCACACTACTGTTACAATACCTGACTGGCAGAGGCCAGGTGATCCTGCACCTGCAGTGAAGTAGCTGCCGCGACAGACTGGTACCTCATTAAAAAAGCTCCAACTGTTACCGAAGAAAGCAATCCTAGGTCGTCACCAACGCCACCCCCAGCAAATAACACCGGGTTCAGACATTTTGGTGCCCGCTTCCTTTCTGTGCCCATGTTAACCAATCGGGCTGTTCAGACAGGAGGCGCCGCGCTGCGGAGCTCCGTGGCCGGCTTGCGCTCTGCTAAGTTTCGGTGTCTGTTCTATTTTCTTCCACCCACCACGACCAAATCTGGCACGAAAACACACTGATAATCTATTATAAACGATGTTAATGAATGGAATTTCAAAATCTCCCCATATATTATTAGAAATAGTATATTTCTAATAATATTTATTAGAAATATATTTATTAGAAATAGTATCACTGCTGTTTGTGATTGTGTTTTTTAAATTACGTACTTATTCCACATGATTGCACACTTCTCTTTGGAACAGCAATAGTATGCTATGCTTTTTATTTACTCATGCACAAGCTGGTGATTACTGTAACGTTATGCATTTTGATTTGGGCTCATTTGACATTAAAAACAGCAATTTTATGCACTAATTTCTATTTTTGCCCCCACAATTTTGGAAATGCCCCAGTGTTCTAGACAGTGGGGGCAAAAGTTGCCCCCAAAATAGTTTTTTAATTTCCTACACTGCTGTATATAATTGATTATCCATTTAGGATCCAATTTATGATTCATCTTTGATTTTTCCAATTCATACAGTCAAATTTGTTAGTTAAAATCATTTGGAAAATATTGTGTCATGCAGCCTGTTGGCTCATCATATATTGTCACTGTTGTTAAAAGAGAACATTAAAACATATAGTGTATTTAAAATGATAAAGAAATGTCTATTGTACTTGTTTGCATTAAATATATATAGTTTTTGTCTTAATTAGTGGTTTGTGTCCTTTTCTGCACACATTTACATAACCCTTTGTATTTACATTGCCCCACTTGTGGGTTTGAAGTGCTCGCTGCACTAGTTACGTGTTAGGGGCTAATGACATCAGAGGGTGAAGTGAATAGTAATATAACCTACTTTTATGATAAGATAACAGACTTTGATACATATTAGTTATATTTCATTTCAAAGATGGACAAAGGTATTGATGAAATCTTTTCTTTATTGTATGCAATAAATGGTAAATGGGCTTCACTTATATAGCGCTTTTTCGACCTTAACGGTCCCCAAAGTGCTTTACAATAACTGTCTGTGAACATCCATCCATCCATCCATTTTCTTCTGCTTATCTGGGGCCGGGTTGCAGTGGCATCAGGCTAAGCAGGGTTGTCCAGATGTCCCTCTCCCCAGCAACAATTTCCAGCTCCTCCTGGGGGACCCCAAGGCGTTCCCAGGCCAGATGAGATATATAATCCCTCCAGTGTGTTCTGGGTCTACCCTGGGGCTTCCTACCAGTTGGACGTGCCCGGAAAACCTCTAAAGGAGGTGTCCAGGAGGCATCCTAATCAGATGCCCGAACCACCTCAACTGGCTCCTTTCGATGCGAAGGAGCAGCAGCTCTACTCCGAGCTCCCTTTGGATGTCTGAGCTCCTTACCCTATCCTATCTCTAAGGGTGAGCCCAGCCACCCTTCGGAGGAAACTATCAGCGATCTCATTCTTTCGGTCACTACCCAAAGCTCATGACCATAGGTGAGGGTTGGAACGTAGATCGACTGGTAAATCGAAAGCTTTGCCTTCCGGCTCAGCTCCCTCTTCACTACCATGGTCCGGTACAATGCCCACATTACTGCTGATGCTGCACCAATCTGCCTGTCCACCTCACGCTCCATTTTATCATCACTCTGTGTTCAACTTGAACTCCTTTGTCTGGAGCAGTAACTCACCTCCAACCCAAAGGGGGCAATCCCCCGTTTTCCGGCAGAGAACCATGGCCTCGGACTTGGAGGTGTTGACTCTCATCCCAGCCGCTTCACACTCAGCTGCAAACCGCCCCAGTGCATGCTGAAGGTCACAGCCAACAGAACCACATCATCTGCAAAGAGCAGAGATGCAATTCTGAGGTCACCAAACCAGACACTCTCCTCCCCCCAGCTGCATCTTGAGATCCTGTCTATGAATATCACAAACAGAATCGGTGACAAGGCCCTGGCGGAGTTCAACACCCACTGAGAACATGTTTGACTTTGTGCTGAGAATGCGGACATGGCTCTCACTTTGGTTATATAGGGACCGGATGGCTTGTAGCAGCGACCCCGATACCCCATACTCCCGCAATACCCCCCACAGGACCCCCCCAGGGGACACGGTCGAAAATATTCAATTCGACAAAACACATGTAGACTGGATGGGCAAACTCCTATGAACCCCCCAGCAGCCCTGCGAGGGCTGGTCCACTGTGCCACGGCCGGGACGGAATACGAATTGCTCCTCCTGGATCCAAGGTTCGACAATCGGTCGGAGTCTCCTTTCCAGCACCCTGGAATAAACTTTCCCGGGGAGGCTGAGCAGTGTGATACCCCGGTCATTGGATCACACCCTCTGGTCCCCCTTTTTGAAGATGGGAACCACCACCCCGGTCTGCCACTACAGAGGCACTGTCCCCGACATCCATGCGACACTAAAGAGGCGTGTCAGCCAAGACAGCTCAACAATGTCCAGAGCCTTCAGCATCTCAGGGCGAATCTCATCCACACCTGGCCTCTTGCCATCAAGGAACTTTTTGACTACCTCAGAGACTTCTGCCAGGGATATGGGTGAGTCTTCTCCCGAGTCTTCGAACTCTGCTTCCACAGAGGAAGTGTTGGTCAGGTTCAGGAGTCCCTCAAAGTGCTCTTTCCACCGCTCGACAACATCCCCAGTCCGGGTCAGCAGCTCTCCTCCCCTGCTGAGCATAGCCTGGGCCAAGCCCTGCTTTCCCTTACTGAGTCGTCTAACGGTTTGCCAGAACTTCCCTGAGGAAGAACCAAAATTCCTTCTCCACAGCCTCCCCAAACTCCTCCCACACCCGGGTTTTTGCTTCGGCAACCACTGAGGCTGCAGTCCTTCTGGCCTCCCGGTACCTGTCTGCTGCTTCAGGAGACCTCTGGGCCAGCCAAGCCCAAAAAGTCTCCTTCTTCAGCTTGACAGCTTCCTTCACTGCCGCTGTCCACCAGTGGGTTCTAAGGTTGCCACCTCAACAGGCACCGACAACCTTCTGACCACAGCTCCTAGTGGCCACCTCAGCAATGGAGGCTTTGAACATGACAGTCTAAGGTGTTCTGGTACCAAGTACACTTATGAACCACCCTATGCTTGAACATGGTGTTCGTTATGGCCTGTCCATGGCTAGCACAGAAGTCCAACAACAAAGCACCGCTCGGGTATAGATCGGGGAGGCCATTCCTCCCAATCACTCCCCTCCAGGTTTCACCATCGTTGCCCACATGGGCGTCGAAGTCCCCCAGCAGAACTATGGAGTCCCCAGGCGGTATCCCTTCCAGGACGCCACCCAGCAACTCCAAGAAGGTTGGGTACTCCGAACTGCCATTTGGTGCATAAGCACAAACAATAGTCAGAGCCTTCCTCTCAGCAACTTTCAGTCGCATTGAGGCGACCCTCTCGTTCCCCGGGGAAAACTCCTACACAGCGGTGCTCAGCCGGGGGCTCGTGAGTATATCCCCACACCCGCCCGGTGCCTCTCATCCTGGGCAACTCCGGAAAAGAAGAGAGTCCAGCCCCTCTCCAGGAGTTTGGTTCCAGATCCGGACGGGGGAGGGGGGTTCCCTCTTCCGGGCGAGGTGTTCCAGCTCTTCTTGGTCCAATTCATCGTCGTTTTGTGAATCGCTCTTAGTCTGGCCCCTCCCACCAATTTGCCTTGGGAGACCCTACCTGGGGCTAGTGCCCCGGACAACACAGCTACCAGGGTCACAGGGGCACACAAACCTCTCCACCATGTTAAGGTGGCGATTCATGGAGGGGGTCTGTGAACATCCAATCCAAATTTGGTGACTTTCTGATCATTATTTTGGAGATACATGTGATAAGGCAGAACCTGCCCCTTGTGGAGAAGCCTAGATTTTCACTATTTTCAGTGTATCCAAACATCAACCAAATAAATAAATAATAAATATTAATAAATAAAATATTTTTTATACAACAATCCATTTAAAACTAGACATATTAAAAGCACCAATATTAAAATAAAGTTATGAAAAAACATGGTTGTGGTATGTGGCATTAGTGCATGATATATATGTAAGGGATAATACCTGGTAAGTAGTGTGTTCCATGATTGTAATGTCTGATGCAAGGTCTCCGCAGAATCCATTACAATCATGGAACATACAAACTGGGGGGGTATTATCCCACTTATACAATGGCCACTTACTTACAAAATACCATATATCATCCAATTAAAAATATCAGTGGTTCATGTACTCATAGCAATAACTCATTTTGATTGCATCTTTTTGTTTTAAATATCATGGAATATAGTTCCTGTGCCTCAGAATTCTTGTTGTTTGTGTTACTAGGCAAGTGATTCCCAATACAAAGCTGTTTATCTTTTTTCATTGTTGGTGGTGGTGGTAGTTACACAAATAACCCTAGTTCCAAGCTCTTTAGCTAAGCCTTACTGTTGCTGTATTTACCTACAGTTTAATACGGGCGCATTCATTTAGAACTGCAAGCACACAACTGCGTCATAGGTGTCCAGTTATACTGTCAGAGTCCTAAAAGTTCATCCATACCTTCCAGCCAATCATAATCCAGAATTTTAAGTGGCCATGGTATGATTATTCTTAAAGAAATAAACATTACTATTAACAGGTAAACAGGTTTATCAAGACAACAGGTTTGTTGATTTTGTAAAAACAACAAACATCATGAACAGCAAATTAAAACGCGCAGATCAGAAACATCTCTATCACTCTTTTATTTTCTTTCCTTTTTCCTCCTCTTTTTTTTTTTTTTTTACCCATAATCATGGTCTTTCCCTAACCTTAACCAAGCGTTTTAGTTGCCTAACCCTAATCATACCTTAACCATGGTTTATTTGCCATTACCCCAATATTTCCTTAACCTCAACTATACTGACCATGTGCAGATATTGTAGAAAAAAGTAGATCTTAAAACTGTTGGCATTGAACGTAAAAAAGAATGGAATGTAACGTTTTCTGGTGTTAGTGGTAGGTACTAACACTGGTTATTTAGTGAGCCATTCACATTTGCACAGTTCATTTGTAAAGTTACAGTAGGATAACCCAGATCCATACGGATAATATTGTCTTCCTACCTGACCCCCACCCCATATATTTAATGTAACAGTAGTATCCATTGCAACAGCACCACAATGTACAGGCTCAAAACTCATGGAGACCATGGAGTTGAATTGTTGAATCAATACCTCCATGAGAAAGACATTAGAAGCTTCACCAAGTGTATTACAGGGCTATTTCATTGGACTGCACTGCAGGTTTCAGTTGTTACAAGTTTCTAGAGACGTCCTTCCTATAAGACTTCACTGTGTAAATGATAGAAATACAGCATAGTCATAGCTCTGGTTAAAAAGTGAAAATATGGTCCATGAATATTGGAAAAGGGCTTGGAGTTGAAATAGTGGTTTCTAGGGCTGAAATTATATTTGAGGGTGTTTTATTTCCCATATGCCCCTCCCCATTTTATTAATAATAGATATATTCATAACACAATGAATAATTTGTGTTAAATTCGTATGCACTGGTGTGTAATTTTAGTTTATAATTGCATGGAACTTGCAGATGTCTGTCCTTTTTGATTCATTATTCATCTTCTGCCTCACTTTCCCCAACTTCATTTTTTTGCGAGCTTGGTTTCAATTAACAATCTTGGATGACAGAAATACCATCCATCCAATTCAGGAGTGTAATGTAAAATTTTTATAGAGAGGGCTTTGGCTCTAGACAATAGAGCAGCTAATATTTTAACAGACAAAGTAGGTACCCAGTAGTTTCACTTGAAAAGAACATATTATGCTTATGAATGATGACACTGGCTATATTTGCCAAGGGAGAATTAAGGGAGAGCCAACATCGAAAACTGATTAAAAGAAACATAGGTTAAACCAGTGGTCCTCCACTTAGTAAAACCCTTTACATCACACACTAATGGACAATAATCTAAGTTATCTAGGTAATTAGGAATACTAAGTAATAAGCAATAACTAGAAAATAATTTCCTGAAGAAAATGTGGGTAATTGCTGTAAGCCCTGATGCTGACTGGCATGATTCTACTGTTGATTCACGCATGTATGATTTACATTCTAATAAAATGAAGATCCATAACATACTGTGTTGGTTGTATTGAATGTATTGGCTTTAAAATGCAAAACATGCATTTAGACTTTTATGCATTATATAATTCACAATAATTTATAAACTGTACATGTTATTATAGTGACCATGTGGAATTATTCATTGTGCAAGACAGAGCATTTTGAAAGTTGATTGGAAGTTTTACTGCATACAATGGCTGACATATGAATACAATGAGAGTAAATTGGGCTCAGTATCTTTTTACATAAATTATAACTCATAAAATCTATACCTCTTCACCGTGGATTTATGCACAGTTGAATATTATATGAGCATTTGGCTAATTGAATACTGTTTGACCAGTATACAAGTGCAGAGTTAAATACAATAGGAGAATTAGGTGGATGGACTTCTGTCACCAACTGAGCAACTTAGCAAAATCTTCTTTTTGCTGACCTCTAGTGGTTTAACTTATCAGTTTGCTGCAGTGATGTAGAAGTGTACTCTAGGTTGTACATCTTTGTTAGGTGTAAATATCAGCTGTTGTGTTTTGCTTGTTCTGCTGCCCCCAAGTGGCCAAACAATCAGTTAATAGAGCTTTAAACAAACCCTGAGCACAGGCTTACAAGAGGACTGTTTGGATGTTTCACCTAGGTCTGGTGTGGCATTGAGGGCTTGCTTGGGTTTGTGTGTAGCCTTGATGTGCCCATCTGTGCGGGGCCACACTGGCACCATGTGGGTCATGTTCATGCCACAAGGGTCACAGATGGGAAACAGCAACAGCTGCTTTCATGAGGCCTGACCAGACCCAGTCTGGCTCATGTGGCATACAAACCAAATGCAAATGAAATGCAGTCACTCGTGCAGATATGCTCCTGCAAGCACATTAAGAGCATTCACAAATTACTACACACATGAACATGGGTGAGCACAGCATTTTTGGCAGGTAGGAGCAAGAGCAGGAACTTTTTCAGAATCCAGGAATTAAGTACTACCTGTATGTCGACATTTTTTGTAATAAGGTAATTTATTTGGCCACCATAATTTAATGTTTAACCTTTAAAAGGAATGCTGCTGCCATCCTAGTGTCTGGACGTCAACAAAAGCACACAACATGTACATCACCTCAAACACTCGAACCACTCGAAAGAGATGTAGACAGTGTTGTGAATCTTATCTTTGGAAAGCACCTGGTCAATTCAGATATCTGAACACCTCTAGTGTTAGTGGAGAGAATAAATTAGGAGAGAGGAAGAGAGACAGAGACATACCCAGTAGCTGGGTCAAACTGGCTCATTTTGCCTTGACTCCATCTACTTATCCCTAGAAGATGAGAGATGTTTCTGTGGTATCATTCTGTTTTCTTCAACAGAATACATTTCAGGAAATATGCTTATTCTCTTTCTCTTTCTCTCTCTTCAGTGTGAGATGAGAAGATTGAAATAAATCTTATCTCTGTGGTTAGCCTAGCTTATATAAAGACTGGACACCAGCACCTCTAAAGATCACTATTTAACAGGCTGTATGTCTTTTGTTTAATCCGTATACAAAAAGAGAAATGTACAAATCCACAGATTGTGGTTTGGGGTGTGTGTGATATAACAACAATTTCTTGCTGAATAACAGCTGGGCACACTGTCTTGACGTCACAGTGAGATTTGGTACCATTGTGCCTGGTCAGAGACCTATACCAAATATACTCTTGCTTGTTAAGAAATTGTTCCAGCACATACTGGAAACTGTCATTTTAACATTGAACAAACAAGACACAGCGTGTTAATTTGTGAATTTTAGAGATGTTGGAGGCTGTTGAAATAGTTGGTGTACAGTGTCTGGTGTAACTTCTTAGTGGGGGTTTGCAGGTCACCTCTTGCCTTATGACTGATATATAATTGTACGTTAAGGGGTTGCGCTGTAGCTGATGTGCGCCTCCTCAAAAATATAACTACATGTCGGGGCTACGGCAGCTACCGAGCTCAGCTCATTGTGAATAGGTGAAATCTGACTCTCAACCATAAATCAAAACCTACGCTTTCTGCAGTAGGACTCCCATTAACCCCTTGCGCCTAAAATCTGGCTTTAGCCTTCGCTGCTTGCTAGCTGTTATGCAAAAGGAAAGCCAAACACATAATCCTTTCCCTGTCAGTACAAAGCTTCCCTGACAGCAAGCCTATATAGAGCCTCCCAATTGCCTAATGGTTAGCTGGCAAGGCAGGCTAAAGGAAGTAAACCCCACAGAAAATCTGGAGTTGGGATCCCACAGGTGGTAGAACAGCATACTTGTTTTCTTCAGGCAGTCTTCGCATGCTGGCTGATCTCCAGTAGTCTTGACCTTGTTCTGGCACTGGATCAAGGTGGATCAGAATGAGAGATGAAGCTGAACCTGCACAACTCTTCCTCACTTTAATGAAAGTTTTATCGTGTTTTGTCTTCAAGATATAGCTCTTAAACAGCAGAGAAACAATTGACCTTAGAAGCAATGCGCAAACGAGTAGCAAACAAGCAAGAACTACTGGCACCTTCTTACAATCCATGAGTTCGGGTCTCATATGCCATCATTGAGGGGGGACCTTGTCATGCCAAAATAGGCCTCATTAGTCACCTACAAACTTACAGTTAGCCAAACTAAATGCTTTGATGATTGTGGTCTTCAAGCGTATTTTTAGCCATGGTAGGCTCTAGGGATGACAATGGCAGTCTATCCACCACTTGCTGCTCAGTGGATGAATTCTGAGATTGATTTTGGTTATCCCCTGACTTTTCCTCTAGCGTCACCATGAGGTTGACGTGTGGTTCAGAGTAAAATGTCTCAACAACTACAGGAAATTTGAGACATTCATCTTCCCCAGAATTGTTATGACTTTGGTGATGCCTTAACTTTTCATCTAGTGCCATCATCAGGACAAAACTTAAATTTGCCCATATGGCCAAATTTCTCATCAGCCTTAGCTGTACTTTGGTATTTAGCATGCATGGTATTTGGTGAACATAGTAAACATTAACCCTGTATAACAAGTACAGTGTTACGGAGCTACTAGTGTGACTCCCGCTTTGTACATAATGTACAGACATGAGACATCTTCTTATCTTTCACTCAGAAAGAAAGTCTTTCTTTTTGTCTAAAAGGGAAATTCCTTCAAAATAAGAAACACATTCCTTCTGCAAAATGACCAAGACAAATGCAGTTTTAGGTCATCAAACTGCAGTACTTTATAAGGTTGAAAGACAATATTATGGTTGCATAACTGTGTGCATTTTTGGAAAGATTTCTTTCTTCCCTAAATATGCAGTCTATCCAACAACCTTGTGCATTTGACCAAGCTCTAAACCATTTTGTAGAGCTGTTGAAAATGTTGTTTCCATGTTTATCTTTTCACCTCAGGGTCATTTTAAAAATGTATTTGACTCAAATTGCATTTGAATTTGTGTTGTAGTTGCAGTTTACCACAAACTCTCTCACATACACACTGTCATACACACACACACACACACACACTGACTGATGATGGGTTAGGGCTCTGTGCTGTGAGATAAGATAGGTCAAATGCAGTGCTGGGCTGAGTGTGGGTGTTGAGGGGGCTGCATGGTGAATAGCAATGTCCAAAACTAATCGGGATTAACTTCTAATCGCTTTAACCACTGGGCCGCTATGCAAATCAGCTAAATTATGGGCACAGGCCCTGGCCCCTGATTGGACCTTATCATGACTGGGCTATGACATGAAGGGGAGGAGGGGGTTGATTGGTTGGCCACAGCATGGCTTCTCACTTGGAATAAACACTGCTGCTGTCTATTTCTTTCTAAAAATAGAAAACTCATTGATTCTCTATGCTTTGATTGTTTATATACCTAGTCTATTTTCATGTTGCTTTGTGGTTTTTATATCTCTCTCTGTATCGTAAGAACTCTGTCTCTTTCTTGGCTAATTTCCTCTGACTGTTTCAAAAATGACAAATAAAATGTTGGTCGACTCAACACTCTGGTTTCCTCTACCACCACCCTCGGGACAAACTTTAAATTCTTAGCCTCCTACTGGGTCTAAGATATAGAACCCCATTTCCACCTGGAAGAAAAATAGAGATTGTCCTCCCAGGAAAAAAACAAGTGCATCAGTCTTTTCAGCAAATACCCCTGACCTTAGCAAAGAAGTAATTTAAACCCAAAACATGATCACTAACCCTAACCAGGGCATTTTTGTGCCTGAACCTAACCAAACCATAACCATCGTGTTGTCAAATCAGAAAACGGTTATGTTTTTGAAACAGTGATTTGTAATGGTTTTGGAATGTACTGACAAATGATGTCGCCTGACGTGAGATCAGAAAACGCTTGTATGTGTTGTTCTGGAGGGCAATGACAACATATTTTGCCATTTAATTTGGAGGACATAAATACAATTTATATATAAATTTAAAACTCAGGAATTTGTAGTAATGACAAAAATTAAATGTTAAGTCGAAATTATGACACAGCAAGTCAGAATTTTCAGTTTTAATTAAACATTATTAAGGATGAGTTACAATGTCATCATTTGAGGTAGTTTTGTAATTTAAATAATCTCTAAATCTCTAAATAATCTTTTGACTTACTCTCAAAATAATAACTTAATATCTCATAATTTCCACTTTTAAAGCCTACATTTTAACATGCTATCATAATTTTAGTGTCTAAATGTAGATCTATGCAATAATCGTGCCTTTTTATATCATAATTTTAACTTAACTTTTTTTTTTTTTTTTTTTTTTTTTTACTTTTCTCAGATGAAATGGGCTTCCATATAAATAATAGCAGAATCAATGTGTTGTTAGTTCATTCCAACACCTTTGTACTGTGAGGTATAATTAACATTGTAGCCTCAAGGGACCACTAGTGAGGCTTTATCATGAGCCTTAATGAGCCTCAATGAGCTAAACAATGAGCCAAATGAGGCCATAAAGCTTCATAGAGCTGCAGGCATGGGTGATAATTCTCAGTGACTTTGGCACTGTCATTATGATTTTTGTTATTCAAATTTCCTAGTGATATTCTCTGTGCAAATAAAGTGTAACCCACCTATATATTTATATTGAATCCCACTGTATATCACAGATGATTGTTAAGTTTCTTACCAAGATGGCATCGCAGATGGTTGCGCTCTCTTTGATTCACCAGGCAACAACTTTTGAACTTTCGACAATTCACTTGTCAAACTTTTCCACCGTTTTTTACTCAACTGGAACGTATTACAGAGACTTTAGTTGGAGGAACAGCAGCTCTCTATGGGATTTGCAGGAGACGCCGGCAGGGGAAACGAGCCAGAGCACTGGTTACACTGCGAAAGTGGGGATTTTGAACTGCACTTCCGTGAATACATCTGCCGAATCTCCGCTCTCTGGCCAACAAAATGGATGAACTGCTGCTTCTCAACAGAGCAAACACAGACTTTTCCAGATCAGCTGCCCTACTCTTCACCGAAACCTGGCTTGGTGAGCACATCCCGGACACTAAACTACATCGCCATGCTTCCAACTCCTCTGAGCTATCGGGGAAGACAAGGAGAGATGGAATCTGCTCCTACATAAATGAAGGTTGGTGTGCAGTTGCAGAAAACATGCACTCCTCACTCAGAGACCATTTTCATAGACTGTAAACCATTTTATTCACGGCAGAAGTTTTCCTACTTTATTCTGGTCAGTGTTCACATCCCACCTCAGGCCTGTGTTAGTGAGGTGTTAAAACACCTGGCTGACCAGATAACTACCATGGAATACAAGCATCCAGACTCCATGCTTATTGTTCTTGGGGACTTTAACAGAGCAAACCTCAGCCATTAACTGCCAAAATACAGACAGCACATAAAGTGTCCCACCAGGGTTAAAAATACACTGGACCATTGCTACACCGCATTAAAGGACGCCTGTCACTCTGTCCCCTGTGCAGCTCTGGGGGTCTCTGATCACTGAGCTAGACCTAGATTAACTGACACTGTTACAACTTATATCAGCTTTTGTGAGGACATGTGTGCTGACTAAAACATTCTGCACATCAACAACAAACCCTGGTTTACAGCTAAACTCAGGCAGCTTTGTCAGGCCAAGGAGGAGGCCTACAGAAGTGGGGACAGAATCCTATACAACCAGGCAAGAGGTCCTCCACTCTAAACTCACGAATCTCACTGTGCCAGCCCCCACCTGACAGTGGATCCTGACAGACAGGAGGCAGCAGGTGAGGCTGGGGAAAATCACATCCAACACCCAGAACATCAGCACTGGCAGCCCCCCAGTGTGTGTGCTCTCCCCAGTGCTCTTCATCCTCTACACTAACGACTGCACCTCAGGAGACCCTTCTGTTGAACTCCTGAAGTTTGCAGACAACACAATGGTCGGCCGCAAACGGAAAGTTGAACAGCTAGTCCTCTTGTGTGGTCAGAACAATCTGGAGCTGAACACTTTCAAAACTGTGGAGTTGACAGTGGACTTCAGGATCAGCCCCCCAACACTGCCACCCATCACCATACTTAACAGCACTGTGTCTGCTGTGGAAGCCTTCAGGTTCACATACTCATATCCACCTACTCCATGTATAGAAGTAACCTGTTACATTAATCATTCAGTATTTATTCCAACACTCTTTGCACTGTGCACTATTGCACTAATGTGTTCTTGTTTAGTTCAGTTCAGTTTTATTCACAAAACAGTACAATCATATAAGACATAATGAAAATATGTGAAACGGGACACTATGATTCAATTTGCAGAAACAGTTTGACTTTTATGTAGACATTGTATGTCGTTGTTCATTGTTGCTTTATATATATATATATATATATATACTTTTAATATATATGTATTCTCCTACATGTATGTACATAATAATTAAATGTTTTCTTTTGTTGAGCTTTGTTGTCCCTATTCTTAGCTGTACGTTTATTTCTGCATATGTACATTGAGAGCAATGAAAAAACACTGAGTCAAATTCCTTGTATGTGTACACATACTTGGCCAATAAAGCTGATTCTGATTCTTATGCTGAAGTAAATCAAGGAAGAACCAATTTGATTTAAACATTCTCTGTTATTTCATGTGTTTCTACAGTTACGGACGAGTATATGCTGCCGACCCCTACAACCACGCACTCACTCCAGCAGCCACATACAGCGTTGGTGCCATGGTAAGACTATCATGCCTGCCACACATCTCTGTTCTCCATTCCTGGTCCTCTTCACATCATGCATCATCCCACTTCTACTACAATCTACCTATCTATCTATCTTTTTTTTTTTTTTATCTCCAAAAATGTGTCTCCAAAATAAATGTTAAAATTGAGCTCCTCTTTTGCAGTGCAAGTCACTGGATTTATATTGTTTAGAGCTGCACTTGCCACACAGGCTTGAGTGGAGTGAAAATAATGAAGTCTAACTGACCAATTCTGGCATTTGGTGTTGTTGAGTAGGGCAATTGCAACACAATCCTGATAATTTACTATGAACTGAGTTTTGGTGGCCATACTTAAAATTTACAAAGCATAAAAAGATATATGATTCCAGTAAAGGTAGCCCTATCAAATGCCAGGCTAAGAAACATTTTTTTTAAGCTGAATGATTGTGTCTTATCTTAATTCAGTACTATCTGATGCTTCACCTTGGTATTGTAGGCACTGTATGCCTCAACAAGGCCACTTTGGAACTAACAAAGTGGCCCATAGAGCTTTCAAAGGGGTAAATCATCCTCCCAATTGGACTTGCCAAGAAAACATCTAAAGGGTGTCTGTCCAGGGTCCTCACACTGTCCCTTAGGATGAGCCCAGCTGTGAAGGAAAATCATTTTGGTCGCTTGTCTCTGTGATTTCATTGTTTTGGTCACTGCCCAAAGCTCATGACCATACATGACATTTGGATTGGCCAGCAAATTGAAAGCTTAGCTCCCTCTTCACCACAGTATTGTGGTACAGCATCTGCAGTAATTGCGTTCCATCTTGGCCTCTGCAGTCCACTGGCCGTCAGCCGAAATGGAGAACGGCTGTCTCAGGAAGAGGAGGATGTCGTCTGAGAATTTAGGGGAACTTTCAAATCGTCCCTTAAAGTTTTCTGCCAGGCTCGTCACGATATCCTTCATCGCTCCCGCAGAAAGTGAAACTTTCTCTCGTCAATGTCTCGCTCCAAAAGGATCAGCTTTGACTGAAAAGCTTCAACCACCTTGCACATGTCCGCAACAGTGTAGTTCTTGCTTTGTAATTGCAGATTAAGGTGATTTAGATGAGACACAAGTCACACAAAAAAAGAACATATGTGGTCACCTTGTTGTCACTTAAAAACGCTTTTTGGCTCTGCAGGCTGGATAAAATGACACAAGCTCATCGCGCAGGTCGCATGCTCTCCATAGACTGTATATATAGATGGACGATTATGTCTCCACTTCCTCCCACTGTACAAAAATGAAGCCAAAATATCCTGGATACGGGCGCTGCCATCTTGCACTGGTGACGTCATTTGGAGCCAGAGTCTGGGTTAGGGTTAGTGCTAGGGGTAGATCCGTGGTGGAGCCACGGTATCGAGTTCTCGCCTATACACCCACCCAAACCAATCACAGCACACTCACAGTTGTCAATCATGATGTGACACCCCGTTTTTATAGCATCAAATAACTAATTAAAACCAAACTTATCAGAAAAATGAACACTTGAACAAACATCAGTGTGATAAGAACTACCTAAAATGACAGAAACCATCTTTGGGAAAAATGTATTTGACGTGTACTATACTGCAACCAGCCACCAGGGGGCGATCAAGATGTTTTGGCTTCACTTTTGGGGAGCTGTCATCTCGTCCATCTTTATATACAGTCTATTGCTGTGTCTCAAAACTTCTGTTAGTACACTTACATGCAGTATACTGTGTACACTGACTTGTGTAGTGCGTTAATTTTGACACGGTAGTGTTGTCTGAAATCGAATACTACTGTTGTGCGCTTACTGGAAATGACGATCGCAACCTTTGACCACATCTTGTTCTTCTTCTTTTTAATGGCGGATTGCAACCGGGCCAATTAGTGCTTGTAAACTACGCCAATTATATTAAACATGAATAAAAAATGAACATGCTTTTACTTTTAGCCGTAACAGTCGCAACCGCGGCCACCATTTTCATACGTTGGTGGTCCCCCCCTTTCTGCTGCGTAGCCAAGATGGCAACCATTGAGGGTGAGAAATGTGCAGCGTTCCACACTCAAATTTCTGACCATTTTGAGTACATCATCCAGGTACTCATAGTACACTGCATTTTGCCATACTGAACATCATTATGCAGCAAAAGATCCTAGGGTTCCACTGATATTTCCTCCAGCAATGCTCTGAAAAGGCGATGTCGCAGACTAGAACTCTGTCGAATGAAATTTACCAGTCTCGTCACAGCATCCATCGCCTCTTTCATTTCCCCACACAGTTTAGCACACAACACTGATTTGTGAATAATGCAATGAAATGCCAAGAGTGCTGGGTTAACGGCGGCAAGCTTGCTTACCAAGCCCTTGTGTTGTCCCATCATCGACAGAGCCCCATCGTTAACAATGGACACGATTTTGATCACATCCAAACCATTGTTCTCGAAGAAGTGTGTCAATTCGTTAAAAAAGATTTCCCAAGTTGTGCAGCCAGGCAGAGGAAGCGAACAAAGTAGCTCTTCCTGAAAGTTCTTCCCCTCAAAAAATCTTGCGAACACAGATATCAGTTTGGTGACAGGACGAGTCTATGGCTAGTGATATGGCTTCTGCTTTCTTCAAATCGGTGAGTAGATTGGAAAAACACCTCCTCTGCTAAAACTTCTACTCTTCTTGTTGCCGTGTTATCAAACAATGGCACCTGCTTTAATAGCTCCACAACCGTTTTCTTGTTTTTCTCATCGTGACTTAAAACTTGCCAACCATATCAATTGTTTTAATCAACTCAGCATCAGCGAATGGCTTCTTAGCTTTAGCAGGGTTCCATGAAACATGCAACAATGCAGTTGTTGTGCTCTCTTGCGCAGATGTTGATTTACAGATAGTAGAAATGGAGTGCTTGTATGATGTTATCATATTTGCTATTTTTTGTTTGCTGTGATCTGATGTGACGCTTTAAATTATCTGCTTTGCAGACAGCTATGGTCTGAATTCATATCAAGCATATCTGTTTAGCATTGGTGTTGTCCGGTAAACTAAAACAAAACTAATGAGTCCAGTCAGATTTGAACTTTTGACTTTTACTTTGCGCTTTTTCGCGCAGGCCATGTTGTTCTTGATTTAGGACAGTTATTGATTATCTATGACTTACTGGTAATAATTTGTTTAGATGACAGGCGGCTTAACTGGTGGCTGGCGCTGTCTACTCTAGGACCGTGGAAAGCGCAAAGTATGCACTATCTATAGCATAAGTCAAGTGTACATGTGGGATGAGGTAAAAATAAAGTGTAGAGCAGCGCGCACTATATTTCACATGTTGCGCACTTTATTTCCCATGCTATGACAGGTGCGTTCACGTAAGTGCCAATGGGTCGGCTTGGGCCAAACATTTGGCAATGGTCAGAAGTTACGCCCTGTATATTAAGATGGACTTGAACAAATCCAAACCTACCCTTTAACAATAGTGCCAATAGAGCCCATAATCTCCTCTTGTAAGTCTTTTCACCATTTTGGATTCCTTGAAAACAACTGAACACAAAAAATGATACTTTCATCATGTGCAGGACTGACTTTTAAACGATAGCTCACTAAGCATGACATCAATCCGCATTATAGATGAAAGAATTAGAAGCAATTAATATTTGCCTGCCATTTGAGTGTCTTTGACAAAGGCAGAGAAGACTTATGACTGTGAAACTTGTAGCCTATGTATACAAGTGTGTCCAATGAATAGGCCTTCCCTAATGTCACTTTTTTTAAATGAGTCTATTGGTTCATACAGTATGAACAATTGCATTGCTAGTTATATATTAAATTTCGCCAACTGCACTCCACAACACTCCTCCATACTGTCCCGCTCCCTCACCCCATTCTCCTCTTCAGTTGCTGTGCATGAGCTTTTCTGCAGCGCTGACATCTCCTCACTTAAACTTAATTGAATTTGTCTGTACTGCTAACGGCAGTCCAAATGACACATTAATCCTGCCTGTAAAAGGTGATGAATGTCTTCATGCCTTGGCAGCCCAGTCCATGTTAGTTATTATATTTCTAATTTGGTGGATACCACCTCACCCCGCACTCCCTGGTAATGAAATAATTAGTCATTTTGATAATTAAATCCCTCTTGGTGCCATAGTCACAGGGAGGAGTCGAGGGAGGAAAGAAGTGAGTAAGAAAGCTGGACGGACTGGAGGTAAAGATTGTTGGAACTTACTAGTTAGTCGCAAACAATGCCCTCCAAACCGAACAGAAATCCAGGCTGAGGTACTGTGTAATCAATCACCAAACTGTGTTATGAATGAAATAAAAGAAAATGACTAAGGTTTGTCAATTAAGTGTCAGTCAAGTATTAATACAATACACCAATAGGTCTTGTTAAAGCATTTTAAATACTTCTTATTCCTTCCATGTGCCGCTGCTACAAACTAAAGGTTTTATTTCAACTTAGATTATATTTCTTAGTTTGGGCCATTATTTCTATCAGGTATGATATCATTGTACATGGCTACATCACTAACATTTATCAGTACACATGGTGAAATGTGCCACAAATTGGGTGAGCATTTCTATGGAGGCCCATTATATTAAGTTATGTTTGAGCGAGGCCCTGCAGTGGGTATCAGGCTGTGCTTTTCCCCAATTCCCTTATTTGATCGCTCCTTGTTTGACTCGGAAATCGTTCCAGTCCGCCATCATGAGGAATGTTCCAGTTCCCTTATTTCTGCTCTGAGGATCGAGGAGTGAGAGGCAAAGAGGAATCTCTGAGGAGACATGAACATGAGAACATGAGAGCAGCCTTTACCAGACCGACATACCCCTTTATTAGATATCTGTTAGTGAGACAAATAGACAACAGACAAACAACAGAACCAACTCAAGTGTATTACTCCCAAGCTTTAGATCTGATTTGTTTACTGATTCACCATCTAGTTAAAAAAGTGGATCTGTGTTAACTGTAGGTCTGATTAACAAAAGAGCCATAAACAACTTTTTTCACATATCAGAAAGATTTCTTCTCTTCATGATCTGTTATTCTTCATTTTAATTTGTCTTTTGTCATTTCCATTCAGTCCCAGGTAAGGCTGAAAATCACTGTGCGTTGGGTAGAAATGTAGTTTGATGTGAGATATATTTACTTCATTTCCACTTTCCCTAAAAGATTTGGGCTAACATTTCCACAAATTATAAGACATTCTAGTAATAATCTTGATTATTAAATAATTAATTTACAAACTGAATATCAATAAATATGAACGCAAATAATTATTGAATTAAATAAAAGTGGTGTTGTCAGCAGAAATGGCTCATGTTTATTCAGTTTCTGAGCATTTAAAACCATTTACACACTGTGGTTCGACTGATCTGTACACAACATAAATACAAGCGGCTGGTTTTTAATGTGCAGATGCCTGCCAAACAGTTTATTTTAAGGCAAAACATGCAGAGTTGATAAAATGCTTTTACTCCCAAGTCTAAATGTAGGAACAAACGTACCACTGAGAATGTGTGGCCAGTTAGAACTTACCTACCCTGAAAAGCTTGATGAATAGCAGCCCTGGACCTGTAATTTTATACTTTTTATCAAGCTTTTCAGCTTGGTATAAAGATTGATAAATGCAGTTTTATGTGAACACACACAGATGAAACTGTTATCAATATTCTCTTTCAACTGTGAATTCCATCTAAAATGATTGTTGCTAAAAGCTGCAACTGTCTCAATCTCCAAACCACCATGATCCATCCAAAACATTTAGCCCGTCCTGGTTCATTCTGCTTAAAATCTGATTGATTTCTTTGATTCATCTTTTCCTCCACTTTTTCATGGTTGTATTGACTGGATTTCTTTCACATAGCTGTTGGCATGTACCCCTGGCATGAAGCGCCTCGCTGTGCTTGCTGCATGACGGTTGCTCCAGTCATTGGTCTTTTCATCCAACATGGGTTTGCACTGGAATAACGGTAACGTAATGCTGAAACTCTAGTTGTAGTTTGTGCAGGACTAATGGGGTTAATGAGGGTTTATGTGTGTGTTTCCGTGCCTTTGTGTACATGTACCTTGGTGTTTCTATGAATATGTGTGTGTGTGTGTGTGTGTGTGTGTCATTGTGTTTGTCCATGCACGTATGTGTGTGTGTTTCAGAACGCGTTCGCCCCGCTGACAGATGCCAAAACTCGGAGCCATGCCGACGACGTGGGGCTAGTGCTGTCTTCTCTCCAGGCTAGCATATACCGGGGAGGCTACAGCCGCTTCGCACCCTATTAGCAACACCTCCAACCTTCCAGAACAGAAAGAAAGTGTGTGTGTGTGTGTGTGTGTGCGCGTGCGAGTGTGTGAGTGAATGAGAGTGAACAAGTTATCAGAGGAGAGATGTTACTGAGGCCTGGGTATTGCAATACATGCAGTTTGTGCATCATTTCAGAATCTCCTAAGAGAGAAGTACAGAAAAAAGTAGAAGAATAAAATGACAGCTGATATTTTTCATCTTATACCTCAGATATTTTGTGCTGTGTATTTTGATATTGTGGGTTTTTAATTTCTAAAGATTTAAACATAGAATATCAGCTGTAGAGGTTTTTCCATGGTACTAATAGAGAGCATCTAGAGTTATGATTAGGACACGAAGGAAATATTTATCAGATTCAAATTGTTAGGGCTTGTATAGAACTCCAACCCTGTAAGATAGGTCATAGTCACACTTTGGGGTTTTTATGTTTTGTAAGAGTGTTAAAGTGACTATGCTAGTCAAGTGTTGTTGTTTTACTTCTCTCAGCTTCCATTGGCACTTCCTCTGTCAGTTTAGCAATGATAGTTTTTTGTTTTTTTTACATTTGGTTTGGGAGGAAGTAAAGAAGCCTTGGAAAACATGGACAAAAAGTTATTCTCTAAACATTTGAGGGCAGGGTGGTTATGTTAAAGAAGCTGAGAGCAGCCATGATTGCTATTTTTTACCTCCATTATCGTGAGATCTCAACTCTTCTTTTATCTTGTTACCTTGAGAACAAATCTTTTACTTGTGACTGCAACTTTATTATCACATGCTAATTATTTTGCCAAACCAAGATAATAATCCTTCCCCAAGACAAGATCCTATGTAGTGTCTGCATAAACACGACAATTGCATGGATTGTAGCAGTGCAACACGAGGTTTTCTTGTTTTAATTTCATAACATACAAAATTGCATTGCATTAACAAAGACATCTCATAATTACAAAATCTGATCACTGTTTCAAACATAATTATTATCCACCAAACATTCAACGTCCACGTACATTGTTTTTTGGGCCAAATCAGATCATCGTGCATGTTGTTTAGCCTGAAAATAGATGTCGAAAATTTGGCTACGGTTTGGTCTAAATGTAGGATTTACGATATTTTACACAAAATATAGCCTTACTAAAAGAACTGCATTTATATTTTGATGTAATCTTGGGTTGTGTGTACAAAATGCCCAAAGTAGCCTTTTTCTAATCATGTTCTACATGTTTAAGTAACTTGTATGCTGATTAATGCCCCTGTCAGCATCCTGTCCATTCAATCTTTCCTCCTCTGCACGGCATCTTTGAAATATGTTTAAAATTGCAGACACATTCATTGTTGCTCTTGCTTTAGCAGTGCAATCCAATGCAACAGCTAGTCGCAAGTTTTGACTGATCGCTTAATGCTGATGTAGCATCTGATCTTATGAGTGGTGTATAAGCTCATGGTGATAGACCAACAAGTCCTCCAACATAAATGACAGAAAAGTTGTTCGTCAGTGACTCCCAAAACGACATATATAGGCGTACCGGACCTTCGTCGTCATGGTAACAATAATAAACATGTGGTTAACGTTGTGAAACGGTCGCAGTTTGGTTAGGTTTAGGCACCAAAACTACTTTGTTAGGTTTAGGAAAAGATCATGGTTTGGGTTAAAATTAAAATAAGTATGTTAGTTACGTAACTTAAGTTACGTACATGAGTTAAAATAAGTTAGCGGTCTCCTGGGTGAAAGCCCTGTTTGACCCATCCATCCACCTGACAGGTATCTGTCTCTCAGCTCACTGCAAAAATATTACACTCAACGCCAAAGCATAGCCATTAACATTAAGCAAAAACTCACTGTGCCCCTTCTTAACTGACCTGATTACCACAACAACCTACAACATCAGTTCCTATGGCTACATTGATTAGACAGGCTAACAATAATTACTCATAAGTACAAGGTAAACACCTCGTAATTATAAGATACTCACCATAGTCATAACTACAAGATGAAGGCTCCAGTTCCTTTTTTCCCCTTTGGTGAATGCAATGCATTTTCATAATAACAAGATTCTTTGTTGTTGTAATAAGATGTTTCTCTAGTTATTATGACAAAAAAACAAATGATTTCTCTAATAACGGCATGTGTGCTCTTTAATAGGTTATCTTGAGATAACGAGGTAATTAAGTCGTGATCTCTAGATAAAATAACAAGACTAGAACAAATATTAGCGATCACAGCTGCTCTCAGTATAGTTTAGTTTTCTTTTTAGGGAGAGAATGGTGTGAGTCAGCACATTATTTTATTGCATTAAATAATGTGGTTATATCTTACATCACTTCAAGCCAAAGGTTCTGGTGGACATATCTGGCGTGTTTATGTGTATAGTCAAGATTCTACATAGATATGAATTATGAGATAAGGAAAAAAAAAGGATTGCTATGGCAACTAAACTGTTAAACCATTTAATTGCTTTGTCTACATGCTGTGATATGAAAAAGAATTAGGGCCACACAAATAAAAAAAAAAGATTTAATATGATAAATTAGATTAATTACAGAATTCAAAGATGAAATGTTTTGTGGCACTAATCCTCTTCCATACTGAGTAGTGTGGCCATCCAGACGTAGATGTTTTTTATATAAACTTCCAATATATTCATTGGTATAACTGATGACTTTTATATTACAGGAGAGATTTAAAAAACATATATAACAGTGGCCAAAGCCACTGTGTCTATTTTATCTTTTTGTTAATTTTGTTTTGCCTTGTTTTTTTTTTTCTTTCATAATTAAAATTTAAGGGGGGTAAAGTATAATAATCTAACAATGTATTATATTTGAACTGTGCAGTGAAGATGTTCTCTTATATGAAACACACAATGGTATAATGTTTTAGATTTAGACAAGTATATCAGTTGTTAGGGCGAGCTATCTCATTTTCTATCAAATCATATTCTGATTTTTATTATCTCTTTACAGATAATGTAATAACAATGTAGATACTCTCATTCATCATTTTTTTGTTTTTTGTTTTTTGGTCAACTCTACCATTTTGCACATGCAACTTGTAATTTTCACATAAACCTAGACATATCAGTGCTGTAGTTGTAATTTTCTGAACTTTTCTTTATCAGTTCTGTAATTTCTGATTCTTTCTCTTTCCTTTCATGTCATTCTTTATGTGACATCCGTTCTGTTCTTTTCTAGAACTGAACCTTTATTCTTTGAAAATTACCTGTTTGAATATTACAATACTAAATACATATGAGAAATAAATGATTTGTGAACAGGCTAAGCTATGATGTAAATAGAAGTTAATGGAATAAATCTGTAGTGTATTTGAAAAGCGCTACATGGGCAACAGGAGTTCTGCTACGGCTGCATTGCAAGCCAGCCTACAGGCTGCTTCCTGTGCCACATTCTGTTTACAACTATTCCCAATTAGTGGTGTTGTTACATATCTCCCTTTTTGTATTTATAACAAATTAGATAGGAAAAACTCTCAGATGCATCACATTATAAAAAAAGGCAGCAGTAAGAGCCTTGGGGCCACTTGGCTCCGCTGGTTCAAACCTTCGTCTGTGTGCTGTATGTGAGGGCCGTTGATCAGAAACTGGACAACTCGTCGTCCTCACCATGCTGAATGTCTGACTCCGCAACTACTTTATACAAGCTCTGCTTCCAGTAGGTGTTGTGGTTTAAAACAAGGCTTCCTATCCAGTCATTGTATGTGCATGTACTATGGTTCTTCCACTAATCAGTAACCATCAATAAAGTTTTGTTTTCTCAAGATGTTCTCGTCTGTTTCCTCTTTTAAAAGCTTTGGAGTGAAGAGATCCTCAAGGGGATTAGCAAGATAGTCAGATTTCATTTAGTCTGACAGTTCTGTTATTACTAGCAAACCTCAGCACTGTACTGTATGTCCTGGGCTGAGTATGATTTGCTATGTGTGTTATTCTATATTCTTCTCTCTCTTAAGACTCTTAATGTAATAAATAATACATTTGGGACAACAGGACGGTGTATGTGGGATTGTGTCCAAATAAACTACAGTGTGTGTGTTCGTGGTAATGAAGGAACAACAGTGTGGCTCACTGATGTGTTTTGAATAGTTTTTGGACAACAGTGGAGCTCTACGGCACAGAGGAAGAACATCTATCAGACTTTGGATACACACACAATACTTGTTAGTATCATCATTTCATTTTTAGTTTGGGTCATTTCGTGGGATTTGTTGACAGTAAGAAAATATAGATTATCAATAGATTTATCCTTTTATTTTACTGCTAATTTAAAGACAAAATGTGTTTGTCTAATGTCAGCATTCAGTGCCTTTTGAGGAAATAGTGTGACCCTCGTGTTCACATTAAGAGTGTGGAGGTCCAGGTGGTGGATGGTTAAGAACGGCCCAGGTTAAACTCAAACTAAAAATCACAACTGACATTTTCATATTTAACCTTTTCCTTAACCAAGTAGTCTTTGTAGCCTAACCTGAGCCACACCATATTGAGGCTGTAGAAGGTTGCATAAACTCAGCCATGAATGAGTTGTCAGATGCTTAAAGTTCTCTTCAATGTAGATTTTTGTTTGTAATGAAATTAAGATCAGGATTTTCCTATGTTTGTAAATGCCTGTGGTTGTAATTCCAATTTTACAATTGTAATTGTAATTCACTGATTTAGTTTTGGTGTCACATGTTAGTTTTGGCCCATTTTACACTCCACATATGAATCAATGTTTTCACGTTTTTGAAGGTTAGAGTTAAGCTATTTTAAATGAGTTTTATAAATGTATATCTATGTAGCTGTGCTTTTTAACGCATTTATTGAGCAAACGCTCTCCCATCAGACAAAGTGAAGGAGGGACACCAGCCATTATTCATCATTTCACCCAGTTGGAAGTGAAGTACTTTGGAATCAAGTGAAATATGCATGTCATCCCTGCTCTCTAATTGAAGCAAAGAGAAGAATTACTCTCAAATTCAATTTGTTTAGTGCAATTAGAAAAATCTAGCCTGGGGGTTAGGCAGAAAGATAAGCAATATAAATGTTTAAATTTGATGGAGGGTTCACATTACAGAAGGTAATTATGTCTTGCTAGCTTAGAAACAGGGGATCAATAATTAATGCATAGCAGGTCACATGTGATGGAGATATAATTCAAACTGCTTATTTATTCTGCAATTCAGAATAAAAGTATTAAGAGAGAAAGAGACCGTTTTTTTTAAATTTCTCCTCTCTGATTAGAGACACAGACACTGAGCTTCTCTGGGATTTAACTTTATTATAGTTTCTCCTGCATGTACGCACTGCACAGTACATAACATCAACTATATAATGAGTGTGTGTGCATTATTATTACACTGCAGCATTCTCAATGGTCTTTTGGTGGTCAAGTCTGACCCACAACAACATGGTGTACAGACTTTATATTTTGCATTGGAATGTTCCAGTATGAACACAGTGGTAGGCTGGCCAGATTTAGTTTATGGTGTTGTATATGATATTATATTGTGATAATATTACCTTGATAAACACTGATATGAATATCTTCATTAAAACATACAGTAAGGCTTTATTGCATAGATCCTGTGATGTTTTAATAATCCCCAAGGTTTCCTGGAAAGGACTATTATGGGAACATAGAGATTTTTATTAGACAGCAGACTTAGTACAAGATCATTTCATTTGAGTTATGTAGGTAGAATAGCCAGAAACTGTACTCTAGTAAAGGCACTATTCATTTAAAACAACAAGTACTCCAGTAGATGTAGAAGTAGTCATGGATATTATTACTTGAGTAGAAGTACCAAAGTATACTGAAAAGTAAAATTGAATAGTGAGTACTCATAATACTCCACAAATGGCTTCCTAGGGGGAAGGTAAAAAGGGAACATATACAGTCACATTAGACTGTTTCATGCCAAAATACCCAAAACATACTGTATATGGACCAGAAAGCTTCTGATAATAGAAGAGCATTTACTTGAGTTTACATGAAGCAGCATATACTGTCTGTCTGTGTCTGTGTGTGTGTGTGTGTGTGTGTGTGTGTGTGTATATACACACATACACAGTATATCCATATGCTTCGCAAATGAATAAGTGAAATAAAATTAATATATGTCTCAGCCATAAGGAATGTGCACTGTGGCCATGTGTTTGTGCCCCCACACAAACACTCTCTGGGTAATTGTGTTAAGCAGAATTGGCATTTCAACTTGCATTTTGTCCTATTACAAGCTATGACCAATCTGCTGGTTATATAAATATATCTATTCACATTCATCCTGTTTTATCTCTGAACAGAGTCTAAACACACTGTATCTTTTCCAGATTAGTGGATATGTGTCAACAAAATCCTGTTGGTTCAGTTTCTATTGTTCCTGCATCAAAATCAGCATGTTCAATCAAAACTTCCCATTTTTCTTTTATTGTTAACTAAATATAACATATTACTTAGCATACATTAAATTTTGCTTTACAAAATCAGTTCCTTTGTTCTTTCTTCCCTCAGTGAGTCATCATCCTGACTGTGGGATATTGGCCCTTAAAAGGGTCAGTGCTGGGTCATACCATGCATGACCTGTGAAAGCAGGTCGTAAATGAACAAATTGGCTTGGGTTCATCACCACTTGGCACTCAACATTCCATTGGTCATCCTCTGTGAGTCCTGAAGGCCTGCTTCTTGACCCAGAGGTCAAGGTGAGCAGGGAGGTGTTACGGTGAGCCATCTAGGCAGCGGGGAAAAGGACCCAAATGCAGACAATGGCAGGCTGAATGCAGCTAGATGATTTATTACAAAACGTACAAAAACTCAGGAAACCACGCGTAGGGAAAAACCAGGAATGGAGAAATGCAGAAGCACAGGAAACCGACAAACCAAACATCAATGACTCGACAAAGAACAAAGACAGGGGACTGATATATATAATAGAGACAACGAGGGAACAAGAAACAGGTGAGAGACAAGACACAGGTGAACCTAATCAAACTGGTGGGAAACAGAACAAAGACAGGAAGTAAATCAAAGCCGTGAACAAAGAACAGACCTTCAAAATAAAACCAGAAACAGAGCAAAACACACACAGTGTACACAAGTCCTTGGGACCATGACAGGAGGTTAGGAAAGGTTCACTCAGTTCTCTGTGAAAGGGGTCAAATTGGGGTCACAAAAGATTTTCAACACATTCAATTAATTTTCAATAGACAACTTTACATTGGCTCACTGAATTAACTAAATAATATCTATAATTCAGTCCAAATCTTGAAGTTGTGTCTCTCTTTCTGTCTGCTTTCTCCACCAATCATCTTGATAAAACAGGTCAGGAGTCAGCAGTTGGTCCATCTTCATGCCATAATGCTGTAATTTATCTTGACCCACACCACTACATTGTTCACTCATGTTTATGCCTACAAGCTGTGGAGGCTGGTTCAGTGTTCAGCCATTGCTCTGATACAGCCTCATGGTTGGAACTGTTTGTACAAGCAGGTTGTGATATTCAGTGTTGTAGCTCCATCCAGTGGTCAAACAGGTTCATTACAAACACTGACCATACAACATTTCAGTCGAGTTAAGTATTATGTAACACCTTGATGTTGGCTTAAATCCTCTAAAATCCTTCTGTTTTCAGTAAACTCTTGTATGCCTTGTTTAGAGGTCAATGTGAAGTCAGTTTGGATCTAGACTATCATATACAGTAGAGACCTGGCAGACCGTGACCAGGGAAGAAACCCAGCGTCTGGTGATGTCTATGGATTCCAGACTTCAGGCAGTCATTAACTGCAAAGGATTTTCAACCAAATATTAAATATGACGACTTTATTTAATATTATGTTAATTTGTCCAATTACTTTTAACACCCTGAAATGTGGGTTAAAAAATGTTCCTGCATGGTTCACCCAATACTGCTGCCAATACCCTTAAATTAAAGCTGAGACTCTGCACTGAAAGCACATACTAGTTGTTTCATTTCAAATCCACTGTGGTGGTGTACGAAGACAAAATAACAAAAATGGGTCACTGTCCAAATACTTGCTGACTATACATATATAACATATTATTGGCTTGAGATTGATTTTTAAAGCACTACATGCATTCAGTGCGTCTGTGCAGAGGCTGTCTTTAGTTGGTTCTTGTGCACCATCTTGTGGACGTAGAACTACATCAAATGAGAAGTGATTTGTCTCATAGACTTCCGTGTGCAATCTGACCACAGATTAGACATGGCCAGTGTCACACTGAAGCTTCAGATTTTGAAGTTAAATATCAGTTAATCAGCTAGTTCATTTCAAATATACACACACAGCTAGGACCACAGAAGGAAAATTGTTTCTCTGTATATTATTATTTAACTACTCCTTAGTTGGCACACGCAGATATTTTAGAAAGAAAGAATTGTAAAACATTGTCGTTGAACATAATCAGTGGTTTCAGAAATTCTGTCTGGTGATAGCCAAAGCATTGTCTCCACCAAACTGCCAGCAAAACATTTTCAGACCACAGACATCTTTACACCTAGTTGCCATCTAATTGGCTTCCTGTTGGTCACTGCAACTTTGGCTGTGAAAATCATTACATGTATTGCCTTTTCTCAGAAGAGATTTTATTAACTGTCCTGAAACTTACCCCTATGTATGAAAACATTTCCCCTAGTGGTTCATTTGATGTGTTGCTTCTATTAATATGTATACTTTCATTATCATATTTATGGTGTTAATGTAATGTCTTTACATATATACAGACACCCACAATAAGCAGAAGATCATATGCTAATAGTCTAGGTCTAATTGCAAACTATTTCCTCAGTTTGCAAATGGCAGACAGTAAATTGTGAAATCGTGTGGTATTTTGTATGGTCAGTATGTATTTGTGTGAAATGCATGCTAAAAGTGCAGTGTATGGAAAACACAGAAACTTAGGGTGGCTTATTTCATTTTTTTAAATAAAAAACTTTGTAACAGATGTTTTTAGTAGAAAATGCATATTAAAATTTAATATGGCCCCTCAGAAATATTCTACACAGTTTTTCCTTCTTCATTTCCCCACCATGTCTGTTCTGCTTCATTGTTCAGTTGACTAATGGCCAATTCAAACTGCATATTTAGAATAAACATTTTCAAAGAATAACTGTACCCAGTCTAAT
Organism: Macquaria ambigua; assembly: GCA_008360985.2. Lineage (NCBI taxonomy): Eukaryota > Metazoa > Chordata > Actinopteri > Centrarchiformes > Percichthyidae > Macquaria > Macquaria ambigua. The sequence goes on along the minus strand of VMKM01001050.1, from coordinate 36,921 downwards.
AATCTTGCCTGCTCTGTCATTTAGAAGCCGCTGCATGCAACAACCTGTACACCTTTTACATCATTTCACATTACACTCTAGTATAGTGTGTGTAGCCATGTGAGTGTGGTCACGGCGTTCCTGCAAAAGAGAGCTTGGCGCTCTGTGAAACTTTCCTGAATAAAGAAAGGTTGAAAAAAAAAAGAAAGAAACATGGTGTGTCTCAGGTCAATGGAAGCAATATGACATACTCTTGAGGGTCCGCTGCATCCTGCAAGTAGAGGTGGTCAGTATATGTAGGAACAAATCAATGAATTTGAAAGTGAAGTGACTATACAGAAATCCCCTCACCGGTGACTGGGAGCACTGATGTCAGCTCAGCTGCGATTCACAGTATGTTATTTCCTCATTAAAAGCATGTTAACAGATTCCGAAAGCCACAGAAACAATCAGAATCAGATAACTCAGTCGTAAATAATTATGTATATGTCTTATACATACAGTGTAGTTTTGTACTGAACTGAATGTGACATCTTGGGGTAGCAACGGACTGAATGTACTACTGAACTGAAGACGGTCAGAATCAGCTACAAATGTCATTGCCATATGGACGATGAAGCGTTCACTAAGGCTGTCTTCAGACCAAATCAGGCGGTTTAGCACAGGGTTGTGCGGTGGTGTGGGAGTGTCTCTACATGGCCATGCTGATTGTAGCACAAGTACAAATACTAACCAGCAATCCCAACTTGAAGAGCGATACAACGCCAAGCGACTGCACGGCGATTAATGTCTTTGTACTCCCTCATGGCAGGGTTGAACAGCTCTGGAAAGGTCATCATGACGGCGATCAGTCTCTCTCCATCTACACAGTTGCTCTGTAAACAGCAGAATGCTACAATGCTACATGGTAAACAAGCTTCTTCTTCACCTGGGCGTCTTCTGTCTGATCACTTATGTGATTGGCCACCACAGCGTGACGTCGGTTGCATTTCTCCAAAAGTTGATTCTGTTTCAACTTTTTGCTGCAGGACCTCTGCGTCTTTTTCTGCACCCCCTGTTGTCCCCATCACCACAGCCTACCAAGGTTCAAATGAATGGGAGGACTGGTGTTTTCTCCACAGCGCCTGACTTGGTCTGAATACAGCCTTACTGACATACGTATGGAAGTGTAACAACATGATTCGAACCAGCCAAGTAATTTCTACCTACACCTGCAAGGCAAGGGTCACGTGGCAGACGGAGACAGTTGAAGTCATCTGTAGGCTACTTTTTGAGATCTTTGCCAACTAGGCTAACGCTACCTATATTGTAAGAAGGTAAACAGGACCAGTAGAAGATCTTGCACTAATGCTAGCTTGGCGACTACCGTTGGTCACTGTTACACTGTTGGTCACGTGACCAACATCTTTGCTCTTCAAGAGTCACCTGAGGTGATGCTGCTGTATGTGCTCTGCTTATTTTTCCTTTGCAGAGAAAGAGCTCGTCTCTAGCTTTTTGACAGACAGCTTGAGATAGGGAGAGGCAGAGTTATGTGATGTTTCAACTTGTTGGTGCAAATTTTCTCCTAAAGAATATGGTCAAACTGTACAGATGTCATTTACATCTGGCTGGGAGCTGATCCACCCGGACAACCTCCAGATGAGGTCTGGACGACCCAATCGCATTCCTGGGTGCATTTACACCTGTGTTAACAACAGTGTTTTTCCTGATCCAGATAAGATACAGATGTTACCAGGTGGAAACTGGGTCTGTGTGTTTAGTACAGGAAGGATCTGTAGTGGACTAGATGGCGCCAAAGTCAGGAATTTTTCAACAGGCTTTAACAGAATGGGACACAATGCAGAAGACGGTGACGTCAGTGCTGAAAACATGGTGCTGATCCAGTCACTGAATGTCACCCTTGAGTGTGACTAAGAGCAGCTACATAATTAAAATACTTAAGAAAAATTAATCTTAAAATCTCTGGGCTGTGCTTTTTGTCTTTTTTTTATACTTGCTTGAGCCCTTGTCACCTGAGCTGTATGTGCACAGTCTTTCCAGTCTGTCTCTAGAACTCTCCACTTCCTGCTAAACATGACAAAGAGCAGGCACAAAGTGATTATCATCTTAGTTAAATCTTTTTGGCATTTATCCCTCCCTCTGTTTTCTGATCACTACTATACATATCTCCCCTTCCACCATCACATCCTTCTTTTTTTCACCTCTACAGGTGAGGAAAGTCAGCATTTTGCACCCCTGTGGAATATACAGTGTCATATATCACATTCAAAGGCACGATGTCTCTGTAGGTGATTTGATATAAAATTTAATCATCATATCTTATAGTTTACAGTGCTATATATTATACAGAAGTGTCACTGCCATATAAAACCAATATTCTTAATTGTAAGTAGCGCATGATGATGATATATGGATATTGCAAAGGAGGATGTCATAATGTTATATTCAGATATTCTTGGTTCAGTTCATGCTGTTAATTGGTCATGAAAAATAGTTTTATTTTTACCAGCAGAAAAATGTGTAGGAGGATTTTCTTCTTAAGGAGCAGAACCAGCAGGGAGCACTATTGGTCACAGTTCCTCCCCTGAAACTTCTCTCTCACTCTATTTAGCTTCACCTTCTCTCAGCAGTGCAATCATCAACACATCAACAACATCAAACACCACACAAACACACAGTTCTACGTACTGTTGGATAAAAAAGAACACCTCTTTCATTATGATAATGTACACACTCTGGTGAAGACACCAGTACAAAATAGGGTTGCGCCAATTTTTGAAATAACTGTTAAGACTTGCAAGACTTTTTTGCTTATGTAACATTTCCTTGTTTTTACTTTTCAAATGCAATATCTAAAGCTGTTAGTCTAAAACTAGGGTAGTTCTACACAGTGCAATTATACAAAGTACAGCCACTTCTTCGGTGACTATTAAGAATGCTTGCTTTTCAGGTGCCAATAATGCACATCTCCACTTCCTTGTCATTAAAGTAGAAATAATGGGGTACATATCCATAAGAGCTGTTCATACCTGCATTTCTCATTCCTGGACTAACCTTAACCCCAGACTGCAGAAGGCCCAGGACCTTTTGACATTGCAGTTAAATGTAAATGAAATGCAATTAAATGTAATGTAACATGTATCCATTGTCACAGATTCTGCTTGTGTTTCCACTGTTCTCTGCCTGTTTTGGGGACAAGTTCCTGGAACTAAATTTAGGCTCTGCTCAGGAGGTGATACCAAATCTAAGTTCAGGTACTTTCAGGGGTTGGCTGCAGTGCTGTCGATCATGATTAATCAAGCAGATGTGACATCACATCACTGCAAGGACGACTACAACATACACAATAACAGTAACCAGGGCCATAACTTTAAATAAAAAAGAACAGAGGAGAACACTTGGTGGACAAACCAAAATGTCCAGGCCCATGTTACTGTTTGGGAGAGGAGTCCATTCAGAGGCAGCTGGAGTCAGCTGTTAGAAAACAAAATGTGTAGCAGAAGATTCCTCAGCGTCTGACAAACATAGGGATAAAACAAACAGCCAAACAGTGCAGTTGGCGGAAAAAAGTTGAAAGAAGAGTTTAGAAAAATAAGTGCAAAAAAGTGGTTTAACGCACTGGATGCTTACCAAATAGACATCATTGGTCCAGCTGTTGCCTTTTCAGTAACATACATCTGAAATATTCCGGTCTGTAAAATACAGTGAAAATGTGAGGAAGAACCTAGTACCAAATATTTAGTTCCTGCAGTGAAAAATGGCTCTTACAAGCTCGGGGCTACTAAGTCTCAGGTTAAGGTTACACTCTTGAAAATTGCTGTCCAGGTTTACCATCACAGTAGATAACCTTGGGGTGGGTTTAGTTAGCTCTTAGCTATAGCCAACATTTTGGCTAACAGGGCTAACAGCAGTCATAGCCCATGGCACTGTGAAAGGCCTTAGATTGTACCCACTTCTCTGCAACACAGGTACTACATGGCTCTATGATATTGGTGAAAAGCGGCACTTTGTCCTCACAGAAAGACTGCTGTTATAAAAGTTAAAAGTAGTTGCTGAGATCTGGGAACGTGGCAACATCACTAAAAATAAGTCCATGTGGCAAAAAGCATAAGCAATAAGATGATACTACAGGCTGAAAACAATCTGTTAGTTTAGCCTGTCTCATCATCTGACTGCTTGTGTTTCTTGCCCCACTGAACCTACAGTATTTTTAGTGATGTTGCTACGTTCCCAGATCTCAGAAATAACTTTCAGTTATGTTATCATAAACAAAAGAGACAATGTCCTGAGCTAAGCACATAAAACCCAATTTGTAATAAACTGTATATTCCTTTACTGCAGGGATGGGTAGGATACTATGGAAGATTTAAGATGCGTAAATTAAAAAAAAAAAAAAATCAAACAAAGAAATAAAGTAAAATACAATTCACATTGTTATATATATATTCTTTTTTAGGTAGGGATTTACTGTGTCATAATTAAATGAAAATATTTGTTAAAATGACAACTATCAAAGTACATTTAATTATGACAGTAAATGCATAAAAAGGAAATACATATTACAATGTGTATTGTATTTTACCTTATTTCTGTGAATCATTTTAATTTTGGCATTTTAAATCATCCATAGTACTGGACAGTCCTCCATGCAAGCTTAATAAATGTACAGTATACCAAAACAGTTGAAAATAACAACATTTAATGATGTTCAGATTCAGGAACAGTATAGCTGTAGTAGATTGCCTCAGCAATTGATCAGTCATTGTAGTTGTGCTTTCTTAACATTGCAGGCTAAGGCTGCTGTTGTTGGTATTGCAACGAAAAACAGCAGCCTTGCACTGTACAAGCACAGATGCCTCTGGTGCACAGTGCACTTTTTGCCCCAACTGTCCACGATGTCCACATTCCAACTGCAGCTGCACTTCAATGCATACCATGTAGACTGTACTATGATGTGATGGTTAAGTAGAAGAGGGGCTGCACACCAATCAGAGACTGAATCTTTAATACATGCTGTGAGCAGCAGCAGGTATTATTGTATTATATTAGAGCTTGCAGCCCCCCACCCCTCTATTGACAGTGACATACAGTTAATGACAAATTTCTATGATTGGCACACCCCTAATACAAAAGGAATTTGTCATTATGTCTAAGTACTGTTGTAGGTTTACTCTGCAGTGTACTCCATGGCACCCACAAAGGTGTGTACAAGCTGATCAGAGAACTGTGGTCCAAATCCAATGGAGATGTGTGGGTCTAATTGGGTATGACTGGAAAATGGTGGGATTTGTAGTCTAATGCAGAAGATGCCAAAAGGATTTGTAGTCCATTTCCTGTAGACATTTCAACAGAATATCCGCTTGGTGAAAGTGAGACTGGGACATGGTGGGATTTGTAGTCCAGTTCCACATTTAGGTTTTCCAAATGGCCAGTGTAATCCATAATGGCTTGTAAAACCCGGATGTCATTTTTTTCTCAGTATGTAAAGGTAAAGAATAGTTCAATTAGTACACGATATACTACCATGCAACGACCACACATGGACACCCTGGGACATGTGCACTGTTCAAATACACAGAGCAGACATCTAGAAAACAGCAGCTAAAGGCTGGGATACACAGATAGCATTTGGTAGCAATTGTGAGTGTCAGTAATGCCAATCAGGGAGAAAACTCTGTTAAATGCTACGTGTTTTGCAAGCAAAGATTTCAGAGTTGTTAGTTTTCACAAGTGTTTTTGTGATATCAGTAAAAACTTTGGTTAAACTGGGGGTTATAGTTAATTCTAAAGTAATGGAACTTCTTACTGACTAATATTGGTGTTTCCCATGAGATATCCACATGTGGGGAAACAATCTCTGTTTGTCACAGCTAATATTACAACAGACATTGCATCACATGTGACATCATTTCAGCAAATTCAAATTCTCTCTAACTTGTAAATCCTTTACAGATGAAATGCTAAAACATTTGGTAAGGATTATCAACTGAGTTTGGTTAAGCCCCTCCTGCTTGTCCTGCCCGTCCCAAACTGTCAATGTAAGGCATTCTTGCCTAATTTGATTGCTTCAAAAAGTTACCCGAGTAACAATGCCTCAAGACTCCAGATACATCCACCCCACAGTAAAACATTATAACAAAGTTACATTTTTCATTTACAGCAACAATAAATCTCTTTTTAATAAGCAACCTATGCTGATAGTTCTTGATTGCCAAATGGGATTTTTTTTCCACCCGTTGAAAGGGCCAATTCCCTTTGTGATTAAAACCTCCAGTCTCCTTCTTCCATCTGTTCATCCAGTCTTTCTTCTTGTGATTTGGTCATTCTCTCGTTTTCTTTCAGCATTTCTGTTTTATTCTCCTGCAACAAAAAAACAACAACAAATATTCTCAAGCATGATCATCAACTAAATATACTGTTTTTTCTTAAATGATCTTAAATGAATAGTTCAACATTTTTGGAAATAGGCTTATTCACTTTCAGAGTGGGATGAGAAGATCAATATCAATCTCATGTCTGTGTATCAAGTACAGAGCTGACATCAGGACGTGGTTAGCATAGTTTAGCATTAAGACTGAAAGTAGGGGGAAACAGCTAGCTCTGTTCAAAAATACACCTACCAACAGTCCTAAAGCTCAACAATTAACATGTTGTATCTCATGTGTTTAATCTGTATTCAAACAGAAATGAGTGACTGGTGGGGAGTCCCAGACATTTAACCTCTGTAGGGTGGTTCACACATTGAGAGTGGTTGAGGTCACATATGGGTTGTCAGGCCACATGTTGTTAGTGTCACATGAGAGTCATACAGAGGTTAAATGCCTGGACTCCCCAACAGTCAGTCAGAGCTGAAGAGGCTTTTCTGATGAGAGGCCCAACATCTTCAAACATCTCCTTCTAGTTGCCAGCACTTTGAGATAAGCCAGAACATAGTGACACAAGAGGAAACTGCTGAACTATACTGCTGCCAACTTCCAGAATATGTTCCTATGATAGGTAGCCTATACACCCACAGCATGACCATCATTAAAAATCATCTCTTTGAAACATAATGATTGCTCTAAGCTCTCAGTGGCCAGATATTTACAGAAAAATACATAAGGATATTATATAATACCCAACACTCAAGCAATACATCTGCCAACTGTAAAAATGTAGTAAGCACATCTACCATCTCAACACAGAGGGCTGAAATGAAGAGAAAGAGATGTGTTTATACATTTAACTGGCTTAATGTGGACGTACTCCAAGGTTACTGCAGAAAACCTGTTACTGAAAACCTGGTTACTGAGGCTGTCAAGTCTGCACACTGTTGTAACTCGACTCCAGGTGACTTTGGGACAGATTGGTGACTAGCTGTATATAAAACAAGATATACAGTAATGTGTAAATAAGACAGATTTGGAGTTTTGCAAAGTGTTTTTTAATGTTTAAAATCTTTTACTTTGGCCAAGGCAGTTCAGCACATTTTTGCTACGATATGATATAATTTTTGTCATTTATTTAGAAAAATGTAAACATTAAATGGGGGCTCAGTGGCTGAAATTCTTACTGTGAAAATATGGCATATGGTCAATAAGAAAAAAATAAATAAATGATGACGATGACTCCTACACTTTGCTGTAAGTAGAAGTAAGTTGCTTGATAAATGTGTCTTATTCTTCACTTTTAGTAAAGAACTTGTTAGCTCTTTAGAGTAATTCTTAGAAGTTTGATACATGCAGGTGGTCAAGGTCCATCTATCAGTGGTGAGAGCAACTGTCGGGGCAGTGGATAAATCCTGGATGACTGCAGATTGGGCTTTATATGATGCACACATGAAGGAACATCATAGATCCAGAGACACACCAAACTTCAGAGAAACAGTGTCAGAACACGATGTCCAGGGGTTGTAACCTACTGGGAAACCATAACACTTCCAAAGGAAAGATCTAAATGGCAAGGTTCTTCCAACTCTGGCTTTTCATTTGTGTTCACCATACCACCACACTCGCTATATGAGCCTGCACTTCAGAATTTATGTTCTACACATGCTAAGACGTGGACCTAATTACAGTGTGTTAGGCTCTTTTTAATCATTTTTTTTCACTGTTATCCCTTGAATTATTTTATTGCCTTATGCCTGCCCTTTTAAAGCACTTTGTAATATCTGATTTTGGTAAGTTCTATATAAATAGACAGTATTATTATTATTATAATTATTTGACTTTTCTATGAGTATTTCTCTAATTGTAAAAAGTGCAACATTTGACACCAAATATCAACTAAAAATAAGAGAATTCAACTTCTACAACTGTCAACACAGTGTTTTGTGTGTGTGTGTGTACGTGTGTGTGTGTGTGTGTGTGTGTGTGTTTACCTGTTAGAGTGGTTCAGGGTAGGACTGTCTTGGGTCGTAGGTCATGTCGGGGATGTAGGGCTCGTGGAGGTCAGGGTCTAGCGGCAGGGTGTCCAGAGGCAGATCAGCATAGCCGTAGGCGGGGTAAGAGCCATCTAACTCTGAGACACAGAGGAGCAGAGACAATAATAACCTGATCAGCCAGATATCTTTTACAGATGCACTAATATCGATCTTTTCATCTCACTCTCTGAAAGAAAGCCAATAAATGTGTTTTACAAAAATATTTATATTATTTAATAAATACATAAGTCAGTCAGACAAAAAAAAACTCTTCTAGATAAAATACAATGGGCTACTTTTATGACAATTGGACAGGTTTGATACAATGTGGAGTTAAAATAAAACTTCAAGTTGACACCCCCGAGCAGGTGGAAGTTATTCGTCATTAACTGTTGGCAGGGTAGAATGACGAAGATGGAAGAGGAAAATTCCCCTTGATATTTACACCGGGAGGACATTGCCTGTGACAAACACATCCCTATACATTTATAATAACAATGACATACACGCTCACTATTGTGTTGTAGTTACCATTACTTGGATTAGACAAGGGCAGTTATTTTATGTTGCGTTCTCTTTTAAATCTAATCTTAAAACATACTTTCATCAGAGAGCTTTTTACTGACTGCCCTTTTGCTGGTTTTATTTGTTTTATTTGCTATTAATCTATCGGAAAATGTGTATAATCTGCTTGTTGTGACGTTGTTGCCTTGTGTGAAGCACTTTGTAACGTGGTTTTAGAAAAGTGCTCTATAATTAAAGATTATTATTAAAAGATAATCAATTGCCGTTGTCACCACCTGGTTGCTTGTAACAGAAATGTACGTATGGAATATCAAAGTACTGAACTGAAAGGATCAATAAATATTGTTGAATTATTATTATTATCATATTTTTTTGAGGGAGTGAATAAAAATGGTAATAACAATAACCACAGTCACAATTAAATACAATTATTGTTGAATTATTAGTAAGGTACTGGACAAACGTGTGTTATATCATATGTTACCTAGTTCACACTTGTTAACCTGTATCACTTTCTCTTTTTTAATAAAAACTTCTACTGTAGGTCTAAATGATGCTAATGCTGCACAGGATGAAATGTTGCCTGCAACAATGATTACAGTCAGATTAGTTAAATTATAGCAGGTAAGTAGAGATGGTGCAACTGAACAAAGACGAGAGTTTAGTGTGAAACTGACACTGTAACTGTAGCAGTTAGTGTTGACTTCAAATGTGTGTTCAACAGGCAGCAGAAATGTATGTAATGTCATTTTTCATTTTCCAGCTAGAAGTAAACTTATCCACATTTGTACAGGTTTTCCATATCTTCCAGGACACGTGAACACTGGTTACTGACTTCGTTGTGAAGCATTCTGTGGGCACTACAGCTCAAACTGTTAAAAGCACAGGCCTGAAGATGGATGTGTGGAGGTTGAATGGAGGGCCATGGAAGGTGTAACTGAGAAACACTAGGATACTGAATAAATGACTTAATTTGGCTGCACTATGAAATCAGCACCTTCAATTGACCTCCATTACAACTGACAGCTGTGTGTGTGTGTGTGTGTGTGTGTGTGTGTACTGCAGTGGATTAAGCGTCCGGAAAAATATGACACATGAAGATCCTGGCTTTAAATAGGACGAATGCCCTCCTCAATCACACACACACACACACACACACACACACACACACACACACACAGGGATACACTTGGGATACACTTGGGATGAAGACTAGAACATTAATTAAAGATGGTGAGATGGAGGGATTTGCACAAACTATGTACACAGAGGAAATGAGAGAAGAAGAACGATTTAGTGAAGGAGAGAGCTCCTGCTTTCGTCACCACTCCTTCTTTTTCTCCTTTGTTCAAACTAATTTCTCTCCTTCACTTCCCCTTTCTTCTTCTGTCCTCTTTCCTCCATGCTCGCATCCTTTTTCAGTTCTCTCCTCCGCTCCTTCATTATCTTCTTCCTCTCCTCTTGTCTATCCCACTTTCTCTCCTTGCCTCTCATTTCTTCCTGCCCTGTCCTCGTTTACGTATCCTCATTTTTTGCTAATAAAGAAAAGTTTCAAATTGGGTTTGGTACTTAATAGCCTGTTATAAATAGCTGTAGGTCTGATTTATAAAGCAGTAATCTGCTGCATTTTGATATAAATAAAGTACATTTTGTTACTTTCTGTGTTTATTGACATAACACAATATTGATTCATTCTGCTGTATAGTCAATACATATTTAGTAGTTTAAACACTCACTAACCATTAACTATATATATATATATATTGCAGTTCTATTCCAATATGTCTAATACCAGAGTGGAACCAAGGTGTCTCTCAATCAGCTCTGATCACGTGGAGTATCACCATCATCAATACAGGAGAAAAGTGTGTTTTTGAAACAGAGTGTGAACTATGAAGTGAAGGACAAATCACATGTGCTTCTGCTCCTTTTCACTGCGGTTACTCATTGGTGGAGCATTATGCTGCTGCCAGTGCTGCTGTTGTCTCTCTGTTTGGGACTGTTCAGTTTGACCACATTTGTATTTCCTGTTCTTCTCCTTGCATCTATTTGGGTCTGACTGCACTCAGGTCCCTTTCGGATCTCTTTTTTCGAAAATGGATTTATGCCTGTCAGGTTTGGTTTTCCACAGATCTCTTTCTGATCGGGTGCAAAGTTTGCAAAGGCCTGTACTACAAAGCAAGTTCAACATACCCAGGATATCTTTTCGTTATCTGGCAACAACCGCGATCACACTAAGCGGTCACACGATGCTGGTTATCAACTCTGTAAATTAACCCAGGGTTTCCCAATCAAGCCATGAGCGCGTTCACATAAAAGGGGCGGTGTTTGCAGCATATGACCAATCACAAACATGACAAGTGTACAGGGAGTAGAGCAGCATACTTTACCAACAAAGAGCAAACTGTAATATTAGAGAAATTCGAAGAAGTTAAACATCATCCAAGCTGAAAGCAACACAGCTGCAGTTGCCAAATGCAGGAAAGACAGCTGACAAAAAATCACAGACTGTGTGAATGCGTAAATTAATAGGCTTATAATATCACTGCCCCATCATTAGGGCACGAACTATAATTACATTTGTGTATTCCATTAAATGAATGTGTTGTTTAGATCTATTCTTATGGCGTGTATCAGCTGCAACCCCGGGGGTGTAAAAATAAATATAAAAACATGATTCAAAGCGATAAGTAGGCGTACATTCATAACTTATAAGTACAACAAGTACAAGGCTTTAGTGCTTCATCCAGTCTCTGTTGAAGCATGATATTGGTATACAAAAGCCCAGTGAAATGGTTTTGACATTGCTTGCAAGAAGCTGACATAGATAAGTCAGAATCTATATCTACCATATAAAAAGAGGTCCTCTCACGATCAGCACACCAAGCTCCACGGGATCTTCTAATGGTGATGCCATTTTCCAAGAGATTTGATTGGTCAGTAGGCGATGCTTTTATACCCGTTGGACTGTTATCTCGAACATAACCTGCTCCAGAGCAGGTTATGTTCGAGGCGTGCAGCATAAGTTACCATGGCGGTGTACCCCAGTAAGAAGTGAACCACTGTCGTAACCCTGAAAACCCAGGGTTAAACCTGAAGTTACCTTGCTAACCCCAAAACCTGCTGATGTTGATTTCTCTCTTTCTCTGTCAGTCCTCCATCTAACCATCCATCCCTCCTGCTTCTATTCCATAATGCCTTTCACACTGTCTTTGCTCCAAATTATATCATACACACACACATGATGCAGCAGCTTCGTGGCCCAAGTCTATTCTGTCAACAGCAGGGAGTCTACCTGCATGATTGCCTCATGACGTGTGTGTGTGTGTGAGAACAGGACTGGCCCTGCTGTGGAGGAGGTATATGACAGGAATACTAATATGATCTCTGTGTGTGTATAGGCTGGGTGACTGTTGTGTCCAGCTTTATCTTGATTTAGTGTTATTGTGTTTGTTGTGTATCGAGTGTTTGCTGCTGTGGTGACAACTCAGTTTCCCCTTGGGATTTCTGTCTAATGAGCCTGCATGGTTTGTTTGAGGCTCTCTCCCCTCCTATTGTGAAGTTTTGAGAGGTGAGAGGAAGGAGAGGAAGGAAGATGCGGGGGAGTTGTGTTTGATGGAGACGACTAAGAGGACTAAAAATAGTGTGTGTCCAGAGTCTAGATGGATAGAGGACAGCAGTGTGGATATGCTAAATTCCAAAGATAATGCAGCTTTTATCAAACATTTTATCTCTCCTCTCTTTTGGCTGAGAGCAACATATATAATATTATTATTTTAGAATTTGGTAAAGTTAGCAGGCTTCCCATTTTTAGCCAGCACTGATCAAACTGGTTAAAATGATAAACATCCCAAGGGGCAGATAATTAAAGTTAATTCCGTAAAATAAAACTTTTGCTTGTTTTGTGGCTAATGAGCTGTTTCCATGGGAAGAGCTACTTGTCCTTCGACTTTATTTCATTTTTTAATCAGCTCAGTGTGAAATTTGACTTTTGTTTTAAAATGCAGGAAGTCAAAAACAACACATAGGCCTATTTGGGAACCAATAAGACAACAGAAAAGAATAAAACCATCAGGAGAGTGAGAGCCCATAAAAGCTCATCAGATGGGCTGTTGTAATGTCAGCTACAGGTAGGTACTGCTATTCTCTTTCGAACTCCGTTTTTAGCCTGTATTTATTACCATTTTTTACATACATTAATGTATGCTGAATTAGCTATTAGGGGTTCCTGTCTGCAATGTACCCATGGATGTACAGACAACTATCACTGGATTTCTTTGATACTGAAGAAAACTTAAAAATGTGATTCTCTGGCAAGTTCTTTAGCGTCTTTTTGATTATTGGTTTGATTTCTATGATTTCAGAAGCAGATTTATGGACTTTTTCCACGATGGACATTGGAGATAATGATATCCTTGGGACATGTAAGTCACGCTGAATGATATCAATATGTGTTTCATGTCTGTGTGTTAAGATTTGACTGAGTTGTGACTCTTATTATGATTTTTGACTTAACTCTCTTTTTAACTCTCTCATTTGGCTTTGTCCTGCTGAATGTCTATGTCTATTACCGACCATATCCTGTAATTTCCAGATGGTTAAAATGCCATTCGAATGGGGCTAAGAGACTGCAAGTGGACTGTGTGTTTTTGTACTTCAACAAGACCAAGACCACATTTTGGTTGTGTTCACTTTTAGTTTTACCTCCATACAAAGTGTTTTAGATAGATCTGGCTAATGTTTCTTTCCCCACTGGATCTGGACATCGATGTTCTCAGATCTCAGCAATTACTTTGGGGAGTACAGTGTTTCAATAAATAATAAAAACTATGGCCAAAACAAACATATGAAAATATGTATAATAATAAGGTTGGCCTTGTGGCGTCATGACTCCTGCCAGCTCCTAGTATTCATTCTGCTGTCTGCTATATCTTACCTGCAATAAACTACCTCTCTTGTCATTTCAGATTCAGCCACTCCCTCCTGCTCTGCAGTAACCCTTTTTTCGCCATTCCCATCACCTGACCATACCCGCCCACCTGCTCACCTTTTCCCCATTTCCCTAATTAGTCTTGCACTATATACTGTATACCGGGCCATTTCCACCCTGCCTTTGCCAGATTGTGTAGTTTGCATCTGCCCTAAGTTTGCCTGTTCTGACTGCCTCCCTAGTTTTGACCCTTGCCTGTTATTTGATTCAAGTAAACATTAACTTTTATCTTAACCTGTCTGACTGTGAGTCGTGCTTTTGGGTTCAAGCTTGTTTTTCTGAGCCATTACATATGGATTACATGACCATCAGTGAGAGGTCACCACACCATCATGTGTCCTGTAAGGGCATTTTCACACCTATAGTTGGTTTGCTCTGGTCCAAATCAGTTGATGAGTTTGTAAACTTGGAGTGTTTCTTTTCACACAAGAGAAAAATCCAAGCGAACTAAAATGCATCACTACAAACCACATTCACTCCTCTTATTGGTCAGATGTATCTGGGGCGGGAGCAAGAAAGTAAATACAGGAAGAAGGTCCTGTGTTCTGGACTAGTGCATATATCTGTGCAATATACCAGACAAAACTATACCAGCAGAATGCCCAATGCATGTCGAGGAAACTTCTTGAACTACACTGCTTCACACTTTGCAAAGAAGACGTGCTGCCTTCAGACCACTGAGCAGAACAAGGAACTTGCGTAGTTGAATCAGATCGAGGTCGGATCACATTCCCACCACAAACGAATCACTCCAGAGTTTGTTTGGAACCAGGCCGAGACCACCTCCTTTATAGAGTCTCAGTGCGCTTGTTTTGGTCCACACCCGAGTGTGATTACTGTCTTCACACCTGCTCAAATGAACCACACCAAGGTGGAAAATGCTCTAGGGTTTGAGTGTGTAAGATGCTAAGAAATGTTAAATCTGTGTATTTGTAGTTGCCTTAAAACAGTGTTTTAAATAAATATAAATCAAAGTACTCACCATCAGCTAGGTATGTAGGCTCCAAAGGAATTGCAGTATGGGCCTGGAGAGAGACAGACAGAGACAGAGATGAACAAAATAATCAATGATTGTGTACACGGCTATGGCAACATTGTTTCTGTCTCAAGCAGACGGGTCAATAAAGTATTTATCACAGGGGAGACGGTGAAGGTGGAGACACACACACACACACACACTCACTCACAACCAATTCTACTGACCAAAGAGAACAATTCTCAAACAGAGCAAGCATCAGTCCAGTGAACAACTCTAATTGCTCACATAGGAAAATACAAGTGGATGAAAAAGTGAACTTGGAGACTTTGAAAATGCTGAATCATAGCTCAACAAATCTGTTTCTTATTTAGACCAAACAAAAGAAAAATAAAGAAACTGAGAAACTCAACAGTTAGAGTGAATTATGGGACAGTTTGGTACTAATTTGTCTGTTTTTGCCACATAACATCTTTGTGTGGTCCAGTAGCCAGCTGTGCATATACTGGTACTGGGTCACTGCTTTATAGGGTTATAATATGTACAGGATATTTGATTAAAATTATATATTTTTCACAATGACAAATTAATTTGATAAATTATTTGAATTACTATGTGTGTATATACTGGTTTGGGCTTTGGTGACAATATAACATCACCACAGTAAATCTTATTTGATTTAGATTTAGATTTTTCATGGGACAGGTGGGTGTTGTGTTAAGCTAGATATTAGCATTCATATCATATCTCTCACTTGACTGTATAGTCTGAAGGAACATTTGTAGTAAGCACTGGAAAGGATGCAAAACTGATGGGTAAGGTGGTATGTGTGTGTGTGTGTGTGTGTGTGTGTGTGTGTTTGTGCACGCACATGCCCTTGTGTGTGTTTTGTGTGTGAAGAGAAAGAGAGAAAGACAAAGATACAGGGAGAGACATAAAAGTGTGTGTCATGTACTTTGAGAGAAAGAGAATTGTGTGTGTGTGTGTGTGTGAGTGAGTGAGTGAGTGAGTGTATGTATGTGTTAGATGTCTTCAAAGTAGAAGTGTATGTGCAGACGTGTGTGTGTGTGTGCGTGTGTGAACAGTCTGTCAGATGTAACTTTACTTGTACATCCAATGAAGGATGTACCATAGACTGTATATAATGATGGACGATGCGTCTCCACTTCCTCCTACTGTACAAAAATGAAGCCAAAATACCCAGAATACGGGAGCTGCCATCTTGCACTGGTGATGTCATTTGGAGCCAGAGTCTGCGCAGTAGTCATCCGCGGTGGAGGCGCGGTATCCAGAAACCATCTTTGGGAAAATAAATTTTGACGTGTACTTTGACTTTTCAGTTTGGCCCATGTCCCATCCATTAACATAGAGGAGGTGGGGTTTATGACCTATACTGCAGCCAGCCACCAGGGGGCAATCGAGATGTTTTGGCTTTACTTTTGGGGAGCTGTCAACGTCGTCCATCTTTATATACAGTCTATGGTGTGTACAGACTGTGTTTGATTGACAGCAGCTGGTAGGCTGAGCCGGCAGGGGAACGAGAGACAAAGTACACAAACTTGCGCTTTAGCCTACAAGTCATGGGCAGACAGTGTATTGTTAGCAGTTGTTTTGAAGCATGCATGGAATAGCATGGAACTTTCTGTTATGCTGGTTTTGTACATTACCATACTACTTCCTTGTATAATAATAATACTAATGTAGGTTGTTTCTTTTGTGTTGTGTAGCAGGCTGCTGTCTGGCTGTTAGTGAGTGACTGTTTGCCAGAGAACTACAGTGTTCCAGCAACTTAACAGGGGGTGCCATCCTGAAACTAAATAAATAAATAAAATATAGATTTCTCAATTGTGGTTTCTGGAGAACACAGGACACGTTGTTTACAAAGCAGATGCAGTAGCAGAAAAAAACAAAAAAAACATGCCATATAATTTCAGTTGAACTTTAAGGTCAGACAACTAACACCTTTATCACTCTTATTGATATATGAACTTTGTTGGCATTGTGTAATTGACAGCAGAGGCCTAACCAGCCTGAATAACTGAAAAACACCTGTGTGGGTGTGCAGTGAAGGAAATGTCTTAAACACAACCTTAGCAATGTTCTTTAAATGAAAGTATGTTGTTTTAGTTATGTTCTTTGTATGCAAGGGGAAAGTTAGATGTTGATTGTAACATGTAATGTTCTGAGATGACATGTTACATGTGGGTTTATTAAGCTGTAGGGAAATTTTTTGCTATTTGCTCTGTTGGACCAATAACAAGGCCCTCTGTTTAGCCATGATTTAGTTGGGTAACATTTTTGAAAATTGCATTTTTCAAGGGAGTAAAGGGGACTTGAGTCATCAGGGTAAATAGCTATATATTGTTGGGAGTCATCTGCATAGTAATGAGAAACTGTAAAAACCAATTTTGCCCATTAGTCATGATTACATATAATTCATTGTCAGTATGACTACAAATTATTGAAATTGTTGTGATAACTCAATATTTTCTGTTCATGTCTCTCAACCAATGAAAGGTTTTCAAACGCACATGCAACGTGCTTCACCAACAAATCTGTTGCTGGGGTCCGTCATTTTCTCTCTCGTTCACCACATGTGGTCGTTTGGAATACAGCGCTGGAATTCTGGTTAAGTGTTAGCTAAAAGTTTGGCACAAAAGTTCTGGAACATCAATTATTAGCCAGGGCTTTTATTTGCCTTAATCATCAAAAGCAACTTAGCTTTTTCTTGTTATCTCTGTATCTGTTTCACTTTATTACACACATTAAGTTAGACCCACATACTGGGAGCAGGTAACTGTGGTGTTGCATGTAACTGCAGTGTCGCGTGTAACCGCTGTGTCGCTTGTGACCCAGCCTGCCTGTCTGCAGCACAGAGCCCGAGCTGATTCTGTCCCTGGGAAGTGTCCTGGATGTGACGTTACCCAGAGAAAGTCGCCTTTCACCGACAGGAGAAGCTGGCCCCTGCAGGGGGACATCAAATAATTTTGTGTATCACAGACATCTCCAGTGATTTTAGTCCAGTACGAATCGACCACGTGTTTTTTACAGATGACCTTGGTGATAATTAATGTTACAGAGCAAATTACCAACTGTTTTTCGTCAACCTCAGAGGCTCGCTTGGGTATTTGCAGATTTCCCTGTCAGATACAGATCAGCCTTATCCAGTATATACCTTGCAGTACTGAGCAATAGTAATGATGTGAAAACTTTTGGTTATGAACCAATTGTTGGTTCATAACTTCTTAGTATAACTTCTTTGTATACTTGAAAACATTGATAGGTTGGGTACCTGCATCAAAGGCAAAGTCCTGTATGTGTCTTCAGACAATTTAGGAGCTCATTCTTTGGCTGGATTTCAAGAGTCATTTCGTGTTGATCCATTTTGTAGATTCTGCTTAGCCAGCCATAATGCTATTCAGAGTGTCTCTGTGAGGGATGGTTTGTTTCCACCGAGAACGAAAATATCACACACTGAAGCTGTTCAGAGAGTTAAAGAGAACAAGGGTCTTGTTGTTGATGGAATGAAATGGGACTGTGTCCTAAACAAACTAACCTACTTTCACTGTGTAACAGTTTTTCCACCAGACTTCTTACATGACATTGTTTGACAAGAATTACTTTACCTTAGAGGAATTGAATATTGCCATCCAGCGTTTCCTATAAATTCTCAGATAAGACAAACAGGCCACAGACAATTCCCAAGGCTTTTAGATTAAAAGGAACGTTTGCTGGGAACGATCATGAAAATTGGTCACTTTTGAGGCTGCTACCCGTGCTTATTGGCAATAAAATACCTGAAAATGACACGACTTGGGGTATCATCTTAGATATTAAAGACATTATGGAAAATCTAGCATTGCCCATATTCACTGAGGAAAAGTTGTTTTATCTTGAAGTCAGAATCTTTGAACACCGTCAACTCCTACAGGAGGTTTTTCCTCAGTTTAAGCTGAAACCAAAACATAACTTTTTAGAGCATTATCCCCATCTAGTTTGTTGTTTTGGGCCTTTGCTTGACTTTTGGACAATTAGATTCGAGGCCAAGCATAGATTTTTAAGAAGGTTGTTCGTGATGTTAATCATTTAAAAAATATACTAATAACTTTAGTTTCCAGGCACCAGCTCATGTTGGCATATTACATGGGCATGCCTAAACTGTTCAAACCAGCACTGGAAGTTGGGAAAATATCAACTCTCTGTCCTGACATTTTGGACCCCTCTGTCAAAGACCATTATCAAGACGGAATTCAGAAATGACTTCTGTTTCTCTTGCTAAAACTGTCTTCTTACACGGAACTCAGTACACTGTTTTTATCAACTGGAAGCACAAGTGGACTTCTTGATTTTGGGAAAATTGTTGATGTGCTAATTGTTGAAAACAAGCCTGTTTTGTTGTGGAACCGTACACATGTTGGTACACGGAACACTTGAGATGTGATGAGGTCTGCAAAAATCCCTCTGCAAAACTGCTTGTAGTCCTACCAGAGGAGCTCAATGACTATTTCCCCCTGTCGGCGTTTATGGTTCAAGACAGACTTCTGGTTTCTCCTAAAGCAGGGGTATCAAACTCATTTTAGTTCATGGGCCACATACAGCCCAATTTGATCTCAAGTGGGCCGGACTAGTAAAACCATTGCATAATAATCTATAAATAATAATACCTCCAAATGTTTCCCTTTCTTGTATGTAAAGAAGTACGAGTACATTCTGAAAACGTTCACAATTAATTAACCATCCATCTAGACTGAGATGTCTTAAGAAAACAAGTGCAATTTCAACAATATGTCTCAGTTTTTCCACATTAAGTAAGTCTACTGTAAGACAGTGCACTAAATGTGCATTACAATTTGCAAATCACAGTGGATCTACAAAGGCACAAAACATTTTCTTGGAAAACCCGACACTCTGTGTCCACTTTTCTCCTTTTTGACATTTTCCACCGGCGGCTCCTGCATGAACAGTAGCCTACGCTTGTGTCACATAGCGTGTATGTAAGAATGTGGGATCTCTAATAACATATGGCACACGGGAGAAGTTAGCCTTCAGGGCTTTCTGCCAGAAAGGCTTCGTGCCTGCTGCTCTTATTAGAACAGCGCAGTAAGAATTGCAGTGCGTTTCATTGAAAAATTAGAATTAGTGACTTCTCTGCTATTATCACACTTTGCAAAGTCATCCAGTGGGCCGGATTGGAACCTTTGGCGGGCTGGTTCTGGCCCGCAGGCCGTAAGTTTGACACCCCTGCTCCTAAAGCATTTCTGCTGCATTAAGGTGGGTTAACCACAGAGTTACCTCTCATACACAGTTTTAACAAAACACTAACATTATGACATTTTTAAATGTATGACTACTGGACTGGATTGTAGGGTGTCTTTTGTTTTGTCCATCCCCTGTATCTTGCTTCAATTAAGTTTTGCCATTTACTTGTCATGTTTTGTCATTCTCAGCTTCACAGCGAAGCACTGAAGATCTGCCATCCTGGTTTGTTGTCCAGATAGAGGAGCTTAAAGATTACTTCCCCCTGTTGGCGTGTATGATGTGAGATTCACTTCTGTTCTCGACCAAAATTCTGGTATTGCACCACCATGGGTATCAATAACTAAGTGTCGTATCTTAAATCTCAACTGCAGTTATTTTTCTAGTGCCCAACATGCTGCTGTGAGTCATTCTCAACAAAGATGACAGGAAGATCCAGATTGATAGTTTTCCAGAGACTCTTGATGAATTTTATTCATTCTTAAAATGTAAACTTGGGATGGAAGGTGACTTGGTGGTCCAATATGAAGATTGAGAGTTTGACAATGAGCTCTGCTACTTGATGAGCTTGTCTGATATTCCTGTTGGAAAAGTGACACTGAAGGTAACTGTCAAGCAGGCCCCTGAGTCATATCACACTGATTCAACGTTGGACACGGCAAGTTTGTCCTCGTCCCCATCGTCTTCTCGTGAGGACATTTCCACATGCCATCGGCCTTGGCCTGATTCAGCTTAAAATTCAAAATGGGAAACTACAGTAACAAGCGCTGTGTGAGCTCTGAACTCCAAGTTAGTCGCAGCTCCTCAATATCAAAACAGAAGCTCAAAAAAGCTTCCCTGAGGGAAGAACCCAAAATGTTCTGGAATAAGAGAGATTAGCCATTATAGGAGAGATGAAGAAGAAGAAAGCTGATATGAAGAAAGTCAACAAAATGATGATCAGCACCTTCTCTCTGCGACTCAAGCAAATTGTGGAGCAAGAGCCACCAGAGGTGAAGACCAAATGGCCAGTTTGGTTCACAGAGCAACAGGTAAGGGTCTCAAGTCAGGGTGTAGGCCAGACAGCTATTTAAGTGAAAACTGCAGCTCTGAAACTGTTGACTTCATGTACCCTTTCTTTGTGCCTCAATATTTGAATATATAATTCAAGCAACCATCTATTGTGGTCAGTTAAATGGAAAGTCTTTTTTAATTTTTAGTATTTGCAGAATGAGCAGTTAGGCCTATGTGTTAAAGAGGAACCAAACCCAAATTCTTGTGAAGCC
The DNA here is from genome assembly GCA_008360985.2 of Macquaria ambigua. Lineage (NCBI taxonomy): Eukaryota > Metazoa > Chordata > Actinopteri > Centrarchiformes > Percichthyidae > Macquaria > Macquaria ambigua. Next base: position 15,529 of record VMKM01001050.1, on the reverse strand, counting down.
TGACATCTAATGGTAGTTAGTGATCACCCTTTTTTTGCACTCGATCCGATCAGTTATTCAATATTTAGTATCTATTCAGCTGAATTCACTCGAGTCACTTCAGCTGACCTGAGAGGGTCATTTGTTTCTGGGCTGGAACAGCATTTGCCTTGATTAATGGAGCTCTACAGGGCCAGGATTGGCAACTTTCCAGAGCTGAAAAATGTCCTAAGCATGCTTGATGATGATTTTAGTATTTTAGCTTAGGGATGCACCAAAGTATCGGTCAATGATACATTTTGGCCAATACTCACTCTCAAGTTTAATAATGTGATGTCTGATTTGGCCGATGCCACAGTTGACAGTATTAAACTAGAAATCCCAGCATGTGAGATATCATTTGCTTTACTTCTCAGCATGTATGAAGAACATTTTAGGGCAATGTCAATAGTGATTGTACACTTTCAACTTATACAATTACTGATGCAAACATGTAGTAGCATTGGTATCAGTATTAGTAGTTGTAGCAGTTATTTTAGTACTAATAGAACAATAATAAAACAGTACAGACAATTAGTCATTGTGATTGTACTGTTAGTTGTAGCAGCAACCTCACTAACTCACACACTCTTAGTCTTTCTTGCTCAATTTCTCTTTCTCTCTTTGTCTCACGCCAGACTGTTGCTTGCTGAACATGAATTAAGTTGATCCATGGATTGTTAAATGGTGGTCAGACCTCTGTTACTAAAGCGAGGTGTCCTCATGGCCACATTTACTGAAGTGGCTAGAGGTTGTGTGGCTTTAATAGTGTATTCTGTCTTTAACAGAATTCCAACCAAATGAAAAGGGCCGTCATTCTGAGGGGCCTGCCGTATTTCCTCCGTGAAGATCCTTCAAAGTTCCACAGGACTGCAAAGGTATTGAGAGGAGGTGTTTCATCAAGAAAGAAGACGGAATCCTTTGAGTTGGGCTTGGTGCTCTTTTTCTTTTTTGTGACATATCTACTCTGTAACATTATCAATTAAATTTATACATGCATTCAGGGTTGAACAACAACAGACCAAACATTTTTTAAACTGAGAAAATTATTTTCAGACCCACAAAACACCCTCTGAAGGGCCCTACCTAGTGTGTATGGATTTCGTTGGCACACTGATTTTGAGGTTGGACGGCATAGTGCCAATGTGTAATCATTATTTTGAATGACCTTTGCTTCTGGTTAGAATATTCCAACTTTAGGCAAGAGAAAGTATGCCAAACAACTCCAGTGCCCCTTACACTTAACTGCATAACGTCGAACAAATACACACACACGCTTACGTTGCCTGACAGTTTGGCTAAGAATATGTCAGATAGAATCATCTAAAGCCTGCCCCAATCTACATTTTATCATTATTCTGTTGAAGCAAAACAAATGCTTCTTGACTGTGTTGTGGTCAAGAATATACAAAAAGTAGCCAGCTGTAAATGTTTTAATATTCAGGTGTATGGCCGGCAGCCAGTGCTTGTGGAAAACCCTGTCCTCATTTTATTCACCCTACCATTTTCAACCAAACCCACTAATCCCACAACTTACCTTTCCCTATCATACACCACACCAACGGGACACCAGTGGCGAAGCATGTTCTTGTTTTCTCATAGACAATTTGACAATTACAAATGATTATACAGTTATATTTATTTTCTTCTGTCTTAGTGAAAGTTACAGACACTGAGGACAGCATGGCAAGGGAAATGAATGTTGGGATCCTCCTGATAAAAGAATTAGAGGATCTTCCTGACATCTCATGGTGCTGGAGGATCAGATCATTCTGCATGGCATCAAGGACTACTCACATGCGGTAGCTATGCTAATGACTCTGTCATATGCACAGAAAATTGACTACCCACAGGAGCTGCAATATACCTTTGAAGTCATTCAGAAGGTTCTCATGAAAATTGGCAGTGAGCACTGCCCTGCAAGGGTTCACGAACTGAGGAATAGACGTATAGCTGCCAGTCATACATTGGTTGGCATTATCCTACTGTTTTCTGATTTCTGTTCCACTATTACAATGTAACTATTCACTAACTGCTCTTATGCCACATTCTCAGTTAAGCAGATTTAAGAGCTTTATCAAAAAGTTGTAAGTTAACATTAGTCAGAACGTTTTTCCTACAAACCTAGAGGTTTAAGGTCTTTGCTACAAAGTCTGGTTTACTACAGTGAGATTGACATTTTTGGTTTGTGCATAATTTTAGTTTATATTTTTAGTTGTACTTTTTATTTCTACCTTTTTCTTTTTTTACATGCATATGCAAACACCATATAAGTAAGCATAGTGACAGAATGAAAGAGAGCGGCAAAAGTAATGAGTAGAGTACTTATTTGTGCACATTCTAGAGTGGGGATGTTTTACCCACAAGCTTGTGTTGTTTTAGGGGCAATAATCTTTTTGCACCTGTTATTTTGCTGTATACTCAAAGGTTGTTTTTATTACCTTGCCCATCTGTTTAATTAGATCTTCGAAGAACTGGAATTGGCTTAGTTTCTTTTAAACAACCAATAACCTGTAGAGATGAGACTTTTAAACTTAATCTAAAATGGAGTTGAAGTCTAATAAAAGTAAAGATAATTACTAAATATGTAGTATAAACTTAATCTTAAGCAGAACTGAATTATAATAAAGTTAACTAAAATATAAATATATAATAAAGTTGACATACCAAAGTTAGGTAAACTAGGTAGTGTAGGTAGACTGAACTGTAGACGAAGTATTTTCAGCTCTATAATGCCAGTTGAAAGAAATTGAAAGATTGTGTTGACTCAACTAGAGAATTCTATAGGGATTGAATTGTGATTAAGTTACATAAACTAAAGGATTTAAGTACAACTGAATTAATATCAAGTTTATTTGACTAGAAAAGTTGATTTGTTTTTAATCATTACAAAATTACCTGAACTTGTCTTCTCAAATTCATTCAACTTAAAATTTAACTAACTTTTTTAAGTTAAAACAAATGTCAGGTTTATTATTACAGTTGCTGTGCCTATGGATAATGATCCCTAGTGTTATCAAATAGAGACTGAATAGAAGGGGACCCAGAACAGAACCTTGTGGTACTCCATTGGAATGTCTGAAAAAAGTTGTGATCTGATAGGTACGACTAAAATCATCAGAGACCCCGACCCATTTTTCCAATCTACCAATGAAAATGTTGTGATCTGCAGAATCGAAGGATGTGCTGAGATCCAGAAAAACAAGAATAGAAAATAATTTTCCTATCCATTTGATTCTTAGATAATTTACAACATTCACCAGAGCAGTTTCAGTGTTATGCCTTAGCCTACTCTGAAAGCAGACTGAAACTTCTCAAAGTGTCTTTGTTATCTGCACATGGACTAGCTTTTCTGGGATTTTTCTAAGGAACACATTTTATTGTGATTTATGGTTGGTCATTTAAGAAGTGTCTTCTTATGGTGGTTAAACTTTAAAAAAAAAGTTAAACTTTTGTGTCATGGCAACACTTCTACACACACACACACACACACAGGTTTCTTACCATTTCCCAAGCAGCAGGGTCGTGTTTGAAGAGCGAGTGTGTGAGCTCCACTGACACTCTCTTCCTGTAGTCTGAACTTTTATCCTCTGAAATTCGGAACAGCACTGCTGCAGCGTAGGTGGCTGCAGGGAGACGGCAACATCACAGTCATTTAAGGGAAAAAGTCAGGCATTCATTCCTTCCTGAATCACTAAAGGTCATTCCACACAAAACATTAATAGTCAGTTCCTTCAATCATTCACAACCATGTGATCACAAGAATTAAGACAATTTTAACCAATCACCATACTATTTATTAGAGCTTTTTTCAAATGGTGAGTGGGAGAATGCTTGCCATTGTCACTGCAGTTTGATGCATAAAGGTTATCCAATTAAGAACCACATTCATTTTTTTCTAAGAACTTGTCTTCTCAGGCAGACCTTGCCTCCAGGTGATCGTATCGCAATCAATCATTTTTAAATATACTAAAACAAGCCATTTCTGATTTGATATCTAAAACTAACCATTTGGTTTATGGAGCTTGCTAGCAACGCTACACACCATGGCAGGAAGCACTATAGATTCCTTATAGACTTGATTCAGGTCAAAAAACATTATTGACTAGTGATTTGCAAAGGCTAGAGGTCAGAAAAAAACCCAATGTTTTACATAAGAGTGATTATGTAGTGAAAATAATCAGAGACTGCTTAAACAATAACAATATTTTATTGTGGTAATTACACAGAAATGGCCATGAACCATGTGGAAAATGTGATGGAAAATGTGATGTGACCTTTCTGTCAGGTCTGATGTTTTTGTCTGCTGCTATTTTTAGTCTCTCCTGTGGAGCGAAAGCTTCAATGAACATTTAAGTCACATGCTTCATGTATTACATGATTTGTTTGCTAAGTCTGTTTCCATTGAACTTTGGATTTCGAAATTCAAGAAAGTGGAAGCAGAAAAGTAAAGAGAGACGTACCGATTCCCTCGTTGTTGGAGTGCAGCAGCTCCATGAGGGGTGCGGATGCTCCCTCTGCATCGATGAGCTCTGCAGACTGTTTGTCCAGGGCCAGCTCGCACAGGACCCCCGCCGATACTCGCTTCACATTCTCCACATACGAATACAGCAGCTGGACACACACACACACACACACACACACACATAAAGCTGTGATGTTAGAGTTTAGGATGAATTTTTAACAGCACAGGTTACTTGCAGACTGATTGGTTTTCTGTCACAAAACTGTTAATTTTCAGATTTGTAAGGCTGGTGTATTCAGTTCAATCATAACAGAAGTTATCCCTGGGCACTTTTCATATAGAGCAGGTCTAGACCGTACTTATAATATTATTTTCAGAGACCCAACAATTTTCACCATGAGGAAGCACTAGGCCGCAAGGAAAAACTCCCTTTTAACAGGCAGAAACCAGCAGAACCAGAACCAGGCTCGGGGTGGGTGGTCATCTGCCAGCTAGCTAGCTGTAACTTATCTAAGCTGCATGGATCTGTTGTTGGTTGCATCATAACATAACCTGATAAAGTAATTTGCAAACAGCAAGCTAGCCAGCCAGCCCCGGGAGTCTAGATGAATTAGCTGATGTTATCCACTTAAGACAGTGGGTACATCTCAAGTCTCTTAATTGCATCCACGTTTCCCTCACTTGCGTCTTTGTCCCTCCCACCAGGGATGCATGGAGAGATGCAAGGAAACCATGCAAGGAGAGAAGAAACAAGGAAATCTGTTTTTAGAGACATCTGTTTTTAGAGACGTCCTTTCCTCTGAAGCGTCACGTGAAGCAATGTCCGTTTCTGATGACGGCGGCAGCTGATCACAGCTGGATCAGCTGTCAGTCGGGTTAACAGCTGTAGAGACTTTTGATGGAGTACTGTGTCCTGCGTTTATATTATTTATTCATTATTTGCAGCTGTATTTATCGATATTCTGATTGTGAATTCATTATTGAATAATCTAGAATATGATAAGGGTCTTTAGAACATTTGAAATTATGTATTACACTAAATGTTTCAGGGAAAACTTAAGTGATGTAACTCATCAAACCCAACGCTCAGGAATTATCAGCCTCACGTGACTGAATGTAAATTATGATAAATTACGTAAATGACCTGACAGACAGACTCTCCTACTCTCTCACTTTAACTGTATCCATAGTAAACGTTAACAGGGGAAATAACAGATCATGAAAAGAAAAATCTTTCTAATAAATGAAGAAAGTTGTTTATGGTTCTTTTGTTGTTCAGACCTACAATTAACACAGATTCAAATAAATACATGCAAATAAAATACAAAACTTGGAAGTGATACACTTGAGTTTAATCTGTTATCTGTCTGATGGAGTGAACCATCAGTCCGATAAGCTGCAGCGTCCAGCGCCCCACATACATTTGTATACAGACTGTTGAACCTGCATTTACAAACTGCTTGTCATGTGTGAGCTTTACTGCATTTGTGAGATTTCTGACACTTCCCTGCCACAGCTCGATTCACAACATTGTTTTTCAAAAGGAAATTATCTGTAGCCTATCAGATGTCTCCTTCCATTTCAGCAATCAACCAATGACAAGCGTCTATTTGAGGGTATGACCTCATTAGCATTAGTCAAGCTAATAGTGTGTGCAAGCCCCCAGGAAGAGCGCCAGGCTTTGAAGCCAATTCGTGTAATTACAACTTCCAGGTCCGTCACGTGATACACACTGGCCCCAAGAGACTTTTTCCCATAGACTTACATTGTGAAAGAGACGTCTGTAAATCAGCGGATCATTTTTTTTGAGGTACAACAACTAGCCAGTACGAACACTTAAATAGCCCTTATTTAAATCATTATGTCCTAAAAGTTGTAAAATGCATAAATAGCCGGCTTCATGCGCCACTGAGCAGCTTTCATAGGAATGAACGGGGCCCCGCCTCCGACGCTGTATCCAGTTCTCTTTATACATCCATGAGTGTATGTATGTGTGTGCTCACAAGAGCAAGTGCACACATACGCAACTGTTCATATTGGCCGTCTGTCGAAAAATGTACCCACCAAAGTTAAAACCATAGACTGTATATAAAGATGGATGCCATGAAAGCTTCCCAGAAGTGAAGCCAAAACATCTCAATCACCACTGGCTGCAGTACAGGTCATAAACCCCACCCCCTCCATGTTAGCGGAAGGGACTTGGGCCAAACTGAAAATTCAAAGTACACGTCAAATAAAATGTTTCCAAAGATGGTTTCTGTCATTTTAGGTAGTTCTTATCACGCTGATGTTTGTTCAAGTGTTTGTTTTTCTGATAAGTTTGGTTTTGATTAGTTATTTGATGCTATAAAAAGGGGGTGTGACGTCATTGACAACTTGTGGAGTGCTCGATCACTACTGTGCAGACTCTGTCTCCAAATGAAGTCACCAGCACAAGATGGCAGCACCTGTATCCAGGATATTTTGGCTTCATTTTTGTACAGTGTGAGGAAGTGGAGACGCGTCGTCCATCTTTATATACAGTCAATGGTTAAAACCAAACCCACGCCCTTGGTAAAAAACAAGTGCGTGTGGTTGGAGAGGATTCTTATCCATCCCAAATATTAGCCCTGGAATAGGCAAAATGTTTTCAAGCAAGAAGTAGAATTCCACCAATGACAGCCAAATTTCTGCCTCCTCCTCCATCCCTCAAACAACTTTCAGTTTCCACTGCAAACTGTTCAGGGCACAGCAGAGAGAAGAAGGTAGAAACAACCTGGCTCCTCAAGTTCATGATGCTCATATCATGTCAGCTGTTTCTGTAGTTTGTGAAGCCTGATATCTTCGTGCCATATGCACGTTTCAGCATGCATGTGAGTGTACCTGTACAAACAGTGGTATGGTTTGCATGCTGGCGATTTCTCCTCTGTTTATGGGGTCTCTGGCCAGAATGTGAAGCGCTCCTGTGCAGCCCTCCACTATTTCCTCCATACGAACACCATCCTAATAAGACAGAAAGACAGATGCAGAGAGATGTCAAAGAAATAAACCAGCTAACCTAATACCTCTACTGACACTGCTGAATGTGTTATGTTTTTGTCTGCTGCTTTCTGACAGCAGGACTAGAAGCTCTCCAGTTTGAAATTCTTCTTTTTACTCTTTGGTAACATTTTTGTGAAGGAAATTTCCCCCAAATGCAGTGGAACAGGCAGCATTATATAGCGGTTTGGGGGCATTGATTATGCTAATGATGAAATCTCACGTGCAGTTAAGAGGGTTTGCTGAATCTGACTTGGAAAACTATGCAAACCTCACAAAATAGAGGTGATATCCAACATTGTAAAAACATCCACAATAAGGATGCAAGAGTTTCACTTAAACTGAGCTGGAGACACAGTTGGTACTACAGAAGGTAATAACACATCACGTTGCTAATTTGAACAGTTTCATATAGTTCAGTTCAAAGATTAGTACTCAGTGGCTTTATGCTGTACTTCATTATTTTCTAAGCTAAGCAACTGCATCACCATGACATTCTGTGCTGATTCTGTCATTAGCTCAGTAGTCCGTTCAGTCTGTAGCTGGTGCAAACTGTTCAGTTCTGTACAAAACTATACAAGCACCGTTTATGAGGTTAATAGCACATCAGCCACATATCTGAAACAGTTATCAAACCATGATTGTTTGAGTGGCTGGCTTTCTATTACTTCCTGTGGCTAACCAGGAAGTACCATACCGATAAAACAGCTGAGCTGACAGCTGAATGTTGGTGCGTCAGTAATGGACTCTCCAGTGCTAAGAGCTACTGATTGAAGACAGTAACAAGGATGATTCAGTGCAGCTTGAAATTTTGGTGTTGTGTTTAACACATGTTCAGGCACACAGCAATTCTGTGTGTGTGTGTGTGTGTGTGTGTGTTGTGTGTGTGTGTGTGTGTGTGTGTGTGTGTGCGCGTGCGTGGTCCAGACCTGGTATGTCTGCTGTGCGGAGGAGGCGTGTCTCTGTGTGTCCTGGTGAGCCTTCAGCAGCAGGTTGACCAATCGTGGAATAGCACCTGCCTCCCTCAGCGGTGCCTGATTGGCCGGGCACAGTGCCAGGTTCCGGATCAGACCAACTGTTGCCTGAGGAGAGGACAGAGATCAAAGACCTTAACTCACCAAGACCAGGCTCTATTTGGGTCAGCCTTAATGGCAACTTTACATGTGGTGCCTCCAATGGCAGTGTCCCTTACTGTTTGGAACTTCAGCAAACTGCATGCACTGCACTCATGTTTACCAACCAGTGTGTGATGCTTCATATCAAAGGAAACCACAGGGATGAGAGTAAAAAGATCTAACAGCTATCCATGGATGGAGCACTCGCTCACTGCTGAGGAGACAGCTGGGCCGACTCCCAGCATCCGGACATCCAAAAGAGCTCAGTGCTGTCTCACTGCTACACCAGCAAAGTGCTCTGAAAAGCTCTGATTTTACTTTTAAAGCACTACAGGCATAGTCTGCAACCCTGCCGACATTTCAGAGGGAATAACATCAGTGAAAAGCATGTGGGGAAAGTTCCCAAAAAAAGTAAACACATTACAAATGCAGGGACATTTAGAAATCTTGGGGGGGGGGATGTTTAAGTGAAAGCTTTGAAAAAGTTTCTGATCCACAACCCTGTTTTTGGTCAGATTCAGAATCTTTTTTACTTCTGCGTTTAGTGCTAATTAGCAACTTTTTTACCTATCCTTTGATCAGATAGTTTCTGATTTAAATCACAATGTTTTCCAATTGTAAACATTTTTAGACAGAGTTCTTGTACATTCTTATGCTACATCCACACTAATACATTTTTGTTTGAAAACGCATAACTTTTGCTACGTTTACGCCTAGCGTTCACACTACTAGACTTTTGAAAACGCTGCTGACCCCGTTTTAGTTTAGTTTCAGATTGCGTTTTAGTGAGGACAGGTGGAAACAGAGACATTTTACAACAATGACGCAGACACCCACGTTCGCTTCCTGATTGGGTCTCATCAGTCACGACGTGTCCTTCCCTGATTTGTCACACCCGTATCATGTGACCCTCTTCCAGAAGAAAACAAACATCAGCCTTGACTACCAGCGGTTAATTCAACATTAATAGCGAACAACACTTACTTTCAGTAACAGTTCCACCTCGTCGTCGGTCCAAGCAAAGAAATCTCTGCTCTCACTTTTCTCCATTGCTGTTCTGCAACCAACCACAGAGTAGACAATCTGCTTCCTGTTTACACCGACACATGCATGCCTAGTGCACGTGAATGGTCGCGTGATATGCGTTTCCAGGCATGAAGTATGGACGGAGATAATTTCTGAAACTGTGATAAAATGCTCATGTGCACGGAGAACGTTTTTGTTTTAAAATGAAAACGTATTAGTGTGGATGTTGCCTTAGATAACATTGAACATGTGATGATGATCAGTGTGTTCGCTGTGACCAGTACAGGTGTTGAACTGCGGATTGACTGGGCCGGTACTGCATGCCAACAGGCATCCAGGTGTTTTTAGAGACAGTATAAAGTGTATAAAGAGACAGCATGGAGGAGGGAATGAATCACTTAGCCTGCTTAGCTTTAATAGCAAACACCAACTCATTTTTCTAATCCACTGTAGTGAGTACTGACCACTCAAATGAGGGAAAGCACTTATTATTCAAGTTGAGATGCACAATGTATACACAATGAACTGAAGAAAATGTCTCAGGCCTACATGGAAAATTAATCAGCATTACAATTGAACAACTTGGATGTTTTTGCGCAGAGGAAGAGTGTTCATGTTTATTGCCTTTTTGACTGTTTGGTTGGCTTTATGATCAAGTGCTTGGCAGCTGTCAGTAAGTCATGTTTGATACATGGGTAAGCGCAGTTATGATTCTGGATGAAAATTCCAGCATTTGATTAAGTCCTCTTGAAAAGCATCATTGGTGTTTGCATTGTCGAGTCAAATTTGTTGATTCCCCGCCAGTGATAAATTGGCAAATCTTACTCCCAGTGCTGTGTTTTAAATGCAGTGTACGTCTTTGCCTCGTGGTATTTAACTTAAAAAATTTGAAAAAACCTAATTCATCAATTGATGCCTGAATTTGCTATGTTGTTGAAATATTGCTTTTAGTGAACACGTCTAAGCCTTAAAAAAAGAAGGCTAAAAATGAAAAAGGTGCCGCCTGCCAAAAGATCAGATGCCAGTCCAGTCAGTTTCCTCTGGCGACGGGTCTGATACCGCCATAGCTGCAACTGTGAACAACCCAAACATCTCTGCTTCCACTGTCAGTGTAAATGTGTTCAGTTCCACTCTGCCACTGTGGGGTCAACAGAGAGCGCAACACATAAATCAGCTGGCGTATTGGTCTATTAAAAGAAATATTGTTTTGGTATCTAAACCAAAACTCTGCTACTCAGCATGATATCATATCTGAGGATATTTTAAACATTTAGAAGTAGCAGTACTTGCTGCTTCCCTTACTGCTTCTCTCCCTCCCATCCCTCTTCCCTTCCTCTGTCTCTCTCTCTCTCTGCCTCTGACCTACTCCGGCTCTGTAAAGCTTCCTTATAAAGTCACATTGTCCATATTCTCATTCCACATCATTAAACTCCAATATACCAGTTCATTAATATAATCTGCCAGAGTTGGCAGTGCTGTCCGACTGAGAGAGAGAAGTGTGTGTGTGTGCAAGTGAGAGAGGGACAAAATGGAAAGAGCCTATTTCACTGTACTAGGTAATAGTGACAAAGAGAGAGATAGAGAGCAGATGTAAAAGTGTGAGTGCTAGTGGAATTTTGAATCAGTGTTAATGCAAGGATTTTTTTTTTTTTTACTCTGGATTTACTACAGAAAGTCATATTCAAATCATAGTGGAAAAGACTAAGAGCCTACAGCCACGCTAGCGGCTCTATGAGGTTGTTCTTAGGCACAGCAGGGATTTTTTTTAGATCTAGACTTTATTGTCCCAGAGGGAGATTTGTTTTCACAGCCTGTTCAACACAGAAACTTCGGATTTGAGCTAAATGTTAATATCAGCATGCTAACACGCTCAAAGTGACAGTGAGACACAGACACAGTGGCTGATGTTTAGAATATATAATTTAACAGGTTTATCATCTTTGTTTAGCCCGTTAGCATGCATTTGCAATGTTTACTAATTAACAAAAAGCAAAAAGTACAGTTGAAGCTGATGGAAATGTCATTACTTTTGCAGGTTTTATAAACCGGGCAAATTAATATTTTGACCCAATAACGGTAGAGGAAAAGCTAAAGGTTCACTAAGGTGATAAGAATGTATCCTCTGGGGGCCTTGAATTGCATGGCAATTCATCCAATAGTTGGTAATATATTTCCCTCAAATCTAAAGATATCCAGCTCATGGTAGCACTAGATGAAAGGTCAGGGGATCACTAAAGTCATTAAGATTCATCCCGCGAGTAACATGAATGTCTGTACAAAATGTCATTGCAATCCGCCCCATAGTGGTCGAGACGTTTCATGCTGCACCAAAAATGTCAACCTCACGGTGACGTTTGAGGAAAAGTCAGAGGATCACCAAAGTCCACCATCGTCTGGGAACCATGAATGTCTATTATTTCACTGAAGTGAAAACTTTGACCTACTGGTGGTGCAAGATAAAAAGTAAGATGATCACCAAAGTCATTAGAATTTATCTTCTCAGGACCATAAATATCTGTAGCAAATTTAACTACAGTTGTCAACTTGCTAGTGCCAGTAGATGAAAACTCAGAGGATCACCAAAGATATTAGGATTTATACTCTGGGTATCATGAATGTCTGTACAAAATATATTAGCAATCCATCCAACAGTTGTTGAGATACATCGGTCTAGACCAAAGTGGTGGACAGACCAACACTGCCATCCCTAAAGCCATGCTGCTAGCATGGCTAAAACAGGGCTGTTTGCTTCATGCTGTATTCTTGAGGGGAGTGGGAGAATCTGTGCATCAACCCTCTTTATAAATAGCAATTTGATAATAGTTTTATAAGCTATCATGATTTCGTTTGATTACCAGATTAAATTACATTTTCAAAGATCTACAGGCAACAATATGAACATTAACATTAGCCAGATTTCTATCTATATCCCTAGAGCTGAATGTGAAGGCTGCCATTTGGCCACCAAATCTATTTAGTTTAGTTTCAATATGATGATGATTTGTTGTTGTACAGTACAGTTACACATCCAGAATCCATCTGTAATTGCAGCCCAAGCAGTAGCCTTCAGCCATTGGCTGCACTCACAAAACTCTAGTCAAAGTTCCACAAGTTTGACTTCTATACATCGCTTTTCGTATGCACATCCGAGTGCAACACCATGAATGCCTGTCTGAAAGTGCACTGTTATCCCCTTTTGAAAGATCATCAATTCTCACATGCTCCATGACGACAGGCTTTTCACCCCAACGTGAAGTGTGTTCCATTCAGAATAGCTATAAATTATTTTGCCTTCAGATATAGTCAGACAACAAGTCGTCTGTCTGTTATGTTGCTGACCTTCCCAGCAGGGGGCAGCAGTGCACAGAGCAGATGAAGTGTGAAAGTTGACATTTTAACAAAAACATTAAATTTAATTTCCATCTGAATGCCAAAATCTGAGTCATGCTAGACTGAGAGTGAAGAGGCTTTTAGTGTCTTCTGGATCAACAGATCTGAAACTGACACACACACACACACACACGCTTACAAAGCAAAGTGTTCTAATGCAACTGGAATGCAACTGGTTGTATGTAGGTCTGTGTGTGTGAGTGTGTGTCCTAGGTGGAGGAGTTATCTAAGAGAAAATGACTAGTGCCTGCAAAAATTGTCTGCAACTTTAATACATTTAAATTTACTTAATTAAATGTAACTTTAATTTTGGAAAACCTTTTTAATGCCAGTTAGGATGTCATCATTTATAAAAAAGAAGAACACAAATGAAAAAATAAAAGTATACTAAGACCAGATTTCTCAAAAGCTCAAATAGAAATGCTTATGACATTAGAATATACCTGAAACACAACAAAACACAAAAACTAATTCAAAACTGACTTTAAATCTACAACCTTTTGTCTCATGAAGTATATTTATATGCCCCCCCCCAAAAAAAAAAAAAGAAAAGAGAAAAGAAGAAAATACTTAATACTTGCTGACACACAAAAAACTACTATAGCAAGGTACCAGCAATGGCAGTCTTAAGGCCAAACTGTGTCTTCACAATGTGGCACAACACTTTACAAGAGTTGAATGGAAGTGGCAAATTTTAATATGTTGTCCTCCTGAAAATAGTACGATGGAAATTGCTTTGTTGAATAAATAATGGCTTTTGGCAGTGTTTATCTGCCCGTAATAGCTTTCTAAAAAGGTCCAACATGCTGTCCTTGCTGTTTGTCAGTCTCTGTTGTGGTTGTGAAGCCCATTAATTGGTGCATTAAACGTAGCCACGAGCATTTCTTTGTTTTCCTCTTCCACCAGTATGAAACATGGCTGCCATTAGCAGATATCAAAAAGCAATTTGCCTCATTCACACGGTGGCCATTTTTGATTTACGCTCTGCAGAGGCCTGCACAGCAGAGAGAAACCATGTCAAACACACCAAACAAATAATATAAAATCGAATGTGTCTTTGGACATTGTTGACCGACAACCACAAATTATTCAGCAGCATGGACGTCGTTAGGTCCATTTTAGGGGGGCTTTAGCCAGTGGGAGTGGTAAACCTCCTAATAGAGTAGCCTGCTTGCTTTGTGTAGTTAGGAGAATGAGGACTCCAGGCTCTTCTATTACCAGGTTTACCGCTACCTCCGTCTTAACTTACCCAGGTTTGCCACTTAACCACCTACTTGGAATACCCCCCTGAGGCCGGCAGAGTTGTTTGCAGTGAATAATAGCCTACACGAGATTGTAAATTGATGTCATTGTTAATTGCTTAACGTTACCTACGTTTACCTATGGGGGAGAAAAGGCGATATTGTACTTGATTAACATTGATTTTGGCAGCTAAATGGAACGTTATGGAAAATGCAACCATCGTAAACAACCAAATTTAGGCTATATTAGGCTAACAGCTGTCCCATTTCTCTAGTAGGCTATTTCAACACAACATCAGTAGCCTAATGTTAATTATTGTGAGTGAAAACTAAATGGCATAGTAGCATTAGTTTTGGCATGAGAAAATTTAAAGATTTTTTAAGAGAGTGAGTGAGGAGCAGGAGCAGGAAGCTGATGCTGAGGAGGTCTGCGTGATCGAGGTCAGTAAAGGTCTACAGAGAAAACAGGAGCGAGTCCAATGCACCGTTATGAACGAGGTGTTTGGCCGCAACATAGTGCAACGCTTTCCTCGAGTTAAAAATGATAAAATGTTGCAAATGTCACATATAAGCTGAATCGGAACCGTAGGAAAAGTTTCAAAACGTTGTGACGCTGAACTTGGCCAAGAGTGAAAAGTCGAAAAGAAAGTAATCCCCATATTTATATGCATTTAATCAAGCTTGGATAAAAACACAAAACAAACAGCAAGTGATGGCCCACGTGTAATGCACCTCAAACTCGACCTAGGTGTTTTTTTCCCCTAAGGAGTTGTCTTATATTCATGCCCTTTATGCCCTTATTTCATATTTAATTCTGGCAATCTTGAAGACACCTCCTCTGTTCCATAGACCAAATGCACGGCATCTTCCTTAGTTTTTTTTAAATTTGTGTTTTAACTCATCCCGTAGCAAGCAATTAAATAATGAAGGCTGGTTTTGAAATAGCACAGAAATGTTAAACTTCACTATCAGTTTAAGCCCATTTGTTTGTTTGATATGTGCTCTGAAAAGTAAGTGTCCCCCAACAGGTTAACGTATCTTGTATACTCATTTGGCAGAATAAATGTTTGAGAAATATTCATTTGTTCTTTATTGTCAGATTTCACGAGGATTTTGAACTAAGCTAGTTGTAATTAAACTAATTAAATAAAAGGACCACAACATTTCCTCCTGTTCAGTGCATTAGACTGAAATAAATAGCTTTATTTGGAAATATAACATATTTAATTTCTAATGGATATATTTGCAAACATCTT